>QNTS01000447.1:352358-425488 GCA_003317085.1 Hucho hucho
TAGGTAATCATCTAAAGAGAGGAAGTCCTACATGGTACGTCCCAGCAACAAAACATACTTTTTTTTCACATTGATGTTCTCACTTCTATGTTTTATAGATTTTTGAGGATATATCATTAGGAGAAAATACTGTGACGTATTTGACATATACTGCTCTCACATCCTTTCATCATCACTTCATAAGATGCTGCGTGAATGTGTCCCTGATTTAAAGATATAACTCATCTCATATATATATATGTGTATATACTGTACTCCATACCATCTACTGCATCTTGCCTATGCCGGTCAGCCATCGCTCATCCATATATTTATATGTACATACTCGTATTCATTCCTTTACTCTTGTGTGTATAAGGTAGTTGTTGTGAATTTGTTAGATTACTTATTAGATACTACTGCATGGTCGGAACTAGAAGCACAAGCATTTCGCTACACCTGCATTAACATCTGCTAACCATGTGTATGTGACAAATAGAATTTGATTTGATTTTATTTGATTTTTGAACCAAAAAGGGCTTTGCTTGCGTAAGAGTCAAAGATTGTACTGCATTTCCTTGAATGTTCACTGCTATACAGTACACCATGTCTAATCCCAACTCTCCTGTGTTATGATTTAATTGTCCCTCACACACCTGCCAAGCCTCTCCATTGTCCCACTCCATTACATTCCTCATCGCCAGGGTGACGACCTCCGACCTTCATCCAGTCCCAGCCCACTCCATTTCCTGTTGCTATTCGCCTCTCCTGGAGACTTCCTGTTTGTGTCAGGCTTCCTATTTCCCATTTCATGGTTCATGCCAAGGACACACCTTTCATAGCCTGCCTGGCCTGCACGGTACCAAGCATTGTTAACAATGAATGCTTGGTGGTGATAGATACACATAGGCCTACACAATACACAGCTTGAAAATGTAGGTCAAAGCACAGGTTCTTGCATGATACAGTAATACAGTAGTGTAATTAATGGATGCTTTTATCCAAAGGGATTCAGTTTAAGTTAGTATATTAGTGTCAAGTGGGAATCCAACCTTTGTGTGTGTGATTCCTCCCCAAGTAGCAGCAGCATCTCCCGGTGGTGACCCCTGGGCCCAGTGTCCATCCAGACAGTGTAAGGCCAAGTTTGGAGATGGGTCATGTGATAAAGAGTGCACCGAGCCCGAGTGTCTGAGAGACGGGTTTGACTGTCTGAGGGACAAAGGACACTGCAAGTAAGACACTGTAGCAGTAGGGAGATCTGGGCTGCATTTCATTCCAGGAAGATGTTCCATCCCCTCTTCCCTTTGTTCACTCTCCTTCATGGATCAGACAGGACTGGATATGTGAAAGCAAAATGGTAACTTACTCTTACCCAGTAGTCTCATATTCATGGTGAGGGGAGTGAATAAGAGCAGAGGGGAGAGAACATCTTCCTGGAATGAAACGCACCCTGCTCTTTACTCTTAATCACTCTCACTTTCCTTTTTGTAAACATCCAGATGTTTCAGCTGGGGTTCACGCTTTCTCTGCATCCCTCCAACTATCCCTCCTCTCAGTTCAGGCCACATCCACTACTGCCGAGACCACTATGCCAACTCTTACTGTGACCAGGGCTGTGAAAGCGCAGCCTGTGGCTGGGACGGGAGTGACTGTCACAGGCACCACAGCCCTCTGTGGGCTAAGGGCACCCTGCTCCTGCACACCCACGTCCCCCTGCAACACGGCACATTTTCCAACAGTTCCCTTCTCTGGGCCCTCAGCACCCTCCTGCAGACACCCCTCAAACTGCGCGGCATGGTGCCCCTTGACCCCAGCAAGGACCTCTTCACCTTTAATCCCCAGCAGCTCGAAAACCTGCTGGCTCAATCTTCCTCGGATGACTCAAATGGGTAACTATAAAGAGATGATGATTTTGCTTCCCCTAATTTTTTACCTTAACCTAGTCTCTTTTGTTAACATCTCATCAGTGTTCTCACTCCCCATCTCTCTGAAACAGCTCTCTCCTATTCCTGCAAGTGGATAACAGGCCGTGCTCCCGTCTTCCTTCTACCTGTTTCCCGTATGCCATTGAAGCAGCTAACTTCCTGCGGGCTGCTACGTCATTGGCTCGTGTGTCGGTCCCCTCTCACCCAGAATTAAAGGCTATTATTAGTGTAAGAGGGGTTGAGGAGGAAATAGGAGGGAGAGAGGAGGACCCAGTTGAGGAAAAAGAGGAAACTAATGGTATGTATCCTGTTACATAGTGTGTGTGTGTGTGTGTGTGTGTGTGTGTGTGTGTGTGTGTGTGTGTGTGTGTGTGTGTGTGTGTGTGTGTGTGTGTGTGTGTGTGTGTGTGTGTGTGTGTGTGTGTGTGTGTGTGTATGCGTGTGTATGCATGTGTAAATGTGAGTACCACCTAATATCTCTCCACCCCTTCTCCGCACAGGAGCAACACCTCCATGGCTATGGGCTGTGATCGGCGTGGCAACAGGCCTGGTACTGGCTTTGGTCTTGATGGTTGTCTTGGCGATCAGAAGGGTGAGACAACGACGAGCGGAGAGGGAGGGAGGAGGAGAGAGGGTTAGGCACAGATCCACTGTCACTGAGAATGACAGCGGAGCCAATGTGGCCAAGGCATGGGCACAGCACACACCCCACCGAGAGCAGAGGGGCAGGACAGGGAGAGAGAAAGACAGGAATGGGATAAAGAAGAAGAAAGCAAAGGAGGCTGAGAAGAAAAGACGCAGAGATCCGCTGGGGGAGGATGCCCTTAGACTGCGGTGAGTGAAGATGAATGATTATGGGAGAAGTTAGAGGATGTTCAGTCTAGTAAATCAACAGTGCTGTGATCAGAAAACAGATTGCTTCATTGAAATGGGGTGTATGGCTTTCAGTTGTTTCCATTAGGGTCATTTTAACCTAACTGAACTTTTACTCTGTCTGTAAGATAAAACTGTTGTGTTGGACTACCTCTATTTTACCTAATATTAGTGATACTGTAGTCATATCCCACGCACAAAGTACTGCTATTCAGAGCATAAACGTATGATTTCAGGCCCCTGAAAAAGGACCTGGATATTGGAAGTGACACTGACTTTACCCAGAGTTCTATGGAGGACATCAACAGGTCCATCTGTGACCATCGAACGCAAGAGCAGAAGCACTACCGCAGCCCTCCGAGCCACCCACAATCACCCATACAACGTAAGATCACCTGCTGATCATGGTTAACATACTGCATTAATAGGCTTGTAAAATGATTCATTATTCTCTTACATTAATTTGTCACAGAATAGTTTACAACGTAACTAAGCATGTAACTAAATTGACTTTCAGCTCCACTTTTAGCTCCCCCAAGAGGATGGGAGAGAAATGCTGTCCCGTCTCCACATCACAGAACACCCAATCAAGTGAGTTCCATAAATATTCTACATGAATGTCAATATGTTTATTTAAATTTTAGATAACACTGGTTATTATTTAAAGTATTCTATTTTGACCATACCACACATTATTTTGACAGTCTGCTTCAGTTCAGTGGTGTGGTCCAGATGGGTCAGTTGTCCTGATTCGTGCGGTCCGGAGTGGGCTTGACCGTGTGGTCCTGGAGCTGCTACGAGCTGGGGTGCCGGTCAACAACACAGACCACACTGGTATCACTTTACTCTCCCAATTTCCCAATTATAATTTTAACCAAAATGTAGGCTAGACGGTAAAATAAGTAAACTGAACTTCCCTGTAGAGTGTCATGGGAGGATTATTGTGCAAATATATTTTAAAAATCAATATTGAGTGGAACAAATGTCCATAAATGTTATGTAGCTTCCATAGGTGTAATAATGAGCTTATAAACGCACTGCCTCACATACATATTACTATATTGTATTACTTTGAGGGGTTGAGTAACCAGTGTAACTGACTCCATCTCTCTCTGGTCCTCCCCATGTCGCGTCCCTTTTTGTGTCCCTTCTCTTCTCTTCTGTTCTGGTAAAACCTCCATGGCTTCCCACTCTTCCTTTCCATTCCTCTCTACAGCACCCCTGCTGCCCCCCTCTCAAACCGATACAGAAGTTAATGTGCCCTAGTGCCCAGGCAGTGTGGATGTACCATATTAGCCTTCCTTGCTCTTCTCTCTCTTTCTTTCTTTCTCTCTCTCTCTCTCTCTCTCTCTCTCTCTCTCTCTCTCTCTCGGGCTGATTCCCTAGTCCCTAGTCCCTCACCCTCATTTGCATTCTCATTTCCTCCCTTTCAAAATCTCCCTCTTCCCCGTCTTTCACCCTTTGGGCTTGACTCTGTTGTAATAATGTTTGTTCACTGGCTGACTTACTCCCTCTCTTTCTGTACTGAACTCCCACCTTCCTTCCCTCACCTTCCTCCACTTGAAATGCACTCTCTCTCCCAGGGAGATCAGCCCTCCACTGGGCATCCTCAGTTAACCACCTCTCCTTGACAAGAACCCTCACTCGCTACGGTGCTGCAGTGGACCTACAGGACAACAAGGTACCAAGGCCAGAAGAAGCCTCTGCTTTTATGATTCTTCACGTACTAGTATGAAGATTTAGGAAGAGGAACTTCGAAGAAACTATATTCAGTTAAACCTGCGTAGAATGATTAAACTTTAAGGTACTCCCATATTATTGCTTCGACACTCCCATTCTCTGATATATACCACACCCATTATCTGATAGGGGGAGACTGCTCTGTTCCTCTCCGCCCTCCACGGTTGCTACGACACCGCCCGGTTCCTGCTCCTGAACGGGGCCAATCAGGATCTGTCTGATCGCAGAGGACGCCGGGCACTGGATGTTGCCCGAGAGGGCATGCATCATCAAGTCCTGGAGCTCCTATTGGCTCACAGGGTTCAGAGAGGGCCTATTCCTATGGAGCAAGCCAATGATATGCTGTGGGATGAGCGTGCCTTGCTGTATAGCCAATGGGTGAATTCCCCTGGGCTCCCTGGGAGAAGTACCTCCTTCTCTGGTGTCATAGGGCATCGGGATATGTCTTCGCCTCCACAAAGGTAAAGTTTTGTGGCATTTTGCACATCTACTCACAATAACATTTATCAATTTACTAATCTTGATGATAAGGCAAATTCATCACTGCCTTCTCATATGATCTCCCTCTTCTTTTGACAGTGATTGGTCAATGGGCAGAGTGCAATGCCCTTCCCCTCAGAACTGGCGGCCACAGCTCAACCAATCAGTGACCGCATTGGTCACCCCAAGAATCATGGGGCGTTCCCCACGGCCAATCAGCACTCTGCAGGAAGTTACCTCAGAGGACGAAGATCGTGAAAGGCCCCAGGAAGTCCCGAGAGCAGCGACACCGCACTTCCTGTTACCCCAGCCTGCTCCTCGACAGCGGTCCTTCTCCTGTACCCAGAATGCACTGCAGCGTCGCTCCAGTTCACAGCAGCCCGAACCGACTTATGTTGCCTTATCAGAGAAAATAGCCAATGAGCCCATAGAAAGAGTGATCGTAGTCCCTCCTACAGATGCTCCCACCCAATCAGATCGTATATCAATAGTCGATAGTAGCGATAACCCAAACAGGGCGGCGCCAGAGATTGAGACAGCAAGTTTTAAAAAGGCAGACCAGAAAGCCCGAAGTGAGAAGCTAAATAACCACATGCCTGACTCTAAACAAACAGCTTTGTAAGGGAGAGGGCTCTGCTGTGAGATATCATGCTGAAATTACCCCAAATACCATAATGTCAATCATGTGCTGTTCACATTTTCTGTAACAGGCTCCTTGCCCCTAAATAACAGTAGATTGACAGCGGGATATAAACTCAGTCAATAAATGAGTAACTTCCTTTACTCTAAATATCTAAATCAATAAACTATGAAATTATTAATGTGCAATTTTTTCTTCTTCTGACATATTAGGCAGTGACCTGTCTCTCTTATGCTGATATCAACCAATCAAGACAGACCAACTGACTGTGAATACAGAGTCTTTATTGTAAAAGAGGTAGAGAGAATACAGGTGTTTTTCACTCACTGTACAGAATGACAGCACTGTTGATATACTCATTCAAACCGTTAATATAACCAGCACACACACTTCATTCATGATATAGACACACAGACAAACAAGCCCAGTAGAAAAGAGAAAACAAACACACTAAATCTTTGGATTTTCTCTATTGCCCCCACATCCTCTAAATGCAACTATATCTGAGCTTTAAACGAAAATCCTAAAATATTTGTAATAACAGCATTAATAATATAGCCTAATAAAACAATGTTAATGCAATTTCCCAAGCCTCCCTGCCTACATACCACAGTAACATATATAGTAGTGGAAAACAAAACCCATGATCCCAATACAAAACATCACACACACACACACACACACACACACTCACACAAAAAATCACACATTCAGCTCATACAAACATAATGAACAGTATCATTGGACAGAAAGAAACAGAATAGACGTACAAAAACTGCAGCCAAGTACAGGTGATATCATTCTTTCAA
Source organism: Hucho hucho (assembly GCA_003317085.1). Taxonomy (NCBI): domain Eukaryota; kingdom Metazoa; phylum Chordata; class Actinopteri; order Salmoniformes; family Salmonidae; genus Hucho; species Hucho hucho. Next base: position 358,805 of record QNTS01000447.1, read on the forward strand.
TCTTTCCATCTATGTCATCGACGCAAAGGGGGCGGGGCCATCAGTCAGAGTCCCCCGAGTGGTCGTTTCCCGGGGAAGTGGCAGAGGGGGGCGTGTTTTGCCCTTGCCAGTTCCCATTAGTCTGCCAAAGAGAAAAAGACGTGGCATTAACCTACATTAACCCCTCCCCACTCCAATACAAGTCCTCCCCAAGGTTGATGTTGTGAATGAGAATGTGCTCTCAGTTAGCTACGAGCTAAAATAAAGATGATATGTAACATGAAGTGCATGACAGTGAAGTTCCATACTTGTGCTCCCATGTAGACAGGCTGCTCTCCATTCATTGGTGGAACACCTAGGAAAAGGTCTGGTCCAGTGAGTGAGAAGCCCCCAGATCCTGTGGAGGAACAAAAGGGGAGATGTCTTTAATAAGGGCTACTAGACCTACAACATCAGCCTGGTCCCAGATCTGATCCTGTGGAGGAACAAAAGGGGAGATGTCTTTAATAAGGGCTACTAGACCTACAACATCAGCCTGGTCCCAGATCTGATCCTGTGGAGGAACAAAAGGGGAGATGTCTTTAATAAGGGCTACTAGGCCTACAACATCAGCCTGGTCCCAGATCTGATCCTGTGGAGGAACAAAAGGGGAGATGTCTTTAATAAGGGCTACTAGGCCTACAACATCAGGCTGGTCCCAGATCTGATCCTGTGGAGGAACAAAAGGGGAGACATCTTTAATAGGGGCTACTAGACCTACAACATCAGCCTGGTCCCAGATCTGATTGTGCTGTAAAGCCGACTTCTATTTTTGGGCAAGGAGTTGGCACAACAGCACAAAAGTCCGAAAATTCTGAATTAGGAAATTACGCAGGTCTTTCCTACGAAATTACGCAGGCCTTTCCTACACACTTCTCAGTAGCTGGTGTTCAGACGTATCTTATTCAGTTGCGTAACGGGCTTTGCAGACATGGTTCCCTTGTGTGTGCTGATTAAGCGGAATTCAACCGCTGAAAACCCTCTCACTTGCTGGTCAATAGATTTTCATTCAATAGGGTTTTCAGCACATTTATTTTCAGCCATCCCTTTAAATATGGTGTACCTTTTAGTTGGAATTCTGTTGACAGACTCAACATAATATATTGAGAGAATGGGTTCAGAATATTAGGGATCAATCAAAGAAAGCCATCTAAATATATGCATATTCGTCTCCGTTTCAGCACCAATTGGTAGAATAAAAAATAGAAAGCTGATAGATTGCAGATTATTTAGGGTTAGGAAAGAGACCAGAGGTGGCAGAGCGGGTTGGAGTATAAGGTTGGAGCACAGTCAGTCTGAAGGTACGGAGGGGCACTTCCCCTTGCTGCTCCGTAACACAAAAACACTAACAACCCATCCATTTCTACTACCAATTGAACCATAAACTCAAACCAGTGGTGTGTATAACTAGGCCTGGCTTCCTTTCCTCAGCTCTTACCTGTTGAGTTGGGCGTGTGTGGAGAGTCGTCGTTCTGTGTCGCCACGATGGCCGTCTTCATGGCATAGATGTTGGCCTCCTCTTGGAACTTCCCAATGTTCTTCTTGTAGCGGATTCTCTTGTTGCCAAACCAGTTGCATACCTGTTCAGGTAACGAGCCAGTAAGAGGCTGGTCAATGGAGTCAACTGTATATGGGCGTATCAATTGGTGAGCTAATAGTAAGTATATGACGCATATACTTATGACACAAGGTTACCTGAGAGACAGTGATGCTACACTGTTTGGCTAGTTCTTCTTTGGCCTCTTCACTGGGGTAAGGGTTGGCGAGATGGGAGTAGAAATACTCGTTCAGGACTTCCGTCGCCTGCTTGCTGAAGTTTCGTCTCTTACGCCTGACAACACAAAGGTGAGTGTGTTGAGAGTGGGCATACAACCCAGACAGAAGTGTACATTTCACAACTACAGTAACAACTGATATAGACACAATAGTCATTCACAACCTGCACTGTAATAACATGATTATGCACTGTAAATATGACTGGTATGACCATGAACCACTGTTCATTTATGGAATGTTTTATTCTTCAGAAAAAATACTACATGTATATGAATTGTCATTCACTATCATGGCAATTTTTGACAGGTGTTGTGTCACCACAATAACAGCGTTACAACGCTGACCTGGCGTCGAGGAAGCGGGACCTCAGGATCATGACGGCCTCGCAGGTGCTCTGCTTGAGTTGTGTCTGGATGGAGCTGAACTTGCGGTGGATGATGGCCACCATGCGTTCGATCTCTCGCGGTGACACGGGCCGTGTACGCGACTGCTCCCTCAGCAGGTTCATAACGTGGGTAGTGAACTCACTACAGGCCTACAGGAGACACGGAGAGAGAGAGATATGACAGTCAGTTGAGCTCAAAGGATGGAAGTCAACAGCGGACACTGTTGACGTCGGTCATTCATGTTCACGTTCAACTATCTCACCTAAATTATAACATCACCTCATTTTAGTTTACTTCGCTAAAGGGTGTCATTTTCAGTGTGTGCAAAGTGTCAAGTCCCTCCACCTCAAATCAAGTACAGCCACTGACCCCAGCACACATGTATGTCAGAGTTGATGAGTTTGAATCCGGCCCACTGCTCTTTGACTCACCCTCCCTCTATCTTCCCCGTCTTTCCAACACTTTACTATCTCTTCAATAAAGCAAAAAACAACACAAAAGGATTGAGACTGCCCCACTGCTCCCCCCCCCCCAAAAAAAGAAGTAGAAAAGTACCTGGTCATATTTCTCCATCTCAGTGTGATAGATGTTGCGAATCTGGCTCAACTTGCTTTTGTAGTCTGAGTGTTCCAGTGAGCTGTCTGGCGACATCCCTCCAGAGCTGGTGGCTGCGGACACCGCCGCTGCTGCCCCGCCACCTTTCTCCGGCCCAGCCACACCCTCCGCCAGCAGCATGTTGTCCAATCGCACCAGCTGTGGGTCCTGTGATTCTTCCTCCTGAGCATTTCGCATTGATAGGCCTGCAACAAGAGAGGTCTGTCAATCTGATTCATAGTAAATTAAGAGTTACAATGTCTCCTATTACACTGAACAAAAATATCAATGCAGCATGCAACAATTTCAAAGATATTACTGTTACAGTTCATATAAGGTAATCAGTCAATTGAAATAAATTCATTAGGCCCTAATCTATGAATTTCACATGACTGAGAATACAGATATGCATCTGTTGGTCACAGATACCTTTAAAAAAAAAATCTGTATCTGGTGTGACCACCATTTGCCTCATGCAGCGCGATACATCTTCTCACATTGAGTTGATCAGGCTATTTATTGTGGCCTCTGGAATGTTGTCCCACTCCTCTTCAATGGCTGTGCGAAGTTGCTGGATATTGGCGGGAACTGGAACACACTGTCGTACATGTCAATCCAGAGCATCCCAAACATGCTCAATGGGTGACATTGTGCAGGCCATGGAAGAACTATGGCATTTTCAGCTTCCAGGAACTGTGTACAGATCCTTGCGACATGGGGCCTTGCATTATCATGCTGAAACATGAGATGGCGGCAATTCATTGCATTCAAATTTCCATAGATAAAAAAATATTGTGTTCATTGTCCGTAGCTTATGCCTGCCCATACCATAATCCCACCGCCACCATAGGGCGCTCAGATCACAACGCTGACATCAGAACCACTCGCCCACATGACACCATACACACTGTCTGCCATCTGCCCGAAACCGGGATTCATCCGTGAAGAGCACACTTCTCCAGCGTGTCATATCCATTGAAGGTGAGCATTTGCCCACTGAAGTCGATTACGCCGCCTAACTGCAGTCAGGTCAAGACCCTGGTGAGGACGACAAGCACGCAGATCAGCTTCCCCGAGACAGTTTTGACCGTTTGTGGAGAAATTATTCTGTTGTGCATTCCCACAGTTTCATCACCAATCCGGCTGCTCTCAGTCGATCCCGCAGGTGAGGAAGCCCGATGGTCTGCTTTGTGAGGCTGGTTGGATGTACAGCCAAATTCTCTAAAACAACAATTTGATGTGGCTTATGGTAGCAACAGCTCTGGTGGACATTCCTGCAGTCAGCACGCTACCTAAAAAAAAGATATCAGTGGCATTGTGTTGTGTGACATAACTGCACATTTTAGAGTGGCCTTTTATTGTCCCCCGCACAAGGTGCACCTGTGTAATGATCATGCTGTTTAATGAGCTTATTGATATGCCACACCTGTCAGGTGGATTGATCGTCTTTGGCAAAGGAGAAATGCTCATTAACAGGGATGTAAACAAATTTGTGCACAAAAAAGCATATGGAACATTTCTGGGATATTTTATTTCACCTCATGAAACATGAGACCAACACTTTACATGTTGCATTACATTTTCGTTCAGTGTATATTAAAATGTACAAACTTGGAGAAGCACTATGTGGATGAAACAAATAATGGAAGGCTCATCTTGCGGTCATCATACACAATACATCTTTGTTGAAAATTGTAAATAGCTAGAGAATTTTCTAACTGTCATCTAACTGCGTGGATCATGCGCAACTCATTATTATTGTGATGGAGCCAACATCTTCTGTTTTCATCACAGATGGTCAGAAACTTTTAAACGAATTAGCAACACGTTTTAAATCAAACAAAGGGGTTCAATTAGTGAAAATTAACTTACCTGTTTTCTCTTTGATCTCGCATAAGACGCTGAACAAAGCTGGTTTCATTCGATGGCAATTCAATGCGTGTTTTCTGACGATTGAAAAATAGATTGTTGTTATTATTATTAGCTAGCTAACTAGCTACTGTAGCTGTCTATCTAGTTTATCTAGCCAGCTATTTAGCAACGAGCCATTAGCACCAACAAAATATTTGTTAAGTTAGCTAGCTAACGTTAACGAGATGACATTCACAACAAACATCGGCTCTGTTGTTCGTGACCTTTTGACGAGTTCACTGCAGCCTGCTATGCTAGCGTTAGCTACGCAATGCTATGGCTAGCTAGCAGCAGCTACAATATGTAGCTAATATGTTAACATTTTATTCGTAGAACAAATGTAGCATGAAATGGATAATGTCAATATTATGGCCACAGTCCGTGTGTAATATATTGCTATTCATATACATGTAAATATAACCGTCAGTAGTAACACATTAGCTAGTTAGCAAACTAACAATAAAGCAATAGAGCCTAGCTAACTGGCTAGTTTTAGCTTAGCAAGAATTCACCCTGTTCATCGAGTTAGCCACAAAAGCTATTTCGGTTTTTATACATTTCACAACAATAACATGCGTGTAAATAGTCCAGGGGAATAAGTAATAACCATTAAATAAGGCGTGTAAATAGCTGGCGTGCAAATGGCTTTATCGTGAAACAAAGCCAGTTGGCTAGCTAGCAACGTTGGCTATCTAGCTAGCTTATTAATAAACTTCAAAGTTGAAAAAATATGAAAACTTCTGAAAACTTTAGCTAACTCTTGGCCATTGAGCAACTTTGCAGTAAGGTGTAGCTAAATCTGAATAAGTTAGAAACAAGTATGACTAACTTTGCTTGTGCTTCGTCCAAACTTTGGTCGGTGATGGTCATGATTTGTTGCAATATGTCACCAATGTCTCTGCGGCTTTCATGTCCATTTTCTGCGCCTTCGTGGCCCGTGTCTCCGTCGGAGCGGTGGTGGGAAGATGGATGAACCGAGTTTAGAGGGTGCATACCGGGGTGAGAGCTCAGGCCAAGGCCCCGGCCGTTAGAGGGCCCGTTGCCAGTGAGAGGCTGCTGCTGCAACATCCTGAGCGGCACACAGTGGCGCGGACGAGTAATCACAGTCACACACCCTTCAAAACTCAAACACTAGAGCAGGCCTGCACTAGAGTCCCCTAGCGATTGACAAAGAAAAAGTCTCGAACAATAATGTTCATAAAATTCGAATTGTACTCCAGACAGAGCCCATAGGCTACTATACTTGGGATATTCATAGCTATGACTTTTAAACGAAGTAAGTCTTCTGAACAATCAGGTAGATGAATATAACTATGAGGCAACTGTGTGTAGGCCTATATGTGTGCGTGTGTAAGAGAGAAAGAGAAACAGAAAACGTGAGAAGAGGGGGATCTTTCAATCTGCAAGTAGCCTAATACATTGAGCATTTGCATCCATGATGGGGGAGGGATCATCTTCTGATTTCATGTCAGCTAATTCAATAATGCATCAGCTTCATAATATGAAATAATGTGAAATTCTTACTTCCGGGCCCTTCCCAACAATGTAGAGAGAAAATGTGAAAAATAATAACACAAGGAATATATACACCATGAGTAACGATAACTTGGCTATATACACTGGAGGGGTACTAGGAGGTAATTGAGGTAGATTTACATATAGGTTGGGGTAAAGTGACTAGGCAAGAGGATAGATGATAAGCAGTAGCAGCTGTGTATGTGATGAGTCAAAAGAGTTTGAGGGTCAGCGTGGCGGATGTGTTGTGGCCTACTGTCACCACATGGGACAATACAGACAATACAAGCACTCCATAATATTAACAGATTTGACTAATTAATTCACAGTGATACAGTTTCATACATCAATGGGTGATACACAGCAGAACACTTTTTAGAACTACAGAATAGTTCAGACAAGTTATATATGAACATACACAAATTAACAATTACCCTCCCCTCTGTTCTCTCACTTCACCAAAAAGAATCAACATCTTACATCTGACTATATCTCACTCCCTCTCTCGCACACTTTGTCTACTTCTCCTTTAGCTGCAAGTCAACAGGAAGTATGCCAAACCACAGCTCCTGTCAGAAAAACAGTGCCTGTTTCAACATGTTGCTGTTTCTGAATGTATGCTCTTCTGCTGAAAATGCAACATGAGCACAGCAAAACTTCATAGTCATTTCCCGAGATGTTCATCTCAAATTCTGAGTTTTGGCTTTGTTAAAAACAAGGCTATTTGATAACATCGCACCACTTCACTTTTTACAGTAATATTGAATAATGCCATGACGCAGAGAGATAGGGGACAAATAAATAGGGGTGGGTTGGGGTAAGAGGAACAGGAAGAGACTAGAGGGCTGACAGGCAGGCAGAGAGAGAGAAAGCGAGAGAGAACTCATCACGGTGATTCGTGAAGCATAACTGATAGCAATTAGTTTTCATGAAGAAAACTGCCATGTGAATCAGTGATGCCATACCTAATCCATGTGGACACAAGAAGATGATGTTTATCAGAAACTGAACTCCAGGAAAACACAGGTACGATAGACTTATTGAGAGCATGGGTGGGTAAGGTAGGCGGCAGGCGGGCAAGTACAGTCCAAGATAGGAATTCAGTGCCTAAAGAAGGGAGCAGGAAACCAGTCCTGGTTTTTCATAAACACCCCTCTTGAGATTATACCATATTATGCTTACAGGTACAGTGGCCGTTCAGTCTGTGTCACACTAGAAGTCTTCTACATGTGTTGTTGGGAGTTAACATTTTGATCAACTATTAGATTACCTAATACATTTTCTTAGAACCAGTTCCACAATCCTCATAATGTACAATAGAACTTCAGTTGATATATTTGTCTTATCAAATTTTTTGTCAGGTTTACACTGAGACAGACGAAAATGGATGTTGTCATGGAATACCCAGAGGTCAAAGCTGAAATAGCTGAAGAGGAGCACTTGGAGGATCTAATGATTATTAAGGAGGGGGATGTTGAGAGAGTTGTTGAGGGAGGGACAGAGCCAATAACAGGCAAGAGCAACGATGAAGACTCCAGTGCGGAAGAGGATGCCACTGCCAGACATGGACAGATTGGAAAAGCCAACACTGAAAGTGGAGATGGCGACAAAATAAAACAGGATAACCATATAAATCAAGCCAAAGGAGAGACTGGGACAGATGAGGGGGTTGAGCACATTAAAGGGTTGGATGAATTAGTAATGGATGGACCGAAAATACATGGCAAGAAAGAGGGGATGGCGATGGTGGATAAAACAGAAAAATACAAAACTGCAGAACAAGATTTAGAGACGGACAAACCATCACAAGGATTACAAGTTGGCACAAATATACATCTTCCCTTTGACCAGCCCAAAGATACGCTGAGCCCAGAGCATGCCCCAAAACAGGTTTATAACATTTGTTTTCACTAAAAAAGTACAGCAATTTCCCTTGTGCCCTAATTACAATAATTTCGTTGTTGGGTTTTCTTTCACATATATAAAAAGAACAAACAACATTCCAGTGGTGGAAGAATGAGGGGTTCATTTTGTGGTTACAGAATTTGTAGGTGTGGAAATGCCAGCGTGTTTGAAGTCCTTGATAATGACTAGTCTTTCTGCCACTTGTCTTTCCCAGGCTCAACGGTTAACCCCTTACTTCCCAGACGCGCTGTATGACCTGGTCTTTACTCTGCAAGAAGGAAGACGACTCAATGACCAGCGGTGCTCGTTCAGAGGGAGGAGAAGGTGCCATTCTGAACCCAACACCTACATTCCGGCCCACAGAGCCCACAGAGGTGATAGAATGCGAAAACAACTCCCTGTAATGATAACTAACTAAGTGACTGTGGTAAACATAACAACTGTTGCAATTAGCTTCCCTTGTTTCACTGTTGACACGCTGACTCACTTCAAATGACAGAAGGGGAAAAGCTGTAAAAAACTGTACAGTACCAACATCCATGGAAGCTCTTCAATCATATAACTGTGGCAGGGACACATATGGATGTCTTCTGTACATTAGTAAAATATTGAAATAATATTGCTTGAATGATTAACTAGGACACTAAATGAACTAGGCCACTAAATGTAGCATGTCTCCACTCTCTTTTCTCCCTTTCCATTCCCAACAGTGCATTTCTCCTCAATGACCTCGCTGCAGAAAGATGAGTTCTTTGACTTGGTGGCTACTTCCCAAGGCCGTCGGCTTGACGACCAGCGGGTGGAACTACATGACACCCCACCCCCTAAGCCGAAAGCCAATAAGAAGAGGAGCAGCGTAAAAGATACAAAGCCTAAAAAGTCTGCTCCAATTGCAGTGCAGAATGAGGACTTGTACAACATGATTCTCATCTCGCAAGTAAGTAACTGTAATCACCCAAGCTGCCAGTAGTCAATTTGACCAAAACATTATTTTGTTCTTGTCATAAGCAAAATATAATGTAGGCATCATGTCATATGGTGTTACGTTGATATCATGTTACAGTGCTGCATTGGAATTACAGATGAAGGATCTTAATTGGATCACTCTGTTGTTTTTTAATTTTCCTGCGCCCCAGGAAATGCAATGACTTTGTGCTTTACATAAATGAACGGAGAACCCACACTAACACAGTTATATTAACAGTATTTCCCTTTCCATGTAGCTTAATTTTGGCCAGTTTATAGCCTAACCACCGATCATGAAACGTTATGGACTAAACATTCAAATGCTGTTGCTGCAGGATTATTTTACTGCAACAATACTGGACAAATGAATATCCTACACCTGTATGTCATGTGCTGTAACATAGGCATTGGGTATTATGTTGTATGGTGTAACAACATATCATGTCATATGGTGTATAAGCATCGTGTTATGTGGTGTTACGTAGGTGTAATGTCTTGTCTCCGTACCTCAGGTCCAGTGTAAAATAGGCATCGAACCATGTGGTGTTTCTGACTGTCTCTGTACTTCAGGCCCAGGGTAGGCTGGAGGAGCAGCGCAGTGCGGCCCCAGGCCCTATGGATGATGAGGACTTCTTTTCCTTACTGCTGAGTGTCCAGGGAGGACGCATGGAGGACCAGAGGACTGAGTTGCCTGGGATTCTGGGAACCTGAGAGATACACATGCTGGAGAGATGGGCTCAAATGGCTCAGAGCATGTGGTGTAGCCCTATAGTGGATGGCTTTTGCTTCTTATTCACCTGGCCAGACCAGGCATGACCATTTTGTTCTGTTATGGTCTGAGTTGACAGTACCATCTGTATCAATAACTGCATCAGTAATTTAATAAAAAACTTGTATGTGAATAATTGAGGCGTCAATTCAGTTGCATAATGCTATAGAGACTAATTCCATTTTTGTTGTATGATATTAAGCTTACAGAGTGGGCAGATTTGTATGTTGACTGCAAAATAATTTGATGATATTCAAAATGCCCCTAAGCTTTGGCGTGCTTTAGATGTGTTTATTGCAATATGAGGAAATGAGTTTTGCTCAGCAGAGCAGTAAATGAGTATGAATGAGAGTGTTTGTGTTTCCATCTTATATTTGAATACAGCTCCTCACGAGAATAAAATAAGAGTTAAATGTTTGACCTGCATCAAGAGTGTTTCTAGTTGTTCCCCGAGAAGGCTTACGATAAAGTCCCTCAGCCTTTGTCTACTGGACCCCACAGAGATATTGAGGGCCAATGCAAGGGCCAACACAGCATCAAAAGCCTGGGGGCCTCCAGGAAGCCTGCAGTCTTGTCAGACTCCAGTCCACTCCAACTGAGACGGCAACTTTCAGAGGAAGTCTTGAACTGTCTAGGCGGGGAAGGTGGTGAGTGATGAGGAAGAATACTTATTATGGTAGTTCCTCAAAGTGTGATTCAAAATTCAAAAGGCACTTGCACATTTGAGCTATCTTTATTGCAGGTTGAATAAGATGAGAAGAAATAAGAAACCTGCACACCGCTGACGAAGGCCTTGAGGCCGATACATAAAGCTTATTAAAGAGCAGTGATAATAGCAAGAGCAGTGAAAAGTTATCATATCATATGACAACTGGCTGCTCGAAGGTCAAAATGCTAAGTATGATCTGTGCAACACAAGGAACTTGAAGTGAAGTACTTTCTTTAGCCTTCTAGACCTTCTTTACAATTGTTAAAAACAAAGTCCCAAAGACAGAGAAACTGTTTTGGTGGGATATTAAAAGAAGAAAAAATAACCCCAAAATATGAAAAGATAAAGACACAAAATAGATGCAATTGTGAAAGAAAGGCATGAGACAGACATGGAGAAAAACGTCAACAAACCAACCAAAAGTGTAGGCTATACACTGATCTACAGCCTGTCATCAAAGCAATCATTGGGGGGGTTTGGTGTGTAATATATCATACAGTAGTCTGGTAGCATTGCCTGAAATCCAATGAAAGAGAGAGTGACATAATCATGTAAAGAAGGTCTATTTTCTTTATAATGTGTGCATAATGGTGCTTTCTTCAGAATGTTGAGGTTCTCAATCCCAGGCAATTTGCCATAACCACTCAATATTCATTATTAAATCGTCAAACGAAAGATATCTGCCTTTACATTACAGTGTGCAATGCACTGGTGCTGTTTACAGAAATCACAAATGTTAGGCTAGCCTATATGTGCTGTGGATTAATTTTCCACAGCACAGTGGAAATGTATCAACTCCATCCCTTAACTGTTCAACCATTGTTGACAACAGCAAGGAAAACACACTTGTTCATTAAATATGTATCCAATAAATATGTATCATACGTTTGCGGCTTGCTTTATGGTCATATGTGCTCTGATTCCATTTAAATTAATCGATTTCCCCTATGTGTAAAAGGCAGAAGGGTGCTTCTGGTCCAGGCGGTTAGTGCAGTTCCTCCACTTCATTAACTCGTGACCAAAAGCCCGCCCCGTGACATCATACTTCAAAACAAGGATGCATCTCAAATATAGAAATGGAATAGTTCGCCACAATCAAATATCACGTGGATACGGAAAAGCTGTAGAATCAGCGCCCTTGTCACATTCTTATCTACTGAAAGGTAGGCTAAGTGTTGATGTAGAAATTAGACTTTTTAATCAACCTTACAGTGGAGCACGTTGGGCATAGGCTATAGCAGGGGTATTCAACTCTTTCTTACCCTACGAGGTCCGGAGCCTGCTGGGTTTCTGTTCTATCTGATCATTATTTGCGCAGACCTGGGTCTGAATCAGTCCCTCCTGATTAGAGGGGAACAAAGAAAACGCAGTGGTACTGGCTTCGAGGTCCAGAGTTGCGTTTGAGGTGACTATACATTTCGTTTGCATGGGTTATGCTTCATTCTAATTGATTCTAAAGCAGTTGACAAATCAATTAGATATCAAATCAATGCAAAATCGGATACTTTTTGTTAGTTTACTTCTGATACATTGTTACAACATTGTAACAACATTGTAACATAATTGTAACATCGTCTGTCGGCTACTGTTGCAATTTGTAATGCATCGCTGCGTTCTCTTCTTGTTCTAAAGCCACCCCTTTCCCATTTTAGTCAACAAATGTTGAAGTTGGCATTTTGGCAATCGTTTTTCACAGTTCCAAAAACTTTTATGACCTCGTTGCTTTCCCTTCAGATGTTGTCACTTGTTGTCCTGATGATCCTGTTTCAACCAGAAGAGGGAGGCTCCTCACCTATCTCCTGTTACAATGATCAAGGGGAAGCTGTTGACTGGTGAGAAAACTGTTTTGGGCAGACTGAAGATTGAACTGATATGACCTCCTTCTTCCCTTAGGTCTGTTAGCTACTTAGTCACAGACAGTGTGCATAGCAAGGTATGGGGCGGCAGGTAGCCTAGTGGTTAGAGCGTTGGACCACAAACCAAAAGGTCGAATCCCGAGCATAATTGTAAATAAGAATTTGTTCTTAACTGACTTGCCTGGTTAAATAAAGGTAAAATGCTAAAACAACACAGTACTGAGAATCAAATGCTCTCTCTCAGGTTCTATCTCTACAAACTCCCCCATGTTGATCGGGAATTACCCAATGATGGACAGAGTTATCTACTGATGGACAAAGGGAGCGAGGGATGGACGGATGGAAACGTGTTGGTGAATGACAGCACTGGAGCCCTGGGGAGGACAGTGGGCCAGCTGTATGAGCAGGGGAAGGTCTAGTTCCTTCTATTATTAATATCAGACCACATTGTGAAACTTAAAGGGGAAATCCACGCAAAACTATCTTTTGGTATTTTTTTTATGAGTTGTCTGTTGATACAGGCCCAAAATGTTTTTTCATAATGACACTTTGTTTCTTGGAAGTCCAATATCTTGAAACTTGACTCCCAAAATGCAAACCATTTTGGGACTGTATCAACAGTGGACTATTTTCCCTTTAAGTTTCACTTGCAACACATAGCATTATTTACTACTGCTGAGGTTTTATTTTTGGTAGCTGGCCCCTCCCTTTTTTTGTCACAATGTAATGAGACAGAATGACACAAAAAAATCTAAATTTGGACCTAAAACTTTTTGTGTGGGTTTTTTCTTTCACTGTCTAATTTTCACTAAGGTGCAATTGGAGTTTTCTTTTCACCCAGACAGCCATGATAAACAAATACAGCATATGACAAAGAACAAACACTATTGACACTATAACCCTTGTTTCTGAGTTTAGAGTGTGCAATATGCATGAAAGTGTATAGCTTCTGATGATGAGTGTGTGTACTTTTGCAGAATGGTGACATTGCGTACATCCTGTACAATGACCAGAGACCACCCGAGGAGGGAGAAAGAGGATTTGGTTTCCTTAGTAGCCGAGGTGGCCACACTAAAGGTCAGGACAATATAAACCTCAGTTGTATACTGTATACAGGCATTACATTATAATGTTAACCTCAACACCCAGGCCTCTGGCCAGCTACTCCATTTGTAGCATGTTAATGTTTTTGTCTGTCAAGAGTCTATGTACTGTTGTGAAATTACTCCGTTTTCAATGAGTGACTGTTATCTCCCTCTCTCCATCTCAGGTGTTGTCTTATTGGACAAGACACAGGGCTATTGGTTGGTCCACAGCACCCCTCATTTCCCCCCTGTAAAGGAAATAGGACAATATTCCTACCCAGGTAGTGGTGTACAGAACGGACAGAACTTCATCTGTGTGACCTACCCACTGGAACGCTTTCAGGCCATTGGTGAGACTGTAATCCTGTAAAAGTCATTTGCAATACTATAAGTTTACCATAGAATTCTGAAAAAGTATCTTGGATTATCCACCCTATTATAATGCATGAAACTGTGATATGTTTCATGAAGACACAAATGTGTTCTATTTCATGCAACTGTTTCATGCTGAGACAGACTGACTGTGCGTACAACCCGAGCCGACAAGGTGGAAAATCTGTTGACGTGCCCTTGAGCAAGGCACTTAACCCTCATTTTCTCCAGGGTTGCCGTACTACTATTGCTGAGCCTACAAGCTAAGTGCTATGTCATAGTCATTCTCCACAGTAATAGTGGGTCTCTAATGATAAAGTACTGCTGCCCCTATCACCTGAAAAACCTGCATGCAATGAACTTAAAAAGTACAATTAACTCATTGTTACGCAACAGTTAATAAAGCCACATTAAAGTTGACACAACAATTGTGAACCAAAAATAACATTTGCATAAACAATTTAGGTCATTAGCATTTTAGCATATTGTAGTAGCAAGTGCCACTACAACCTGGCTAGCATATGGTGCTGTTACCATAGTGACAGGTAGGGTTATCCTCTATGGCACTGTAACCATAGAGACCATACTCCTCCCGCTGTGCGATGTTTGCTCTGTAAGTTTCATGTCTCTCGTGGAGTTATACTGGACAAAAATATAAACGCAACATGTCTGGTGAGTATGCAGGCCATGGAAGAACTGGGACATTTTCAGCTTCCAAGAATCGTTTACAGATCCTTGTGACATGGGGCCGTGCGTTATCATGCTGAAACATGAGGTGATGGCGGCGGATGAATGGCATGACAATGGGCCTCAGGATCTCGTCATGTTATCTCTGTGCATTCAAATTGGCATTGTTAAAATTCAGTTGTGTTTGTTGTCCGTAGCTTATGCATGCCTATACCATAACCCCACTGCCACCATGGGACACTCTGTTCACAACGTTGACATCAGCAAACCGCTCGCACACACAACGCCATACATGTGGTCTGCAGTTGTGAGGCCGGTTGGACGTACTTATGGTAGAGAAACGAACATGCAATTATCTGGCAACAGCTTTGGTGGACATTGCTGACACACTCCCTCAAAACTTGAGACATTTGTGGAATTTTGTTGTGTGACAAAAGAGAGGCATTTTATTGTCCCCAGCACAAGGTTCCCCTGTGTAATGATCATGCTGTTTAATCAGCTTCTTAATATGCCACACCTGTCAGGTGGATGGATTATCTTGGCAAATGAGAAATGCTCACTAACATGGATGTAAACAAATTTGTGCACAAAATTTGAGAGTGAAAAAGCTTTTTGTGCGTATGGAACATTTCTGGGATCTTTTATTTCAGCTCATGAAACATGGGACCAACACTTCACGTGTTGCATATATATTTTTGTTCAGCTTAAGATGAGTGTCATTAATTGTGATGGGAGTTCTCAGTGGAGGCCAACTTCCATCATCCTCAAAGCATTGTCTGGTCTTAAAACATGTTCAATCTCAGCCACAGTCAGTGGTCTTATATGTACAGGCATTTGTCTGCTACTCTGAAGAATTTGAAAAGTCGTTATACTAATAAGTCATGTTCTAGATTAAGATAGTACTTGTCTTGGAACTTGGTGCCTATTTTTATTTAACCTTTATTTAACTAGGCACGTCAGTTAAGAACAAATTCTTATTTACAATGACGGCCTACCCCGGCCAAACCTGACGACGCTATTGAATCACAAAGACAGACAGACAGATTGATTGATCAGTCAATTCATCATTATTTGCTTTACTTTTGACACAATTCATTGATTGAAATGTTTGAAGTGTTCAGTTGACATGTATTATGTTTTAAATTGCAGGAGAGCAGTTGCAGATCAACCAGCCCAATGTGTATGACTGTGGTGTCCCTGCTTCCTTGGCCTCTCTGGTGCCCACACTGGCTGACGTCTGTAACAACAGCCAAGGGCAGATGGCCTATAGCAGCTTACCGCACACTCAACCTGCATCCAATCGCAGTGTGTCTCTCACCTCATTGGGTGGAACCGAGTTCATCAGCTTTGCCAAGGGGAGATCATTCAATAATGGTAAGGAACAATTTACAAACTATTCGTTTGTAATTTTTTGTACTGTTGAAGTGTTGTGGTTGTGATTGACCCAACATTTAACCACAATATACCCATTTCCCCTCCTCCTGTCTCCCATTAGATCTGTACCACTCCTGGGTGGCTCCCTCCCTGCAGTCAGACCTCCTAGTCCAGTTCTGGATCCGCTCCACTGGCATCCTGCCCTCTGACTGCTCCCTGGGATGGAAGGTCCTGGACATCCAGCTTATCTCCCCAGGCGGGAGGGTCACCTTCAAGGCCTCCAACGACCACTCCAAATGGGCTGTGAGTACCACCGGGGGTGGGGTGGATGGAGCTGCTGGCTGGGTGTGTGTGGGCGACATTAACCGGAACGAGGCTGAGGAGAAGAGAGGGGGCGGGACGGTGTGTCTGCAGGACGCCACGGTGTGGAAGGCCTATCGGACAGCGGCGCTGGAGTGTGAGATGTGCGGGGGAGGGACTAGCGGCTGTGATGTGGACATAGAGGATGCAAGGCACTACCAGGGAGATATGCATCAGTAAGCATCAGTGTGGCAGCAATGTAAAGTTAATAGTATGCACACAGTTCACTGAGCAGCTAGGTTTATTAGTATTATTGAGCTCCATGAACAAGGTACCCCATAGAATGTTGATTAACAAGGTACCAGCATCAAATTCACTTTTTTTATGGCAGTTTTGGAGTGTTTCATAAATTGCCATGAATAGAAACATACTTGAAAGGGAAGTGGCACTCCTATAATCATTAAACAATGAGCACTTTGCTACATTCTATGTAGTTCTATAAGTTGCTAATGACTGTAGGCAATGTTGATTGTGATCTCAGGTATGTTTTTATACATTTTATATGTGTCTGTTTTCAACCTTTTCCATGTGACAAATGATTTAAAAAGAAATGATTGTTAAAGTATGTGTAATGTTTTTCTTTTTATTCTCTTTTACTTTTTAGTCAAACGTTTGGTGACTTTTTCAGCTTTTAGCTTGCAACAGGCAAAGATACTGACTGTCTTCTGTCCAAAAATAGAAAGTACTGTTGTTGCGAGGTGCACCAATATTTTGCATAATGTTCTTCATTAAACTTCCTCATCCACCAACAAGCTAGATACCAAACCACAGTCTGAATTTTTTATATGTACATCTTTGCACATTTATTTGGTAAGAATAGACACAGCAGAATAGACACAAGAGAATTATGCATAGAAATTCCTCATATTACTGTCGCATCAAAATGCATTCATAGAAAAAGGAAATGTATCACACAAAAACAATAGGGCATATGTAGTGCATAAACATGCCAGCTTATACAGCACTGTGAATGTACATCATATGTACTTGTACATTCCAATGCATACATCACAGATTCTTCACGTCAAATGGCACCCTATTAAGCGCACTACTTTTGACCCATAGGGCTCTGGTGAAAGGTAATACTCTATATAGGGAACAGGGTGCCATTTGGGACACTTTAAGTGGTTCAAGCACCAATGAGAGAAAGGCACTAAACAATCAGTAGCTTAGCCTGGCGCAAACACTTCATCAAATTATGTTACCCAGAATCCTCTCTCCTCTCCCTGGAACTACCGTGTCTATGCTTCAGCCTTAGTAGAGACTTCAACAGCACTGGGTAGTATGGCCAGAGTTCACAAGAGTTCATCAGTTAGGGCCTTCCACAATCTGTTCCCCATGTGCCCTTATACATACAGGTTTCCCTTCCTACTGGTCTCATCCTCATGGGATAGAAGCAGAGCCTTCTGCAAAGCCCTCTACATTCAGTTCCTGGACTAAAGACATTGCATAATGAAACCTTATAGCTGTCAGATCTCTATCAAACGTCAGAGAAAATATCAATTAAACATCATTCAGTGATTGGTGAGAATAACTCACTAACCTCGCATGGGTCTTTGAGGACTGACTTTGGGCGCACTGGTTGAAGTACACTTCAGACAGACTTCCATTCCAACTATCAACTAAACCCATTCAGAGACCATTGATAAAGATTAGCTTACGCTGTATTGAAAAGTATAGCATTAAGGTGCAATGGTAGACATCTTTTCAATACGCACAACATAGTCTGGACTTTCATTAGTGTCTTCACATGAATTGTTTCTGTTAGAGTTTGTGGTTTGATGTTGTTATGCCTAATGGTTAGTACTCAAAATATGACTTATATATGGGAGTGGCAAGGCTGTATATGTAAATGTGTTGTATCTTACATAAGATACTACCAGAACTATCATTCAATATGTATGCACAAAACCCAAGTGAAATTATCATGTTTATCTTTGTCACGTCTTGGCCCATTTGAAATGGTTGCAATTTGGGGCAATTTCATACATTTCCTGTTACTTCACAATGAATAACATGTAATTCTGACACTTGTTGATTGCTCCTTGTGAATGTAAACACAATCATGACATCGTCAACACATAACAAACATATGCATACATTCAAAGTACATAGTTAAAACATTTTGATGAGCCCCCGTGCTTTGCTATAATGAGAGGTTTCAGTGACTCTGTCTGTCACTTATTCAGATGCATTATGTCATATTGTTAGCCCTGTGCTCTCCCCATCATTCATATTCTTCCATAATTAATATGTCATCATGCTGCTTGTATCCACTCTCTATGGAGAAATGTAAAACTTTGTTGTGGTCATGGTCAATTCAAGGAGGTCATATCGCCCAAACTACTTTGATTTAATGAAGTTCTCTACTATCAACTCATCTCTATGATGGAACCTGAGGCACATTCCTCAAATACTCAAGATGATTTGGATTCCTCAGTTGCTCTTGGTTATAAGGCTATTCCATTTGGTTAAATATGAAATTAGATGCCAATGGTCAGAGAGACTAAAAGGAACAGCACCATTCACCATCAGTTAAAGATTTGCACTGGTCTTGTTCTAGGTGTATACTTGCAGTAGTATGCATTGCCAACGAGAGAGACATGCACCCTTCTACACTAATGACCTTCCCTGGTGTACACAAACGGGCAGCATATTTATTGAAATGTCCCAGGTAAGAATACGTTCATCAAACAAGTTCAGACAGGTTTCAGGATACATTTTGCTTGAACAAGCTCGGTCAGAATGTGTTTCCACTTCGGAAAAAGATTAGGAAAGACAAGGCCACATCTCACTGAGATATCTGCCTGCATTCCTATCGTGACCTGTCCTTGAGAAGAACTAGCCACATTATGTCTCAGATGTAGCCTATTTGGGAAAGAGCTGTTGTAAAAAAAAACGTCTCTGAGCCTTGGCTTTGATTCGAGGGAAGGTGGCACTGGTTTCTGTGCTGATTGGTTGAGAGCGAAAAGGGGTGTTGCCTCCTTGTCTGCGCAGCAGGAAGTCCACACTAGAGGAAGTCATGGCATAGAAGACGTTTCCTGTGGCAGGGATGACCAACTCTACAGGGCAGAACAAGAAAAGTCATCAGTACAATAAATATGAACAGAGAACTGTTAAAGTGACTTTGCATGGTCGGGTTGAGAAATGTCTTTACCTTTTCCCTCGGGCAATAGTTGGATCAGCTCATATCTGGATGCTTGTTTGGGGTCCTGACTGTGTTTTTCTAAGGCAGAACTGATCACAGTGGGCGTCTTGTCATTGCTTGTCACCTGAGGAAACAGAGAAGAAGAACGACAATGATACCAGACAGCTTGACTCCTAGTTATAATATCCTGAGGAAATATTTTGGATTACTATCAATAACGGATATTTGTGGATTAAAGTAAATAGTCATGAGTGCAGGGTGCGGTGCAGTGCAGTGTATAATTTGATACCAAAAAAAGACAAATATCTCAAATCAAATCTCAACTTAATGTCATTATCTCGGCTCAGTACCAGTATGCTTCTGTACATATTCCCATCTTGTAAATCCATCCGTATCCTGACTATCCGCATATCAGGCCCAGACCCTTTGTTGTTATTGATGGGATTGTTGCCACAGGAGACTGATCGACGATGTGATTTGACGGGAGTGGATGGTGTCAATGCAGACGGGATGGGGTCATTGGTGGGAGGGGAGGAGTCAACATCCAGACAGGAAACTGAGGGGGATTTCATATGCTGAAATAATAATAGTGATAAAAATAGTCAAAAACATTATACTTACTGATATGACAAGATAAAAAGTGGCTGTTCCGTGAAGGCCAACGCAAATAAAACGACACAGAAGAGTATTAAAAGATCACAGAATTTCCTCTTTTAAAAGTGCTCTTCTGCCTGTTTTTACGACATGCATTTGTTTTAAAACAATCATATTTGATTACTAGTAAACAGCAATACTTACTTAGCAATAACTATGAGTATTTGTATCTGAATAGTAATTACATGCTCTGCAATTCTAGCTGGCAATGCAAATATATTTTTGGGAAAGTACGTAAAATAACTGTAAATATTAAGCATTCTTTTGTAATTACCTTGGTGAATTTGGAAAGAAAGTGACAGACGGGGGAGGGGAAGTCAAAAAGACTGTCACTGTCAGCAACAAGGCTGGTCCTGGAGGAATTCAGGCTGTAAGGAGGTGAGAGAATCATATCATGTACGTTCATCATGCACCGTAATCTGCATGACTACAATACTCAACCCTTGAGAAATACATAGTAAATGTCCAAGCTTGGCTTTCAGCTCTTTCCAATGTTGTATGTTAATTTACCAGCTCTTGCACTGTGTGAGGATATTTTTTATGGAAAAAAGTACAGAGGACATACCCACAGACCGCCCAAGTCAATTTTCCACAACTGATTACTTATGGCCACATTACTACAAATTTGACAGTTAAATAGTCAAGAGAGTCACTATATATATAGTATGTTGACACCCCTTCAAATGAGTGGATTCGGCTATTTCAGCCACACCCATTGCTGACAGGTGTATAAAATCGGGCACTGCCATGCAATCTCCATAGACAAACATTGGCAGTAGAATGGCCTTACTGAAGAGCTTAGTGACTTTCAATGTGGCACCGTCATAGGATGTCACCTTTACAACAAGTCAGTTCGCCAAATTTCTGTCCTGCTACAGCTGTCCCGGTCAACTGTAAGTGCTGTTATTGTGAAGTGGAAACATCTAGGAGCAACAACGGCTCAGCCATTAAGTGGTAGGCCACACAAGATCACAGAACAGGACTGCCGAGTGCTGAAAAAATTGTCTGTCCTCGGTTGCAACACTCACTGCCTAGTTCCAAATTGCCTCTGGAAGCAACGTCAGCACAATAACTGTTCATTGGGAGCTTCCTGAAATGGGTTTCTAAATCTTAACGCTACAGCATACAATGACATTCTAGACGATTCTGTGCTTCCAACTTTGTGGCAACAGTTTTGGGAAGGCCCTTTCCTGTTTCAGCATGACAGTACCCCCGTGCACAAAGCGAGGTCCATACAGAAATGGTTTGTCGAGATCAGTGTGGAAGAACTTGACTGGCCTGCACAGAGCCCTGACCTCAACCCCATTGAACACCTTTGGGATGAATTAGAACGCAGACTGCGAGCCAGGCCTAATCGCCCAACATCAGTGCCCGACCTTACTAATGCTCTTGTGGCTGAATGGAAGCAAGTCCCCGCAGCAATGTTCCAACATCTAGTAGAAAGCCTTCCCAGAAGAGTGGAGGATGTTATAGCAGCAAAGGGGGGACCAACTCCATATTAATGCCCGTGATTTTGGAATGAGATGTTTGACGAGCAGGTGTCCACATACTTTTGGGCCATGTAGTGTAGTATAGTTCACAGAAAATGCTGACTGGCCATTCTTTTACAATAGTACTGAGCCCATATAACCAATGTATTAGTGAAAGGTATCTGCAGTGAATACTACCGCCATGTTGTGTGTAGAGTGTAATAATAGGCCTCATTACTTTGGACACCGTGTGATGATCACTGTAGGGTTCAGGGTACGACCAGAGCTCGGTTCGCACGGCACCTCAATTTCATTGGACAGTCTGTAACTGCAGACATCATGTAATGTGATTAGCGATCATCATAATTGTAGAGTTCTGTTTGAAATAACATGTACAGTGAGGGAAAAAAGTATTTGATCCCCTGCTGATTTTGTACGTTTGCCCACTGACAAAGAAATGATCAGTCTATAATTTTAATGGTAGGTTTATTTGAACAGTGAGAGACAGAATAACAAAAAAAAATCCAGAACAACGCATGTGAACATTTTTATAAATTGCTATGCATTTTAATGAGGGAAATAAGTATTTGACCCCTCTGCAAAACATGACTTAGTACTTGGTGGCAAAACCCTTGTTGGCAATCACAGAGGTCAGATGTTTCTTGTAGTTGGCCACCAGGTTTGCACACATCTCAGGAGGGATTTTGTCCCACTCCTCTTTGCAGATCTTCTCCAAGTCATTAAGATTTCGAGGCTGACGTTTGGCAACTCGAACCTTCAGCTCCCTCCACAGATTGTCTTAGGGATTAAGGTCTGGAGACTGGCTAAGCCACTCCAGGACCTTAATGTGCTTCTTCTTGAGCCACTCCTTTGTTGCCTTGGCCGTGTGTTTTGGGTCATTGTCATGCTGGAATACCCATCCACGACCCATTTTCAATGCCCTGCCTGAGGGAACGAGGTTCTCACCCAAGATTTGACGGTACATGGCCCCGTCCATCGTCCCTTTGATGCGGTGAAGTTGTCCTGTCCCCTTAGCAGAAAAACACCCCCAAAGCATAATGTTTCCACCTCCATGTTTGACGGTGGGCATGGTGTTCTTGGGGTCATAGGCAGCATTCCTCCTCCTCCAAACACGGCGAGTTGAGTTGATGCCAAAGAGCTCCATTTTGGTCTCATCTGACCACAACACTTTCACCCAGATGTCCTCTGAATCATTCAGATGTTCATTGGNCGTGTAGTTCTGGGCTGATTCCTCACCGTTCTCATGATCATTGCAACTCCACGAGGTGAGATCTTGCATGGAGCCCAAGGCCGAGGGAGATTGACAGCTCTTTTGTGTTTCTTCCATTTGCAAATAATCGCACCAACTGTTGTCACCTTCTCACCAAGCTGCTTGGCGATGGTCTTGTAGCCCATTCCAGCCTTGTGTAGGTCTACAATCTTGTCCCTGACTTCCTTGGAGAGCTCTTTGGTCTTGGCCATGGTGGAGAGTTTGGAATCTGATTGATTGATTGCTTCTGTGGACAGGTGTCTTTTATACAGGTAACAAGCTGAGATTAGGAGCACTCCCTTTAAGAGTGTGCTCCTAATCTCAGCTCGTTACCTGTATAAAAGACACATGGGAGCCAGAACTCTGATTGAGAGGGGGTCAAATATTTATTTCCCTCATTAAAATGCAATTCCATTTATAACATTTTTCACATGCGTTGTTCTGGATTTTCTTGTTGTTATTCTGTCTCTCACTGTTCAAATAAACCTACCATTAAAATTATAGACTGATCCTTTCTTTTTCAGTGGGCAAACGTACAAAATCAGCAGGGGATCAAATACTTTTTTCCCTCACTGTATGTACAAACTTGAATGTTTTTATTGTAAAATGAATAAAACCAAAGATAATCACGGCTTACCTTTCTTCTTCATTTAACGAGGGTACACTTTGGTACCACTGTAGGAATGCCTCGTCAGTGATGAAAACACAGTTTTTACAGGAGGACTGTAGTAGTCGGATCTGAGCTAAAACCTCAAACTCCTGCAAAGAGAAAAACAAATAATTATGAACATCAAATGACTCTCCAGTACTAATGGCACATTATCAGTTAAAATGCTAGCAGCTAAACATTGATATGTGCATGGATGCACTGCTTCAGAATTCAATACACTGCCACACATTTAATGAGAGGCACAACAGAAAAGCAATTTATGTAGACCATCTGCTATGTTGAGCCAGAGGCTAATGAATTGGTCTGGATCCTGGAATAACTCAACATGTAGACAATGGCTGATGAGGAATTTATACAGCAGCAGTGCAAGGCCCTGACCGCATTACTTACTCGTCTCCTCTTGTCAAAGTTGATGTAGCCGTTCTGAAATGGAGGAACAGGATATTATGTCACTGTCAATGCAACCTTTTGGTAAACCAACTACAACTTCACCACCAGGGCTTATGACTAACTTCCTGTTGATGGACACATGATGAGGGATAAATGACTGTATATGAAGGGACTCACCTCTAGTCTGTCTTTGACGGCCGTGTCCAGCATGGTGAGGTCTGTGAGGAAGATCCCCAGGTAGGGTACTGTGCCCTGGGCACTGGACTGTGTGAGAGAGGGGAGGGGTGGAGAACAATGAACACCAAAAACAGAGGCATGGGGCTTCAGGCTTCCCAGACACAGATGAAGCCTGCTCAACGCATGCTCAACGGAGAACATTGGCTTAAGACCGGTGAATGTACTGTATATCAAGTTGTCCTTACTTAAACATCAACGATTCCTATATTGAAGAAATACCAGCATTGCATTACGTTACATCAGCAAAGGGTTATTTTCCATGCTTCTTCCTTCAAGGCAAAAATGATAATGAGATTTGTGAGGGACTTCAAACTTGCTTATAAGAGCACTTACCCCTATCTGTCTCCTGTTGTTCATCTTGCCGTCCAGGTTGGCGAACTTCGAAGTGCCCACCTGCAAAACACAGACAAACATCTAAGCATGACAATCTGGAACACTAGAATTTAGAACCATGGCTATGTGCTCTAAAACGCTGTGTAGTAACTGTGTAGTAGGCCCTCAATTCCAGACAAACTGAGAGGGTAAGGAAGCAGCTTGCTTGGTAAATTATCAAAGCACAGCAGAAGGCAGTGTGATATTTTTCCAACATCAAAGCCTGGAGTGAAGCTTTCAAATGAAAGCTCCGTCATATGTTTAGATGAATTCCTGCGTGGGTGCCTTGGTGAAATTGCAGCTAATGCAAGGTATTGATGCATGCACAATGTATAACAGTGAATGAAAATGCTGCTAATCCTACCGATTTCCAGCCCCCCGTCAGAAATTCACAATGCATCCTAAATGCAATACATGTTTAGAAACGGGTGAATTTAGTTTGACAGGACATTGACATGGAGAGGCTGTACACCCCCAGATGAAGCCTTCCTCTGGGTTATAAGGCAGGATTCAGGATTCAGGATTCAGGATTCAAAGTGATTTTCAGCCCTGGAGTAGTGCTTCATCTGGATCTGTGTAGTGCAACCGCTCTTGAATGTATATGAATTTGAGATGAGTAAACACGTTTGGTGTGATCTGGGATGACACTTCACATGAGACCTGTCCTTAGTTCATATTGCTTGTATTATGGGATGTCTGTCAGTGCACTGTGTGTGTCTGTGTCTCCGTGTGTGTGTGTACATGCGTATGTACATACAGTACGTGCGTGTTGTGTGTGTGTGTGTGCGTACGTGTGTGCAGTAACTCTCAATCACTGTGACTCACCTCTTTCAGCAGCTCCCTGCTCTGGGAGTAGTTGTCCTTCTCAGAGAAAATGTTGGACAGCTCCTCGTATCTCCTCACTGCTTCCCTGTCAGACAGAGTCACATGACAACAACAATGAGCCATGCATCCAAAGAAGGTATTAGGGGCCTGGACTGACATTTCTCTGCTGTCTACTGGGCCTTACTATAATCCACATCCAAACGAATCAGCTAGCCATGATTAGTTTAGCTACGATTTGGGAAATTATAACAAGATGAGATGATCAACTGCTGTAGTGTTTTGGAACGTTAAATGTGTTTGACTATGGTGTTATATCAATGACAATGTGAGTAAATTCCTGAGTTTTTGAAATGGCTGTGATGTAAAAACAAAAAAGAAAGAAAAAAAAGAAGACAATTATGACAATGATAGTGTTACGAGAATGAGAATGTTATGGAAATGACAATACTATGAAAACATCTGCAATAGAAGTATGTTTTGCTGTGGCCTAGGGTGGTCGGGTGGTCTAGGTTGCTGCCTCCAGTGCATATGTACTGCTGTAGCATGGGTTCAAATCAGGCCGCCCATTTCAGCACACTCTCCTTTACCTAGAACCAAAAAGGGTTCTTCAGCTTTCCGCATAGGAGAACCCTTAGAAGAACCCCTTTTGGTTCCAGGTAGAACCCTTTTGGGTTCCATGTAGAATGGGTTCTACCAGGAACCAAAAAGGGTTCTCCTATGGGGACAGCCGCAGAACCCTTTTGGAACCCTTTTTTCTAAGAGTGTATCGCTCTCTATCCAATAAACATACAAAGAAAAAAAAAAAAAGTATGTTTTTCTGTTATACCAATCGATATGCTTCCTCCACCAACCTGTCAGTTTCTATCCACGTACTCCTTAGTCTGTGTACAGGGTTACTCTGCAGGGCAGACACGATGGCGTAGAGAGACGAAAAGTTTTTCCTGGCTCTGCATTCCTGTTGAAACACACACAGGACAGCATTGTCTGAGAATACCTGCAGCCAGATCAGTGGGGCTGTTTGGCACTCACTGTCTGACATGGTCAATTATGTGCATTCCTAAAGTGACTTCTCCCATAAAAACCCGTTGATGAGGTGATGTGAGTGTTTTGGCAACAAATCGTGATATCTAGCCTGAGAGTGTGTGTGAGATTGTGTGTGTTTCCAAACAAGTTCTTTCACACACACAGGAGCTAGCTAGGCTTTTAGTTGTGAAGGAGAGAGAGGTCTGGCAGTGACTCAGCTTGCTCATGTGTCCATAACAAACTGAGGACAATTTGTGTGTGTGTGTGTGTGTGTGTGTGTGTGTGATTGTGTGTGTGGAGTGTGTGTGATTGTGTGTGTGGAGTGTGTGTGATTGTGTGTGTGTGTGATTGTGTGTGTGGAGTGTGTGTGATTGTGTGTGTGGAGTCAGCAGGAACAGCCCTGCTGCATGCTGCTAATGTTCTCCTAAGTTACAGGATGGCAGTACTACATCTACTGTGAGCACCTTTATAGTGAGAGGAAAGCATTATGCAGAAAGTCAAGTACAGTGTATTCAGCTTAGTATTCTGCTCCCAATTCTATACTTCAACTCAAAATCCCAAACCCATTGCTGATGTGCCCTTGATCGAGGTATTTAACCTTGCAATTCCTCCAGAGGAATGCTTTCCAAACTCAATGGGTGTGTGTGGACAATAAAGTAATTCTATTGTAATGATGACCAGCTGACCTCTGCCACGCTGATCCATTTCTCCAGAAGGCAGGCTCTCTGCTGGCTGCGGAGCTGCGTGGGCCACAGGCACGAAGCCATCACGGCATTGGCCAGCCGGTTGAACTGGCGTACAGTGGCCCGGACGGACCAACATACACCTTCGCGGCCCTTCTTGTCCCTCTGAGACCACAGGGAGCCCAGGCAGTGGTACGGGACCAGACGCACAAACAGCTCCTGTTAGGAGAGAGTGGGGGAAGAGGTAAGGAGTGAGTGAGTGAGGGACCGGGATTGAGGGAAGAGGTAGAGAGTGAGTAAAGATTGAGAGAGAGAGAGAGAGAGAGAGAGAGAGAGAGAGAGAGAGAGCAAGGCATAGCCAGCGAGAGTGCAAGTGGCAAACATGTCCAGTATGAGTAAGAAAGGGTCAGAGAGACGTTACAATAGAAAAAGAGGAACACAATCAAGACTGTAGTAAAGTGCATGTTCCCATTATCTATATAAGGTTAGGAGAAGTAATGATACTGTATGGGTCAGAGGTTAAACCCACCGTCTCTATCTTGGTGAGCTGCTCAGCGATCAGCCCAGCGGGGAAGCCCAGGATATTGGTGGGATCAAACTTAATGGGGTCAGCAGGAGGGCTGGGGGTGGTCCTATCTAAACGACAGAGATGATTCAATACTAATCCCAATGAATGTAGGTCTATATTAACTGATACAAATGAAAGGCTTATTCAGTAAGGTTGGCAGTGGAAAGAGACATTAGGGGTGGTCGTTACAGAAGCAGGTTCCACCAGATTTGGATGGTAAACAGCAGACACTGGGAATAGAACACTAAAGATCACAGAAAACTACTGTAAACTATTTGGAGGAGAGTTCTGCCCATAGATATCTACGGTTATGCCGCCCACAAAATCCTCATGTAACCTCAGGTTGGCAGTGCCATGACTGTCATAAACCCAGAGTGTATAGTGACCTGAACTAGAGTCAGGCAGTAGGGC
The DNA here is from genome assembly GCA_003317085.1 of Hucho hucho. NCBI lineage: Eukaryota > Metazoa > Chordata > Actinopteri > Salmoniformes > Salmonidae > Hucho > Hucho hucho. Next base: position 386,808 of record QNTS01000447.1, read on the forward strand.
CTGTTCACTGAGCTCCTCTGCCAGTCTGAGGAGGCGACCCCTGATCTCTGTCCCAGAGGGGTTGGAGGGCAGCAGGGGGGCCAGGCGCAGCAGAAGACCAGGCTCTCCCAGAGAGCGGAAGTCCTCAGGATACTCCGACAGCCACATACTGAACACCATACACACCGCTCTGGGAGAGGGAGAGAGGAACGGGAGAAAATATATACAAATGCACCACACACACACACGCACGCACGCACGCACGCACACACACACACACACACACACACACACACACACACACACACGCACACACACACAGGAGAGGGGTGATGTAGTATTAGACTCACCTGTTGAAGGGTTGCCTAGTCTGACTCCTTGTACTTTCTCCTGGTGGGTGTTGCAATCTGGAGTAATAGGGAAGAAAATAGAAAAATATACATATACAAAAGTTCCTTTGAGAGAAGAAAAAGCTAAATAACAGATGGATTCTTCACAGAGGCATCACAACGTCTCCTTTCCTTCCCTCTGTCTTTCTACAGCACTTAAAAAACGTTTTGTAACACTACATACAACCGGTGTGCAATGCATTGCTTCTGTCTTCCCTACCTGTCGATCAGGATGTCCAGCACTCTCTTGGTGGAGGTAAAGGAGCGATAGGTGGAGAGGAAGACAGTGATGAAGGAGGAGTCTCCAATGGCGAAGGAGTGAAGGAGGTGCTGCACCAGCTTCTCCTCTGTTCCCGCTTTCACACACTGTGAACGAGAGCTGGACTGGAGGGAGAGAGAGAGAGAGAGAGAGAGAGAGAGAGAGAGAGAGAGAGAGAGAGAGAGAGGGGGGGACATAGAGCAAGAAATAGAGAGATTTATAAAAATTTTACTATGACAATTCAGACAAAGATAATGTGTAAGGATGTAAGGTGCAATTATACTGTAATTTCTGTGCAGTGGATAACGGTATGTATTCTCACTGTTGCACTGGTGGGGGTGCCATGGTGTTGCTTCACCACTACATTGTATATCACTCCGTCCTCTTCCTCCTCCAACACAGTAGACTGAGGAAGAGAGAAAGAGTACGATTCAGTAAAATACGTCCATAATTCATACTCTCGCACAAATCTCCCACTGTCACCAAAATCTAGTTATTCATGCATGTCTCAAGTTGCATTGACCTACCAAGTCCAGAGGACAGTACCAAGTTGTCTTCATGGGTGAAGTCTCCCTCTGTGGAATACAATAACATCCATTAAATATAAGTACTGTCACATGACCAGATCCAGAACCTTAGGTTTTAGCATAAAGGCCTGACGTGCCAATGAAGTATATTATGTTATTAGAATTGTACAATAATAAACATGAATATTTAGGAGTTTCAGAGGGCAAAGCAGTTGAACAGAAAATATCTCAATGGGATGAAAAGCGAAAACAAACAACCATGGGTGAAATATTACCAGAATCTGATAAGGTCGTAAGTGAAGTAGAGTACGTCTTAACACAAAACAATACACGGTAAATTGTAAATGCAACTGAACCTATGGATCACAACATCTTTCATATGTTATGGAACACAAACAATGCATCATTTCAACAGAAATTATAACATTACATGAAATACACTTGTCATCTGAATACTTGCAAAACAGCTGTGATACTGGACTGAAATGACCTGCTCACAGTTTCACTGAACCATTCCATGAAATAGGCCTACTATGAGTACAATAGCAAAACATCCTAATGTACCTGGGGTGTAATGTCTTAATGGATATATCAGTTTACACTTCCCCTGCCATTTACAACCATGAAAATGTCATTTTCCATGCTGAAAAATACATGAGAAAACACAGTGAGATCATCATTAGTCTGACATCAACAATCCATACCAGTTTCACAAATAGAAAACCCGACTGGTCATATGTGAATCATTCGACGTGTCAACCATAACAGCGTCGACACGTTTAAAAGCTATTTAGGGAATTGCACTGCCTCCTTTTGCAGTAACTTCCCCCTTCAGTTGAGATCCAACCACAATATGATGATAAGCGATATCCAGGTCAACATATAAGTGCATTAAGCACAAAGCAGGTCATATAGACCACTGACCAGACATCACAGTTACGCAACAGCTGCTATATCCTATAACGCGTCTATCAGTTTCCTTTTTTGACATGCGGAGGTGCCTTCTATAATCACCTTCAGTAACCACTTTCTCAGTCAAATCAACTGGAGTAACAAAGGTCCATGCTCAGTTATGTATCATTTGCATTCAAAGTGCAAGTATCTTATTTTTGGGCTCCCGAGTGGCGCAGTGGTCTAAGGCACTGCATCTCAGTGCTAGAGGCATCACTACAGGCCCTGGTTTGATTCTAGGCTGTATCACAACCGGACGTGATTGGGAGTCCCATAGGGCGGCGGAAAATTGGCAGTCATTGTAAACAAGAATTTGTTCTTAACTGGCTTGCCTAGTTAAATAAAGGTAAAATAAAAATAAAATAAAAATCCATAGTCCTTCTATTATCATGACATAGGTTCAGAACATGTTGCTCTACCTACTGCAGCATGTTTCTGTTGTTGATCTCATGTCTGTCTGTTGCTCTTTCTCTTTCCCTCCTGTCTGTATCTGATTGACATTGACCCAAAAAAACACGTTACCTTTGTCTCGACAAGTCCAGACAGGCTACAAGCCTTTAGCTTCTTTGAGAACTTCACAAGAAAGCCACAAACACCATCTTGTCCACTTTCTTTCATCTGCCTTTTTAGTCCTATTTTCTCCTTGATGGCCGTTTTTTCAATGACCGAGGGATTGTTTGTCTTTGTCTTTCAGTTAGTCTGGCTCTCAGACTTAACACACAAACACACCTGAAGCCGTCATTAGGTAGGGCCACCCACTCTGTGTGCCTGCGTCACATGGACACACCCATAACACACACAGAGATAGTTTGTATACACACACTCACTCACTCACTCGCACCCAGGCACACACACAGACAGACACACACACACACACACATATAATACATACACACACAGGAGAGGGATGATATAATATTAGGCTCACCTGTTGAACACACAGGGGACTCACATAGCCTACACACAATGAGAAGGCCTGCAGCTATTGGCTGAACAATACCTTCTCTCTTTCAATCCTTCTCTCTTTGCAATACCTTCTCTCTTTACAATACCTTCTCTCTTTACAATACCTTCTCTCTTTCAAGCCTTCTCTCTTTACAATAGCTTCTCTCTTTCAAACCTTCTCTCTTTACAATACCTTCTCTCTTTCAATCCTTCTCTCTTTACAATACCTTCTCTCTTTCAATACCTCCTTCCCTCTCTCCCACTCTCTTTCCCTGTGTGAATGACCTACATTTGTAACTAAACCTGTTTGACTTCATCTCTTACCACAATGAATAGAGTAAATTTAGAGGCAGACCTAATTGACTAAACTCATCTTCCATCATCAACATTTCAACAAACCTGCTCTGAGGATCATTACATCCTCTGACACAACCTTTATTTAACCAGGTAGGCCAGTTGAGAACAAGTTCTCATTTACAACTGCGACCTGGCCAAGATAAAGCAAAGCAGTGTGACAAAAACAACAACACAGAGTTACACATGGGATAAACAGACGTACAGTTAATAACACAATAGAAAAATCTATATACAGTGAGTGCAAATGTAGTAAGATTAGGGAGGTAAGGCAATAAATAGGTCATAGTGGCGAAATAATTACAATTTAGCATTAACACTGGAGTGATAGATGTGCAGATGATGATGTGCTAGTAGAGATACTGGGGTGCAAAAGAGCAAAAACAATAACAATATGGGGATGAGGGTGTTGGGTGGGCTATTTACAGATGGGCTGACCGTAAGGCTCTACAGAGGGTAGTGCGTACGGCCGAGTGCATCACTGGGGCCAAGTTTCCTGCCATCCTTTGTTTTTACACTGCTGCTACTCGCTGTTTATTATCTATGCATTGTCACTTTACCCCTACCTACATGTACATATTACCTTGACTAACCTGTACCCCCGCACATTGACTCGGTACCGGCACACCCTGTATATAGCCTCGTTATTGTTATTTTATTGTGTTACTTTTTTTTTTACTTTAGTTTATTTAGTAAATATTTTCTTAACTCTATTTCTTGAACTGCATTGTTGGTTAAGGGCTTGTAAGTAAGCATTTCTTGGTAAGGTATTCGACAGTGGTGGAAAAAGTACCCAACTGTCATACTTGAGTAAAAGTAAAGATACCTTAATAGTAAGTACAATTCTACTTGAGTAAAAGTCTAAAAGTATTTGGTTTAAAATATACTTAAGTATCAAAAGTAAAGGAATACATAATTTCAAATTCCTTATATTAAGCAAACCAGATGGCACCATTTTCTTTTTCTTTTTTCTTTATGGAAAGCCACGGGCACACTCCAACATTCAAACATCATTTACAAACAAAGTATCTGTGTTTGGTGACTCCGCCAGATCAGAGGCAATAGGGATGACCAGAGATGTTCGGTTGATAAGTGTGTGAATTGGACTATATTCCTGTCCTGCTAAGCATTCAAAATGTAAAGAGTATGTCAAGGAAAATGTATGGAGTAAAAAGTACAATATTTTCTTAAGGAATGTAGTGAAGTAAAAGTAAAAGTAGCCAAACATATAAATAGTAAAGTAAAGTACAGGTACCCCAAAAAACAACTTAAGTAGTACTTTAAAGTATTTTTACTGAAGTACTTTACACCACTGGTATTCGGTGCATGTGACAAATAAAATTTGATTTGAACTCTAGCTAGCATAGACTACTAGCCTTTGTAGCTCTGCTAACCGGCACCTATAACCGCACTGTCTGCACACATATGACTATGCAACAGGAAGGTTGTGTAAATATATGGACTGCAAACCAGTCGAAGAGGATTTCTAGGCTTGGTTTATTCAGTTCAATGTACACAGAAAGAACATAGAACACAGGACTTACAGAACCACTTACTTGGGACCATCCGTGTCAACCTTAACCAGCCGCAATCACCACATCTCAGTCTGTGAGTGGCGATGGAACAGAGGCACCAATGAGGATGTCTAATATTGTGGCATGTAACAACCCCTACAGTGTTTCTGTTCTACCAAATGCACAAAATCTTTGAATCTGTTCGAGTGCATTTTCCCCAACAACACTACAAGGACTTGGCTGCTCCTCTGTAAGGAAAAGCTGGCTCACGGAGCAGATGATAATAATTATGGAAGTAAGTGGCTGAGGTTCATTCCATGAGAAACATCTTGATAAGGAAATTTGCTTGACTCTCCTCAGATACTGTATCATTCAAATCTCCCATTTTGTCTGCTCATGTTTACAGATTTTATCCAAGTTTTCTTTCGTTCGCACACTTTTTCCAGCGTTGCTAGTTTTAACTCAATGTTTATACTCTTTATGTGGAACCTCTCTCATGCTTCAACATGCTCCTTGTCTCTATATTTCCATATTTTCTCTCCATAGAGGAAGTACATAATGAGCGGCGACAAACACAGGAAGCAGAACGTGCTGTTGTGACGAGCTGCTATTGTTTCTCTCTCTTTCCCTCACAACCCGGCCTCCTCTGACCACTACGACAGGCATTGGTGCAGGGGTTAAAGCAGGAAGAGCCTCACAATCTCACCATCTTCACCCCCTGTCTTTACACAGTCTCAAGTTCTACTTCCATCACTTGTTTGTCAACATCAGACATTTTGGGCTTTGTCCCTTTAAATAAGTATCTGTGGTTGTTATACAGTATGAACAAATGGGTACGTGAGCAAATGGGAGGCTATTGTCATGTGAAAACGTAATCCCACCGCTGACACCAATATTGTTGACTACTTTACACAGCAATACAATTGGGGCTCATAAATATATCCTCTGAAGTTTTATTTAAAGATGCCTATTGTTGTTTTTTTTGCACTCCCTTGCTTTTCCTCTCAGGCTCCTACCCCTTCCTTCCCATCTTTCCCCGCTCTTCTTCTCACGCTTTCATCTGTGCATCCCATGGTGGTATGCTAGAGCTGCTCTATTTCCTTAAATCAGTCTTATCTGAAATCTCTTTTAAATCTTTGGTTCATAAGGTTGTTTTAACTATCATGGTCATATCGGCAAGACACTTTGTTTCTTGCTCAGAATGACTATTCAGTAGACTATATGGGTCACCACAGCACTATGTGACAAACCATAGGCCCCATTTTAAGATAAGCGGAAATACTACTGAAATGATTCCACCAAGCTATACCTGCAAAACAAATATTGCTGCTAGTAGCTCATATCTATGAAACCTGACCTAAAGAACATGCTTCCCTGTGTGGAAAAGTTTAATTGTCTGCAGCGGGAATGGATTGTCATTGTGAGGCCTGACCCCACTATCTAAATTAATTCACATGCATCTAAGTTTCCTCATTAAAGAGTGAACAAGTGGCTTCATTCAATTCCACTTGATAGAATGTCCTCTGAAACCCAGCCTATGATATCTGAGTGGAGTGGGGGATGTGGCAGGTGTACAACACACAACACATAGACCCACCGGCTGGTGGCCACCCATAGATTATTTAACACGAGACGCATAGTACAGTGGTCATGTCATGTGACACAAACAGAACAAGAGGGAAGTTACCACTGCAGCTGGTGTCTGAGTCAGTGTGACTTCTTTTTCTAGCCCCGGGGAGTTTCTTGAGACTGCATGTTAAATTAAGTCAAAGCTAATGAGACGAGCATCATGTGCACTATGCACTGAGGCCAAGTAGCAAGTGTATGAGTTAGTCATTAAGAGACAGTCAAATAAATGGCAATCACGTTTTCATCTTAAATTGAACTGATACGGTCTGCAATTATTGAGTGAATATAATGATTTGTCAAATCAAAGTGATGAAATTACATTGGCCTAAGTGTCATAAATTAAGTAGTATAATATCTCACAAACACATTATTTCCTATAAAAGAGGCGAGAACTTAGAATGGAAACATTATTTGTGTACTTTAGGGTTGAAAACGAGTAAAACCCAGACATTAGTGACAGAACAACAAGGCTGTGTGAGTAGAGTAGAATAACCCAGCAATTGACTGCCACAACTAGTCTGATTAAACCTTTAGAGCCTCTGTCTCGGCCAATGGAACATTAACAAAGGTTATACATTGTGAGAAAAACACGCATGCTGTCAACCTGTCCAGGTTTGCACACTTTCAAAACAACTAACACAACCCTTTCTGTTTCAGGGGAATTCAACTGGATATAAATAAATAGTGAATTATATTAGAAAATACATGCAATATGGTCATAAAAGTAATGCTCAAGAAAGCAACTTCTTAGCAAAAATGTTACAGTAGTCTACTTGGAAATCTCAAAACATGAGCATTTTATTCAATGCGTGGTGGTCAAACATCATCTCATTCACTGGCATGTTTTGATGGAAAGTACCTCCTCTTTAGTGTCTGTCTTTGAAATCAAAATGACTGAAATCCCTGAGGCTCTTTGAAAACCAACCAACCGCATCTGCTGTTTACTCAAGGAACTGGTAGGAGAGCCCTGTTACCACGGTTTCACAGACCACTGCTCTAATACCCTAACCCCCTACCCTGGTTGGTCTGAGGAATGTGATCAATTTTAAAGGGCAAGACTAAGAACACAACCTGACTTAAAGCTGCAATATGTACTTTTTGGGGCGACCCGACCAAATTCACATAGAGTAAGTTATAGATCTGTTATTCTCATTGAAAGCAAGTCTAAAATGCTGTAGAGCTGTTCTATGTGAGCTATTTCTATGCTTCCCTTTCTTCAGTTTCATTTTTAAGACTTTTACGTTCGGTTTTGTACACCAGCTTCAAACAGCTGAAAATACAAATACAAAACAAAATGCCAACCTCAGAGGAGTCCAGTCCAGTACTGTCAGTCACTTGTCCTGATTGGCTGCTGAGGGGAACATTGTCAGGCGCTAAAGGCCGGTAGCCAATGAGGGGTACATCCCTTGACTCCACCCCTGGCAGGTCCATCCCACCTGTTCGCATACTATGAGGGATCATGGTGCAGACAGCTAGAGACACAAAATAAACAATAGGCACATATGGGGTTAATTGGTTATAATTTCAATTTTCAACTCAGAAAATGTCATAGTTCATGGACTTTAACCAACTCGGAAAGGCATAAAAAAATAAACACAATAGTATATATACTGTACAATAAAAATAATTGTGTACCAAAGCTTTGGTGGTAACATTTCATTTGTTTACATGATTTACATTTGACTGTGCCCTGCTCCAGCATTGAATTTGCATGCCAGCTCTTCCCTCCTTTTCCCTTCTCCCTCCCTGAGACGTGGATTGCCATGATGATGGAAATCTAGAAAACACTGTTACACTGTAGGGCAGGAGGAGGATGTTGACATGTACCATTATACAGTTGAAGTCGGAAGTTTACATACACTTAGGTTGGAGTCATTAAAACTTGTTTTTCAACCACTCCACACATTTCTTGTTAACAAACTATAGTTTTGGCAAGTCGGTTAGGACATCTACTTTGTGCATGACACAAGTCATTTTTCCAACAATTGTTTGGCCATAATGACAGTCGTTATGTTTGGAGGAAAATGGGGGAGGCTTGTAAGCCGAAGAACACCATCCCAACCATGAAGGACAGGGGTGGAAGCATCATGTTGTGGGGGTGCTTTGCTGCAGGAGGGACTGGTGCACTTCACAAAATAGATGGCATCATGAGGTAGGAAAATTATGTGGATATATTGAAGCAACATCTCAAGACATCAGTCAGGAAGTTAAAGCTTGGTGGCAAATGGGTCTTCCAAATGGACAATGACCCCAAGCATACTTCCAAAGTTGTGGCAAAACAGCCTAAGGACAACAAAGTCAAGGTATTGGAGTGGCCATCACAAAGCCCTGACCTCAATCCTATAGAACATTTGTGGGCAGAACTGAAAAAGCGTGTGCGAGCAAGAAGGCCTACAAACCTGACTCAGTTACACCAGCTCTGTCAGGAGGAATGGGCCAAAATTCACCAAACTTATTGTGGGAAGCTTGTGGAAGGCTACCCGAAATGTTTGACCCAAGTTAAACAATTTAAAGGTAATGCTACTAAATACTAATTGAGTGTATGTAAACTTCTGACCCACTGGGAATGTGATGAAAGAAATAAAAGTTGAAATAAATCATTCTCTCTACTATTATTCTGACATTTCACGTTCTTAAAATAAAGTGGTGATCCTAACTGACCTAAGACAGGGAATTTTTACTAGGATAAAATTTCAGGAATTGTGAATAATTGAGTTTAAATGTATTTGGCTAAGGTGTATGTAAACTTCAGACTTCAACTGTATATATTTAGAGACCGCAGATATTCATGTGATGATGCATTGCTGATTCACATTAATGAAACTGTTTCAGCACATGTTTTGCCAAGCAAGTGTGGTGTAGGCTACTGTATAGTAATGTACAGCATATGGATATGTCAGAAGTCTTCCTGTTCTTGTATGGTTAATGTCATTACTTCAGTAACGATGCTAAAGGTGTTTAAATGGGTGGAACAAACATTTCATGTTTCATCTTTATCTGTATAATTAAGGGTTTGCTATTGTTATTTTATTTTATTTTACTGCGGCTCTTTAATTATTTGTTACTATATATATATATATATATATATATATATATATATATATATACAATTTGATTCGATTTGATTTGGGCTACCTGTTATATATAGCTTTTTGTCTGTGAAATGAAATACACTTTTCTACCCTACATGCACTGTTATACAATAGGCTTATATGGGACACTAATCAACTCAATCACATCATCTTTGGAAACATGGTACTAAACTTTTAAGTGTATTTCAATCTTGAGGGCATACATATAATTAGGCCTAGTGTTATTAAAACATATATATTGGTAATAGGAAAACATATCTGTAAAATGTGTCTATGTACTGACTGTTAGTTTTTCATCAGAACCAACCAACGGTTATCCAAAGGTCTGAATAACTTCCATTCGTGACATTGCTGCCTTTTTGAGGAAGGCAAACATTACATTTTGGTCTGCATGAGTGAGTCCACACTGTAACTAGGCTACAGATGGTCACACCCCGATTGGATATGTTCCCTTTCAATTCAACCAACCGATGGGTGGTGCTGTATTGATTTCTCAACCAAATTGTGTTCACCTTCAATCATAGGAAACAATACACTATAGGGATTAAACGGAATATGATGATAAAGTTTGCGTGTAAAGCATTTGTTTCTTTAGTAACTAAATACATAAGGTTTAGGCCTATTTATAGAAGGCCATATATATTCAATGTTATGAGGGCCCTGCAATTAAAGAGATTATGAAATTACAAAGTGTCATTCATGGCTATATCGTATGAACGAACTTACTGGATGTTGTCCAACTATTGGCAGCTAAATTCCGCCAGCATTGGATATCTGTAGTGTCTGCCGCCGTGGAATATACGGTAACCGGTTAGTGGACGAATGTCGCGCTCATCCGTTCCAGCACCGACGTCGGAAGAGTCTCTCTCCCCCTCTATCAGTATCTGTGTCCCCCTCTGGCCGCCTGTCAAGCTTCTATCAGCTGATAGCAGCACTGAGCACATTCGTGTACAGCACACTCCCTCACTGCTCTCTCTCTCTGTGCTCTGACGGCGCAGTTCCTGTAGACTTGTGCTCAGCGCGTTTAGCAACAGCCTACACTTGTCTCGCTGGCTGAGAGAGGGGGAAAAAGTGGTCATCTCGGAAATATAGTCTGTGTGGTGTACGATCAAGTCATCTATGGGCTCCTAAAATTAAGGTTAAGAACAAAACCAATAATTCCCTATGGAAATAGGCTATCTGCCAGCATTTTCAATGCTGACAGTAGGGGGAAACATTTCCAAAAGGAAATTGACCCGAACACTGCTGGAAGGCATTACAGTGTGTCATGCCCACAGGGGCCACAAGGGTATGTACCCCCTCAGATTTGTCCTTTTTTTGTTTGTTCAAGGTCATTTCCAAGGTGCACCACAGAGTAAAGATATGCTAGGCATGAAGCTATATACTCTAGTTCAGGGACCATCAACTAGATTCAGCCACGGGACAATTTTTATTGAGTGGATGGTCAGGGAGCCGGAACAAAATTAAAAATAAAGTCTAGACTGCAAATTGACCGCAAGAAGCCCAAACAGATATTATATTTCATAACACTTTACCGAAAACATTTAGTGTGTTCCCTCAGGCCACTACTCCGCTATCACATATTTACAATTCAACGCAATATTAGCAACTTTCAATGCAACATACCAAAACTAAACGAACCATGCAAGACTTAGTATGCAAAACTAACTATGCAAGATATTTTGTTGTAGGCAGAACGCATCGGAGTAGGATTATATTGCATTGACACGCATGACTCAGCCTGTACTCTAAACAGACCTGTATGGCATAACCAATCAGAGCTGCAGTAGGTCTATATGCAAATAGACAATTCCATATATGGATCCGTGCCATTTACTTTGAACTGAACTGTGTTTACAGCATGAGCGATCGTGAATAGATGTGCTTGTTTAGAGATCAAAGTGAGAGTTGCAAGTAGCCATGTGTGCACATTTTGTTAATATCCTTTGCTAGTTAATGAGTTAGCCCAGTTATAGATCATTTGTAGTCAGCAATAGGGGAGTGATTGCTTTCTACAAGAGCACAAAACGTGTACATTTCTAGACATCTTTGAAAAGCAAGCCAGGCAAACAGCATTTTTTTTGTCTTAAAGGGGCAGTGTTCTATTTTGAGGCATGCTTGAATAAGCTAAGTAGCTAATAGGCAGAAGGTAGCATAATTTGTCTGATTCTCTGTAATAACGGTATGGGAATAATAATGCATTTTATTTTGTAAAATGGTTTCTTGCATCAAACAACACAACAACATTTTCAGTCACCTCCTTGTCTACAGGACAAGTGGATAAATAGGTTAATGTCAAGCCCTGTATGTTTTTTTCCCAAAAGTCTCATGTAATGTAGGCCTACATTGAACAGCACACATTGGCTGCTACTGTAGGCTAAATGATTAATCAGCTATTTCCATGTTAATATATTATGGGATGCTTTTTCTTCATTGTTTTTGATGGTAGGCCACTCTTGTAGGCCTACATTATAATCAAATAGCCACAGTAGCCTACTTGGCCACAGTTAAAACTGTAACTTAAAGCGGGTACAGCCTCAGGGTTCATAGTAAATTTTCACAATGTTCAAGTTTGCGCTCAGAAGACCTGAAATTTGCTCAGTGCTCAATTAGAGGGAACATTGTCCATGACGCCCCTGGATGTAGTAGCACATTATCCTAATAATGGTGCTTGTTTCCTTCTATCTCTGAAAGTTTACTGTAATATTCTTAATTAAACCCTTCTATAGACACTAGCCACATTGAGCATTGCCTAGTTTTTATCAGAAGCTCATGACTTCCCCTCTGCTCTGTCTCATGACAGAACTGCTCACAAATCCCCGGCTGTGTGTGTGAGAGGCATCTTTATTCCAAAAGGGAGAGCACATGAAAGGCGTCAAGTTGTCAACCTTATGACCCCTGCACAAGCCCCGTATTAACATGACTAGGAGTCATTTTTCTCTTCTGTGATGATTCTAAAGTTGGGCTAATGGGCTCACTATCCTTACTTGGTAAAAAGTGAATCTTGCTGTGAGACTGCTAGAAGCACAATTCTGTTTTGCCATTATTCAAAGCGACCCTCATCCAAATGCTAATGATACATTCCAAACATCTCTTTCATCACCTAGTTATGTGAACTGAACTGTAGTTCAGCTAAATACCACCACTGCATTTTTATTAGCCTACCACTACACTACACTACTGACAGAGCAGTGCATTAGAAGGTGTAGTGTGCTCGCCATCTAGTGTTGCCAATGAGGAACTCATTGTCATCCTTTAGAAATGCCAGTGGCCATTTTGAGCACAATATTACCATATGCTTGATACATTCATATGACAAAAACAAGCAAAAGAAACAAATACGTATAATCTAATGATACAAATAACATATAAGAAACAACTCATCACTTGTTGTTTTGACTATTAAATTATAGGCTATGATGCCTACTCATAGATTGTCAGTGCTAAATTATAGAATGACACTTTAAAATGCCCTTTAATCTGCCGTTCATAAATTATATACATGAACGTGTGTGCAACTTCTAGGACTCATAATTAACCAATGGTAAATAAGTAAAATTATTCTGACATTTGTTATTACCATGTTATGTTATCACCCAGTTGTTGTGAGAAATGAAAGCTTGTGTGACCAGTGATATTCATGGTGATAGTGAGCAGTGACAAGTGATGATGGCATTATTGAGCATAGGGATAGATTATTGAGCTGTAAAGAATAGATGATCGATCATAGATATTCAATATTTCACACACAATATGTATATTAAGAGGACATGTATAGGACAACTATAGACTATTGTAAATCACATTCAACAATTCCCTTTGATGACAGTGACAAATGCTCAAACTAATCCAAGCCTTAATTATCCTTAATTACTTAGGCCTAATAGGCTAACTTTGTGTCCACAACCTGAAAATAGGCTTATCTGGCAAGGGGACCATAAAGACTGCACAAATAACTCTATATAAACAATCACAATGTTTATTATACATATTGTATATTGCAGCATAGGCTATATAATACAAATGTGTAGTAATATTAAGAAATTAGATAATTTATGATTACATTATGATTATAGTTTATTTAAGCTGGAAGGAAAGAAAAATGCTGACTATAGCAAGGAAACAATTTATGGTGAAATTTACTGAATGGTAAAAAAAAAGTGAATGACACGTGTGAGCGCAGCTTCCACTGGCCCTTTTAAAACTTTCTCCAGGACTCCAAACTTGCAGCACCCTTCTTTGGGAGGTACCAATTAATGAGGTATGTAAACTTCCACTAATTGGCCACTTAAACTCCAGCGACTATCGTCGTCGGCTGATTTTTAACTGGCTTTTAGCACAATTGAGTTAATTCTTCAGAAAACACAGCTTGCCTTGTCATAACGGTTTAGAGGCAATTTCTTCGGATGTTAAGGTGTTCCCGCCGCGGTTGCCCCGGTCCCCCCTATCTCCCTCCCACTCTATCTCTCGGTGTTTTATGTCTGCGTCACAACAAGTCGGTCGAGAAAGAGGCAGGGATGATGGCGTCTCTCGCGGGTTGATTCTCGTGCTGCTCTGACAAACACGCTTAATAGCATCAATAGGTGGAGAAAAGCGAGCAAAGGCACGGGAACATGACGAAACGACGTCGCGGAGGACAGACAGACAGAGAGAAAGACGGACGTACCGACGGTGTCTCACTGACGACTTGACTGACATACACGCTTGGCACAGACACATACATGCACATCCACTTTGGCACACACGTAGGCTTCACATCCAACCGGCCAGTAATTGAGACGAGAGGAAAACAGAAGAGATCAAATATTTCATGTCAAGCCGGCACAGGAATCGCTGGGACCCCAACGGAGAGGAGTTCGACTTGACAGGTAGCAATGGCTCTCTGTTCATCCAGCAACACTGTCTATGTTAATTTTTATTGATCTGAAAATGCTATTATGTATCATGTGTCTCTTTGACTTGAGTGCCTGCACTGGAACAACCGCTGGATGTGCAGAGATGATGTCCATAGGCTACAGCGATTCCTTTCTATTCAAGTTTGTCGTTTTCGATTTTCAAAGAGGATACAACACAGAAGTGCATGAGAAAGCAAAGTATAGAGGCGTACAGTGGTGTTACAATCAAACTACAGTGCAGTCATTATGCAGTGGTGAATGCATTTTCTCACGTGTTGTGTCATAATGGTTTGTCCTGCTCCATGCATGGGCATTTACACTCATCATTAAATCTGCTGGATTCTCACAGAGAATGTAACCCCCTATCCACTCCAGCCAAGTGCCTATGGAACGATAAGGCCATAAACCTCTGTCGGCAATGGCAGCAAAGTATTCAGTGAATAAATCGGATTTCCATTTCACATGAGCCCCCTCCTCTCCCTCTCCCCTTCTTTATCTATCTTTCTCACTTCTCTTCAGGATGGGGGGAGTAAGTGAAGGGGATGATGTGTTAGCTCGATGGAGTGATGGACTACTGTACCTCGGCAATGTGAAAAGAGTAAGTGTGTGTGTGTGTGTGTGTGTGTGTGTGTGTGTGTGTGTGTGTGTGTGTGTGCGCAGTTGGAAAGTATTCTATTTAGGTTTGGGCGAACAATTCCACTCTCTTTCCATCGCTCTCCTCAGGTAGATGGAGTCAAGCAGTGTTGTCTGGTGAGATTTGAGGACAACTCGGAATTCTGGGTCCTAAGAAAAGACATTCACTCTTGTAAGACTTACAACTTACTCTTGTTTTCCTCAGTTAACACAACATTTACCAGAGGGTTTTTGGGCACTGTGGAATTACTTTTGAATCAACATATTATCCCCTAAAATGTGGATAAAACTATTTCATACATATCTACCCTTTCTATAGCTAGGGGGCTAATTGAGGATTCTCCAACTATTATCATATTTTATTCATCTTTACGTTTACCTTACCTTTATTCACCTCAGGGAGTTTAAAGAAATTCATAAAATGTTTTTTGATGTTTCTCTCTCAGCTTTGAAAAGTTTGTTCTTAATTTTATGCTCTCTCTTCATTCCGATCCATTGTAGTTCAATAGAATGTTGCGCAATTAAGGTCTCTAGTCAAGGTTGAAATATAACATTCCCTGGAAATGTTGGGATTTCTGATGGGGGGACTTTTAGGTGTAATTGGTGTATTTATGAATTTATTAGTGTAATGACTCCATAGGGAAATGGCGCCCCCACGTAGTTAGGGTAAAGTGAAGGGAAGCACAGCCAAATATCCGCATGTCAAAAGGAGTGAAATCTGAAACATGCAGGAGACATTGAAATCAATGAAGTGGCAAGGAAATTAATCAATATACATAAATTAACACTGTTGAGTGATCTCTCTCTTTCTCCCCCTCTCTCTGTTACTCACTCCTTTTCTCTCTTGCTTAAGTCTCAGTTGGAGTGCAAGAGGTTTGCTGTATCTGTGATGCCCCGCCTCTTAAAGAACCTCTCATCAATTGTCTTAAATGTCGTCACGGTAAGAAAACACAGCATGGTATGTACTATTCATAAAGGAATTTTCAAATAATAACTTATGACGGATAGGCACAGCTATTTTAAATAAAGAAAAAAACAATGCCATCTATTTTTTTTCTTCAGGTTTTCTACCAGATAATATACACTGAGTGTACAAAACATTAGGAACACCTTCCTAGTATTGAGTTGCACCCCTTTTGCCCTCAGAACAGCCTCAGTTGTCGGGGGAAATGGAATCTACAAGGTGTCGAAAGCGTCCCACATAGATGCTGGCCTATGTTGACTCCAATACTTCCCAGAGTTGTGTCAAGTTGGCTGGATGTCCTTTGGGTGGTGGACCATTCTTGGTACATACAGGAAACTGTTGAGCGTGAAAAACCCAGCAGCGTTGCAGTTCCTAATGTTTTGTATACTCAGTGTATAATATTTCATGAAAAGAGACAAGGAAAAGTCCTCCATCAGTAACATACTCAGCATGTGAATTACAGTAAACACTCTCTCCATTCCATAACAGGTTATCATCCTGAGTGCCACACTCCGTCCATTGAGCCGGAAGCTGACAGCAATTCTTGGATATGCCGTCAATGTGTATTTGCAGTGGCAACCAAGGTTAGACTGCTAATCTTTCTGTTTCACACACTGCCTCTTGGCTCAGGGAAAATATAAATTTCAGACTTGTAATTTTTTAAAAATCTATCCAGAGGAAGCAATTTCAGTACCAGTGTTGTGTTAAACAGTGTTGTCAATGGATATATCTGAAGGAAACCACAGAAATGTGTATTAACTCTGTATTATTTTGCCTGGACTTCTGACCAGTTCGTCAATGCAGATTTTAAAAAAAATTATACTATTATCGTCATTATGGTCAGTAATTCATGTATGCTCCAATTCTGTACTGTAGGTGTTAGATGAGGGAGCACTGTGGTTAAGGGCTAATTGTTCATCGGTCAATGTCCATATCTCATTGACCTGCCTTTTCTCAAGATATTATCTCACTCAGCTGACCTACAATAAAATGAGATGAATTGCTTTTTCTGGATAGTTCCCATCCAATGTCATCCATCTTGAATGTACTGACATGACCGTGAGTGGAGAGGTCGCTGTAGTGAATCGATTTGTCAACATTTTATTTCAGAGAGGGGGAGCCATCAAACGAGGACGGTTTGCCCGGCTCATGCAAATCATGAAACTTCGGCTGCCCTATCAGCTGTCATCTTTAGACTGGGACCCACAGCATCTGACCAACCAGCAGCAGTGTTACTGCTACTGTGCCGGACCTGGAGAGTGAGTGACAATTTATAGCTTCTAACAGATGCCCTCAGTAGATAAATTATGTTATACAAAGGGTGAGTCTAATCATGAATGCTGATTGGTTAAAACCGCATTCCAGATGGTGTCTATTCCACAAGTTACCACAGGTATTTTAATGTCATATATTTAGCCGATTTACTCTGTTCCATCTGACTGTGCAATCCACTGATCTCCACTATAAAAAGCATCTAGACATTATCTCACATTTCTTTTAGACTAACATTTAGTTTTCAACAGAGGAGATTTGTATAAACCTTGGTGTCTGTCTCTCCGACATTTGCAACATTGTTTCAATATTCAAATTCGATCTCCAGCTGTCCCATAGTAATGAATGTGTTGGGAGTCGGGATGAGACAGACATGCAGGCAGCTTTTCTCAGCCAGTTGAAATCATGAATCAGCATAATTTGTATGGATATATACAAATAACTATCAATAGAAAACAGGTCAAACGAAACAAAGTGCAGCTAGTTTGCTGTTTTTCCAGCTTCAGTTTGAAGTGATTGTGTTAGCTGTGTTGTTGGCTAGCTCCTCTGAACAACAGTGTCCTAAAGAGAGCACATTTTCTACGCTAGGTGAAATTGCACATCATTAGCTCATTGTTATGGATGTATCTAAATAAATGTCGCTAGAAAACAGCTTAAACAAACACAAATGCAGCTACTTTGCTCTTATTCCTGCTGCACTGTTTGACATGACTGTAAGTTAGCCATAGTTAGCTAGCTAGCAAGCAAGGGATAACAACGTTGCAAGTCAGTATTTCAATGGAACATTTAGAACAAACAACTGGGTCGCATCCATAGATACAGAACAAATAAACTGAACGACTGGGTCGCGTCTTTGGCAACCAACCCGATAGAACTAACAACCAGCTAGCTTGGGTAGCAACCCTAGATTTGTGTCGGGACTATATCTTGTGGAAGGATGAAATGGTATGAATACATTTATCAAAATAATGTTTATAATGAAAATCTGTCAATCATTATTTGAATATGTATAATGCCCTCGAAGTTGGTGTTTGGAGAATATATTGGCACGGTTTTCCGGCCCTCGACTTTGTCTCTAACAACACCCATACCAATATATCCTCCAAACACCGGCTTCTCGGGTATTATCACTTAATAATAACGTTTTATAATTAGTGTTTAGCACATTGGTCAATAAGCTTTACTATTCGTTTTCCTTACCAACAAAAACAAATAAAATATTCATGTTGGAACCCTGTATGTCCTTTTCACCATTATATAGCTCTACTGTCAAGACATAATGTGTTTTACAGTTGAGTATTGCAGCCTCTTGGAAAATGCATAATATACTGTACTCTTGTCAGGTGGCCACCAGATGTTAGCTATGTTTAGGCCATTGGGGAGTGTGGCTAATGTTTTTATTTATCAACTGCAGGTGGAACTTGAAAATGTTGCAGTGTGGAAGTTGTGGTCAGTGGTTTCATGAAGCTTGCACACAGTGTCTGACCAAGCCGTTGTTATA
Organism: Hucho hucho; assembly: GCA_003317085.1. Classification (NCBI taxonomy): domain Eukaryota; kingdom Metazoa; phylum Chordata; class Actinopteri; order Salmoniformes; family Salmonidae; genus Hucho; species Hucho hucho. Next base: position 405,712 of record QNTS01000447.1, read on the forward strand.
TGGAGACAGGTGAGACAGAGTATTGTTATCTATAACCTTGTACTGCTTCTTTGCATTACCATTGTCAAACCATAACAGAGAGGTTATAAAACTGGCAGTGGTAGGGCTAATGCTGTTAGTGTGAATTGCTAATAGCAGTGCAGTTGTTAATCTGCCTCTCTGGTGTCCAATGTAATGTGGTAGAGGTAAAAATGAACTCAAATTAGTCCAGTCCATTACACCATTATTGTCACATTAACCATCTGTATTATCCTACTGGTTTAATGCCCATGATATATTTATTATATTACTCATTGTTTCTGCATAAGAAAGTAATGTTTGAGATTGATGGTGAGGTAGAATGTGGTGGGTTGTTACATCTGCTAAACAGGTGATGGAAACTGGGAAGAATTTGCTGACAGTAGCAACCAGGTGCTGTGTTATGTTTCCATTTACTTTTATATCTGGTCAATCACAGACAAAAATAGAAGAATCGTTTTTCTATTTCTTTCTGAAAGGTTTTATGAGTTCCAGTGCTCAGTCTGTGCAAGTGGACCAGAGACAATTCAACGGCTACCCATGAGCTGGTAAAGCTATACAGTATCTGCTAAGAGAAGAATACATCATTTAAACTGCAGGGATTATCACACTGAAACACTCTTGAAAACCAGTTTCTTATGACAGGTTTATTGAGTCGTGTGGGTTACAATATGTTAATTCCTCTTACTCAATAATGTAATGAAAAGCTTTGTGATGTGACAAATTCTGAACTAAGTGCGTCTTTTCCTGGTGTGTTCATTGTAAATACAGGGTAGATTTGGCCCATTTGGTGCTCTACCACCTCTCCTTGTGCTGCAAGAGAAAATACTTTGATTTCGACCATGAAATCATGTCGTTTGCCAATGAGAATTGGGACTCTTTGCTTCTAGGCTCGGTATAAACATTTCCTTACTTACGTCCTATGATGAAACGATGTGAAAGTGTTAGCTAGCGTCATTGGTTAGCAGTCATGTGGTAATTATGTGCTTTGATTTCATTAGCTACTTGTCATTGTTATTTAGCACATTTTAAATGGTAAATATCATTTGTATTTTATGTGGCTCTCAGGTACTGCAGTTGCATTTAAATCAGTCATACCCTTTTTTAATGAACTGTTCACAAATCACATTCGTAACTAATTACGTTATCCATGGAAATGTTTACCTTTCGCCAATGAATGTCAATGTGTCTCTAAATGTGTTAACATTTGTTTCAGGCTACCATCCACAGTGTTAATCAAACTACCGATTTTCATTCCTCTCTGTCCCCCAGCTCTCTGACACACCAAGGCAAGATCGCTGCCACAATCTGCTCAACGCTTTGAACTCCAACAAAAACAGGTGAGAGTCTGCATATGATGCAAAGAATAAGCAGAAGCCACAGCTATGCATGACCAGATTTATGATCGCATTGCTTCTGGAATTGTACATTTAGGTAAAGAAAATACAGTTAGTTCATTGTTTCTTAACTCTTTGATGTTATCAATAGAGAACAATAAGAAAACATAGACAATAATGATAACTTGTTTTAAAAAGAACGATGACCTGACTTTACAAAGTTGTTGTCTACAAGTTTTGAAAGTCTTTTTCTCTGTGATGTCGTTCAGGTTTGTCTCTGGTAAAGAGATCAAGAAGAAGAAGTGTCTTTTTGGGCTCCAGGTCCGAGCTCCGCCTCCCCTGACCTCTGATTCGTCCCCCCTCATCACTGACCCGCCCATCAATATCACCCAAAGGAGAAGGTCAGAGTAAGGACAAATTCTGTGATTTATTATTCTCTCATCATCACAAACACAAGCCTCAGGACCCAACTCCTTATATGGATACATTCATGCTAGTAATTAATTACACATTTACAATGGTGAAAAGAGCAGCACCCTGTAGACAGTGGTCCTTCCAGCTGGATAGGAACAACTGTTCCTAACTAAACAGGCACCTGTGTGCCTCATTAAATCATTAAGGGAAGGACTCACTTATTTCACTCTGGTGAATATGTTTATAACTCATATTTGTATCAATAAATACATAATCTATAGTGTGTGTGTGTGCATGTGTGTGTGTGCATATGTGTGTGTGCACATTCGCATATGGACATTGATAATCTTGCTAAACATTCTCAACACCATCTTCTCTTTAATTCTCTATAGGCTTAAAATACAAAACACCACATTTATACCAAAAGTTCAGACACACCTACTCATTGAAGGGTTTTTCTTTATTTTTACTATTTTCTACATTGTAAAATAATAGTGAAGACATCACAACTATGAAATAACACATGGAATCATGTAGTAACCAAACAAGTGTTAAAAAAAATCTAAATGTATTTTATATTTGAGATTCTTTAAAGTAGCCACCCTTTGCCTTGATGACAGCTTTGCATACTCTTGGCATTCTCTAAACCAGCTTCACCTGGAATGCTTTTCCAACAACCTTGAAGGTGTTCCCACATATGCTGAGCACTTGTTGGCTGCTTTTCCTTCACTCTGCGGTTCAACTCATCCCACACCATCTCAATTGGGTTGAGGTCGGGTGATTGTGGAGGCCAGGTCATCTGATGCAGCACTCAATCACTCTCCTTCTTGGTCAAATAGCCCTTACACAGTCTGGAGGTGTGTTGTGTCATTGTCCTGTTGAAAAACAAATTATATTCCCACTAAGCGCAAACCAGATGGGATGGCATATCGCTGTAGAATGCTGTGGTAGCCATGCTGGTTAAGTGTGACTTGAATTCTAAATAAATCACTGACAGTGTTACCAGCAAAGCACCATCACACCACCACCTCCATGCTTCACGGTGGGAACCACACATGCAAAGATCATCAGTTCACCTACTCTGCGTCTCACAAAGACATGGTGGTTGGAACCAAAAATCTCAAATTTGGATTCATCAGACTAAAGGACAGATTTCCACCAGTCTAAATGTCTAAATGTCCATTGCAGTCTAAATGTCCATTGCTCATGTTCCTTGGCCCAAGAAATTCTCATATTCTTATTGATGTCCTTATTCGACCATGAAGGCCTGATTCACGCAGAAGCCTCGGAACAGTTGATGTTGAGATGTCTGTTACTTGAACTCTGTGAAGCATTTATTTGGGCTGCAATCTGAGGTGCAGTTAACTCGAATGAACTTATCGTCTGCAGCAGAGGTAACTCTAGGTCTTCCTTTCCTGTGGCGGTCCTTATGAGAGCCAGTTTCATCATAGCACTTGAGGGATTTTGCGACTGCACTTGAAGAAACTTTAAAAGTTATTGAAATGTTCCGTATTGACTGACCTTCATGTCTTAAAGTAATGATGGACTGTCATTTCTCTTTGCTTATTTGAGCTGTTCTTGCCATAATATGGTCTTTTAGCAAATAGGGCTATCTTCTGTGCACCACCCCTACCTTGTCACAACAACTGATTGGCTGAAATGCATTAAAAAGGAAATAAATTCCACAAATTAACTTTTAACAAGGCACACCTGTTCATTGAAATGCATTCCAGGTGACTACCTCATGAAGCTGGTTGAGAGAATGCCAAGAGTATGCAAATCTGTCATCAAGGCAAAGGGTGGCTACTTTGAAGAATCTCAAATATAAAATATATTTTGATTTAACACTTTTTTGGTTACTACATGATTCCATGTGTTATTTTGTAGTTTTGATGTCTTCACTATTATTCCAGTAGAAAATAGTAAAAATAAATACAAACCCTGGAATGAGTAGGTGTGTCCAAACTTTTGACTCATACTGTAGTTTTCTATGTGAAAACATTGCACCACTCCTCAAGTTATTGACTGTGTCTCTGTTGTTGTGTGGAGCAGCCCATTGTCACTGCCCTGCCAGAGGAGAGCGGTGGGTCCAGAGTCACGCAAATCAAAGCGGCGCATCATGGAGACACAGGTCAGTGCTTCTGTCTCGAACCAGGCATCAAGGGAGAGATCAGCCATCAGCCGCCCCCTCACTGCTTAGCAAAGAGCTGCCTGGCATTGGAATGACTTGTCAGTCAGTGTGTGGAGAAAAGATTTTCCTTATAGCCAGTGTTGTCTGTTTACATATTCTTTAAAGCCCAGCCTACCCCTCATACGTTATTGAATTGAAGCTGGTTTACTGTTTATGACTCGATCGAGTATGACAACATGTTATGGTCACGGGTTTAGAAATATATTTTTTAATATGAATAGAAAATACACATCCTTTTATACTACTGCTCAGGCTGGCTCCCTTATCCTGAGACAATAAATGTTATGGAACGGTCGTATTTCAGCAGGCAGTACTTCCAGCAGACTGTTGTATCCTGAGCGGACATGAATTATCTTCCATCTTGGGGCAGGCTGGTTATCCCAGGGAAAGTGAGAGGGGAAGGTACGCTGATATGCGGCATCTGGGAGCGCTTCCAAGTGCACTTTGCAGTCGATTACAGTTTGGCCAAGTGGCGCTGGCACTTTGACAGTGCAGCATTGACAGAGCACCTCGATTTAAAGGGACAGCGCGCTAGTAAGGGGATAATGCTAGTATACCACTGCTGTAATTACTGTATATGCTGTGGGTCACAGTCCAGCATTGGAGGTTGATAGAGCTGAGAACTGAGGAAGCAGATGATAGATGGGATAGAGTACTGATGCTTTTGTTGTTATGGCAGCGAGCTCACACTGTAAGAAATGCTACCTCCACAATATGAATCTACTTATCATAGGAAATGGAGGTGACAGATATACACTATATATACAAAAGTATGTGGACATGGCTATTTCAGCCACACCTGTTGCTGAACATCACACAGCCATGCAATCTCCATAGACAAACATTGGCAGTAGAATGGCCTTCAGTGACTTTCAAGTAGAGCAGCCCCGGTCAACTGTAAATGCTGTTATTGTGAAGTGGAAACGTCTAGGAGCAACAATGCCTCAGCCGAGAAGTGGTAGGCCACACAAGCTCACAGAACGGGACCTCCAAGTGCTGAAGCGTGTAGCGTGTAAAAATCGTCTGTCCTCGGTTGCAACACTCACTATCGAGTTCCAAACGGCCTCTGGAAGCAACTTTGGCACAAGAACTGTTCGTCGGGAGCTTCATGAAATGGGTTTCCATGGCCGAGCAAATCACCATTCGCAATGCCAAGCGTCCGATGGAGTGTTAGAAAGCTTACCGCCATTTGACTCTGGAGCAGTAGAAACGCATTCTCTGGAGTGATGAATCACGCTTCACCATCTGGCTGTCTGACGGACGAATCTGGGTTTGGCAGATTCCAGGAGAACGCTACCTGCCTCAATGCATAGTGCCAACTGTAAAGTTTGGTGGAGAAGGAATAATGGTCTGGGGCTGTTTTTCATGGTTTGGGCTAGGCCTGAATGACATTCTAGACTACTCTGGGATGCTGGCCTTCTAGGCAGAGTTCCTCTGTCCAGTGTCTGTGTTCTTTTTCTATCTTCATCTTTTCTTTTTATTGGCCAGTCTGAGATATGGCTTTTTCCTTCCAACTCTGCCTAGAAGGCCAGCATCCCGGAGTTGCCTCTTCCCTGTTGATGTTGAGACTGGTGTTTTGCTTGTACTATTTAATGAAGCTGCCAGTTGAGGACTTGTGAGGCGTCTGTTTCTCAAATTAGACACTCTAATGTACTTGTCCACTTGCTCAGTTGTGCACCGGGGCCTCCCACTCCTCTTTCTATTCCGGTTAGAGCCAGTTTGCTCTGTTCTGTGATGGGAGTAGTACACATTGTTGTATTAGATTGTCTCACATGGAATAGCCTTCATTTCTCAGAACAAGAATAGACTGACGAGTTTCAGAAGAAAGTTCTTTGTTTCTGGCTATTTTGCACCTGTAATCGAATCCACAATTGCTGATGCTCCAGATACTCAACTAGTCTAAAGAAGGCCGGTTGTACTGCTTCTTTAATCAGACCAACAATTTTCAGATGTGATAACATAATTGCAAAAGGGTTTTCTAATGATCAATTAGCCTTTTAAAATTATAAACTTTGATCAGCTAACACAACGTGCCATTGGAACACAGGAGTGATGGTTGCTGATAATGGGCCTCTGTACGCCTATGTAGATATTCTATTAGAAATCAGCCGTTTCCAGCTACAATAGTCAATTACAACATGAACAATGTCTACACTGTATTTCTGATCAATTTGATGTTATTTTAATGGAAAAAAACAAGGACATTTCTAAGTGACCCCCACATTTTTGAACGGTAGTGTATATTTCCTTTGTACTGTCAAGGTTCCAGCGTCCGGCCTTTTTAAAAGTGAAATGCAATTACATTTTTTAAATGATATGTATCATTTGATACAGTATGTTAATAAACCTTGGTTTATATTTAGATGTATTCACAAGCAGTATGGATTCTTCTATAAAGATAACAACATGAAAGGACATGAACTGAAGTATCATGTCTAATGTGTGATTTGATCCACTGATTTGGCATCAAAACACTAGCTAATCAGTGTTTCTCCTGTGTCCAGCCTTGTCCGCCCCCGGTCCCAGCCACCTCAATAGATCTGGTGCCATGTTGCCATGGCTACGTAGGTGGAACTAACCTCTACAACTCCAGGAAGTCGGAGGAGGAGCTGAATTTGGGGTTGGTGCTGTTATTGTATTGGTTACACTTTACATACTGTATAACCAGGCAGTATGCAGTATGTCAGTGGCAGTATGTCAGTGGAAATCCATGCATTGTTGCTTTTTGTCATTTTTCTTTATTTTTATGTCCCTGCTTTTTCCACAGCTCTCCACCTAAGCGGATGTTTGCCCTGTATCACCCCACCTATAATGGAGCCCCAGCCATCTCCAGAACCCTGCATCACTATAGGTCAGTATTAAGCACAGCTCCTCCTGCTCTCTGGGGACGACCCTCAATCTAGACATCTAGAGAGGAAACCATAGCTGTGCCTGGATGACAATGGAAAAAAGTATGAATCGTGAAATATTAATCTCTCTCTCTCTCTCTCTCTCTCTAGTGCGGAAGACCCTTGTCGAGTGCCGCCCCCTTGCCACCCCTTCTCCCTGTCATCCTCCCACCATCACCACCACCACAACAACCACAACCACCAGCACCAGCCTGGCCAGAAGTTGGATCCCTGCCCCTCCCTCCTGCTGCGTGACGTCACTTCCTATCCGGGCAGCGTGGGGGGAGGGGGCGGGGGGGATGGGTCAGCTGTCAGAGGCTGGGGGGGTGGGGACGGGGTGAGGATTTTGGCGAGGCGAGTAACTCCAGACGGGAAGGTCCAGTACCTCGTGGAGTGGGGGAACGTGAGTGTGTACTGAGAGAAAGTGAGACATAGATTGGGGAGGGGGGCAGAGAGGATCAACACACCAGAGTGCTTGGCAGGAAAGAGGGGATATTGGAGAGGGGGAGAGGGAGAATGACTGTCGTGCAGGTGCCACATCAGAAATGTGTGGCAACATCAAGTACAAGCAAAACAAAAACCCCACACAAGGCAAATCCAGGTTGCTCAAACGATATCGCCTCCATTCTATATCATCACACTACGTGTTACTATATCTCCCTCTTTGCTAGTGTTTCTCCTATATTTGTACTGTATACCTTTGGAATATGCCTTTGCATTTATCATGTTTACGTTTGAAGATTGTATATACAGTATTTGATTATAGGCAATTTGTTACGTTACCTTTTGTCATACTTGATTTACATGATAGTATGTAATAGAAATATATTAGGAGCCACAACAGGGCTTTTGTTTTATAGTTAGATTTATATATTCACACATATTATTATAGAATGATTTGATTTGATGTGGTTGCATAGTGCCTATCTGGATTGTGCATCTGCAGATTGAGAAGTTTACCTGAATCAAGGGATCAGGTGATTGAAATGTATGACGTGTATGATAACTATTCTATAAGGTTTTCTTCCTCATCCACCAATTGCAATTGAAGAGTCACGACAATGTTGTGTAGGCTTTCACACACAGAATTAGTGTAAAATACATTCCAAACAAATATTAAAACATCTCTTCAAGATTACTGATAAATCTTTGATCAGATAGCCATGGAAAATGGTCGGTCGTTGAGCAAGATTTGATTGTCAATTTGTTGAGGGGTGTTTTTGCATTGTTTTAGGGAAGAGAAGTCAACAAATGATGGTATTGTGTGCAGGTGAAACTATTTGTACTGTTTTCCATTTTCAGGTCATAGACAGAGGAGTCAGCTCCTATCTTCCAGGTTACACTGAGGATGAGAGATAGCGTTAACTCTGGCCCATTTCCAAGCTGATCCCTTAGCCCTAGTTTGGACACTGTAGATCTGACAAGATTGGATAGATATGAGCAATATGGCTTAAGTTTCATCCGGCCTGTCGGAGGGGAAGGTGGAGCTTTCATCTTATTTTTCATATATCCGATCCTTTCAGATGTACCCAAGAGTGTAAGGGGTAAGGGCTATGGGTTTGTGTTTGATTTGGAACTGGGCCCCAGAGATCATAGTGGAACAGGAGGTTGTGTATAGAACTCTAGAATATCATAGTGCAAGGTTCAGAGTTTATATTTATACAGATCTTTATTTCTGCCTTTTGTGGGATAAAACACAGATAAGAGTAAATGTGTGTGTTGTATCCCCCTTAGACAGATTGTGTTACAGGTGTAGTTACAGTAAACACGTAAATAACACAATAGGCAGTTATACTGTTATAATCATGTCAACAGAAAACATTTTCAGTCATTTTTTTAAAACCACAACAAGATGTCACCCATTCCCCAGATTGAATGATGTGAAATATGCCATCTCTTACTTAAGCAATAAGGCCTGAGCGGGTGTGGTATATGGCAAATATACCACGGCTAAGGGCTGTTCTTAAGCACAACCAAATGCGGAGTGCCTGGATACAGCCCATAGCCATTGTATATTGGTCATATACCACAAACCCCAGAGGTGCCTTATTGATATTATAAACTGGTTAACAACGTAATTAGAACAGCAAACAAATAATTTTGTGTCATACCCATGGTATACAGTCTGATATACCACATCTTTCAGCCAATCAGCATTCAGGGCTCGAATGACCCGGTTTATAATAGTGAATAGATGATTGCTCAGCCTGGTCTCATACACTAGACGTAACATAGTAAATGTAAATCCGGAACACTCAAATTAGTATGATATGTTACGTTTGGTATGGTTAGATAAGACAGAAGGTTACTTAAGGCAAAAAAGGAAAGTAATGTGGGTAGGCATATAACGCAAATGACTAGCAACCCAAAGGTTGCGTGTTCGAATCTCAACACGGACTTTAGCGTTTTAGTTTATTAGCAACTTTGCAGCTACTTAGCATGTTAGCTAACCCGTCCCCTAACCTTAACCCTTTAACTTAACTCCTCACCCTAACCTTAACCCCTAACCCCTAGTGTAGTTAACGTTAGCCACCTAGATAACGCTTGCCACAACAAGTTGGAATTCCTAACATATAATACAAAATGGATAATGGACATCCACAAATTAATACATATCATACAAAATGTAACATATCATACTAATTGGAGTGTCACAGATTTATATTTACTATGTTACGTCTACCCCTGAGTCTAGGTTGGATTGCAAAGGGTTTGGCACGTTTCTAAACAGCAGTGCAGGTCAAATGAACCTCCCAACTCAGTCCTTCCCATCTCAGTTTAGGATTTAGATCATTCTCGTGAATTTGGCTGTAGTTGAATAGGAAGAGGTCTGTGGAACCATCAGTTTGATGGTAATGAATGTATCTGTATGTTTTCTATGGTAACGTATGTCTATAGACCCGTCAAGTGTTCGTTACTGTAGGTTATAGATGGAACTATACAAAATGACTTCAAAGGACTGGGGTAAATTTGAGTTGAGGAACAAGAAGCTAAGAGAGTCTCTTATAGTCTTCTCTTTTTTTATTTATAGTCAAGTCCAAGTTTGGTTTGATGTATTTTTGGACTTTTGGTCAAATTACGTTTATACATGTATAACCTAGGCTGACACAGCTAATGTAAAATTAAAAAAATTAAAAGTTGCCCTTCACATCTTACTAATGTGCTTTGAGTGTTTTCTGTCCATTTCTTGTTTAACTTACAATATGTATAGGCCTATTTGTATTTACAGTAGGCCAGCCAATAATAATAAATGATGAATTGCACTTTAGAGACAAAGTTATTTTCTATTCTATTCCATTGTATTCTATTGGTATAGCAATAGACTCTACACACCCCATTCACATGCAGGTATTATGTGATGAATCAATAGCCCTTCTGCCAGACAAACAGACTGGCTAGTCCTTATGGCTCTGTTGCCAAGAATCTCTTTGCCATGGCATGTCAAGAGCAGTTGATTCATTGCAGTGACATTTCAGATAGCCTTGTGAATCTTAGAGGGCTATGATGATGCATACTGCCCTAACTGTATGTTATCCTGTATAGATGGTGTCATTCTAATTAGCAGATCACTATTGGCCTTTACTTAGGTCGGTTAGGCCGAAATGTATATTCAGCATGGAAGCTTTGGATGTAATTCTGTATAATGCATGTACTTACTTACGTTTCCCACTAGGAGGAGGTGTAAAGGAAAGATTAAAGTGCATTACCGTTAAGTCTCCAACTGCAGCTGCAAGAGCCAACCGCCAGGTGGTAGCCATAATCCAAGTACTGTGCAGGCAGGTGAAGCAACTGAGCCGATCAGGACGCCATGTTGGCTCTATGGACCACTATTGGATCCAAGAGGAAATCATCAGCTTCCAACTGCACACGTGATGCCATTCTTGAGCCTGATAATGTGTAGGTAGGCTCCATATCAATTTGTGCATGTGTACATTGGACGAATACAATGCACATGTATCACAACTTTTAGTTTTGTTCCATTTAGGACAACAGCAACTTAAAATGTGTCGCTAAAAATTATCAATAGCCTTATCAATAATTTTGCCCATTATCTTTGTAATGGAACATAAAAGTGCAGGAATAAAGATGAAACCATTTTGCTCTACATTTAGAGCCTACGGGCAAATAAAAAAATGTGGTTCGTTTTGGCATTTGAGACGAGTTGGTAGAAGTCATTCATTTAGACCATTCATTTAGCCTATCCCTTGAGAATATTTCCATTGACCATGTCACCAGATATAGGCCTACAGCCTAAACTAAGTTTCAGACTTCCTAATAGCCTAGTTTATAGCCTACCACCAAAACGAGAGAATTATAGCGAACTGTAATGTAGTCTACCGCGTTATTGGCAGCAGCACCGATCTGTGTAGTGTGTTTGTGTGTGACTGCGTGCGGTGGCGTGCGCGTTTGATAGCGGTAGAAGGGGCCGTATTCAATAAGGCGATTTAGCCATCATTGCTTCTTCAACTTCAAGGAGCGAACATGGAATATACAATGCATAGATAGGCTATAGATATAATGGAAAGCGCACACACGCGCGCACTCACTCATCCGCCCCCTTTCTCTCTCTCTCTCTCTCTCTCTCTCTCTCTCTCTCTCTAACTCTCTCTCTCTCTCGTGTTTTCCCCACACACCTCAATAACGGTGCGTGCGATATATTTGTGCATATATTTTTATGCACGGGGATACATTTTCAATGGCTTTCGGCGGTCGTGGATTATAAATTATATTTTTGAACAGCAGTGGAATATTGGCTACCATCGACTCCAATTGTGAATAGCGTATTCCTTATTTTCTGACTGGTGTCTGTTTTTTTTGTTGCATGCAGAGAGACTGTCAAGACTCGAAGACCACGCTCAATGCCGTTGGAACATGTCCTATGTTCCCTTTCAAGGTAAGAGAACTGATATATTCCACTATTGCATCTCCCTCCCTCCCTCCCCTCCCCCTCATCTCTCTCTCTCTCTCTCTCTCTCTCTCTCTCTCTCTCCATCATACAATACAGAATTTAGAAAAGGGGTGCGTTAACGCGGCGTAGTGGAAACACAGGCAGGTACAGCAAGAGGTAGCGTTCTTCCAGATAGCTACCTACCTGGTTTCATCACTGTGTGCCAGTCAATATGTCACTGTGCCGGTGTGTGCTGAGTAGGATAGTCCATAGTGTTGCAATGTGCTGAGGTGTGCATGCCTGCTAGTATCACAGTCTTGCAAGTCCATTTCCCTGTGTGCAACATCCTTAGATCACGGTCACAGGTAGCCTACTGTATCTCCATGACACTGTAACTTGCCCCTCTAGTATTGAGTCATATCTATTCAATGTGTGCAGTAAGCAGCCTGAAGGGGTACTTATTTGTTTGTTTCAATGTGAGCTACTTCAATCATGCAGCCTTCAAATGCTTTGTTTGTGGTAATATATCTTATTGATTGAGCGATTGACTGTATGTGTAAAATGTTATGGACACTTGAAAGTTTGGTTGGACTTTGAGGGATCCAAGGGTGGTATGGTACACTGAGTCCAGTCCCTATTACCAAAGTATCTCTGTACATCAACTGCAAATCTTGTGTTAGGAGAATGTGTGTGTGTGTGTCAGAGAGAGAGAGGGGAAAGAGAGAGAGGGAAAGAGAGAGAGTGAGAGAAAGAGGTAAAGGGAGAGAGAGAGATAGAGGGGGGGTGGGTAGAAAGACTTGAGGCTGCTGAGGTGTGATGTCTTGTAACACCGGGTACAGTAAGGACACTGCTGTACTGCTGTACTGGTGGTGCGCTGACAAAGCTCAAACCCAACTCATGTTCAGCAGCCAGTACATGAATGTCTTAAAGTTATCAGTCATTCAAAGAGAATGACCGGTTCAAACTCTGTAATGTGATGCTTTTGGTCATCTTCTAACACATCACAAGCGGACATAGCCCAACAGCCTCTTGTGTGAGCACAGCAATAGAAGTTGGTTGCATAATATTTGTGAGATGTTAAGCTACTGTATGCGAGCCCACTCTTGAGAGATCACTGCCAGAAAACTGTGTGCACAGTAGTATTATACCTTCAAAACCCATGTCAATAGGAATGAACAGGCTATACTCACTACAATAGATGGCACCATCAACCTTTTAGATGTAACAGGTTTTCTGGGTAGAGGAGTCTGTGTTTGAATCTCAAGGTAATGTTATCAAAATGAAATCAGGTGATCAGTCACACCTTTTTTACTTACGGCTGACTGAACACTAGTTCCCTCTAAAAACACTTGTTTTATCTCTCCTTGACGAACACCATGCCGAAATGCATCAGTTTTAAAGTTGTTAGACTGAAAATGCCATAGAAATAATATGCAGAGTGCTGCCTTGGCTCTCCTGTATTTTGTATTTTACACCAATGTTTAAATGTTTGCATCCCAATTCCATGGCTACTCAAAAGTCATTAGGCCTATGTGAGTATCACATGGACATTTAATGTGAAGATAAGATACTGTAGGTCTCTCTCTCTCTCTCTCTCTCTCTCTCTCTCTCTCGGTGCAGATGGACAGTATGGAGCACCAGCCAGCCACTGAGCCAACCCAGTCATGTCGATTTTACAGTAGTTTGATACAGCAGCTCCTGTCAAGCATGGGCATTCAATTTAAAGAGACAGTGCACCGCCAAAGTGCTGACTGCAGCACTCCTCTCATGTGACATAAGGGGCTGTCTTACACCCTCCGCCAATCGAGCTGTGCCAGGAACCATCATCTGTTAGGCTATTACTGTACTGTATGCTCGAGATCTACCGTGTTCGATGATCCGTCAGGGGAAAATCTCATTCATTTTCCAATGGGTGCTGAGTACATTGGAGTTCTGTTTGCGGTGGATTGAAGTGTTATTTTGAGTCAATGCTAAAATTAGTAAATTATGCAACTCATTAGATACCATCTTGTCTAATGTCAATTCATTGTAGTGATTCTGGCATTTTGAGAGTTAAAGTGCCTGCTGTCCAAGTTTCGTGAAGTTGGGAATTCAAACGCCAACTTCCCTCAAGACGTGAAAAGTCAACATTCAAGAACGTCAAGCGTGACTATACCTTTTCAGCGATGCTAACGGCTAGCGTAAACATGAAAGCAAAGACAATGTCGGTCGATATCCTCAAGGAAATATCGTATTCATAATTTCGGCCCACAGACATAAAGTCAATCAAAGTTAAACTGCCCCTCATTTGCTTGTATCTGCATACTGTTTAGCATATTCATGGCACAGTGCAGCGAACGTACTGTATGAATAAGCACAGGAGGTGGCGTAGAGAAGTTTGATGGCAAGATTATTTATGCATATTAACATTTACTGGCTGATGCTTTAAGGTCTTTGGTTTTGCCCTAGGTCAACCAATGACTTGCCTCTATCATAAAAAGTGTTCATATGACCATGACGCAATACGGCACAGCGAGATAGGGTCCAGACTGAAACATGTTCCAGGTCATAAAGTATCATGCCTTGTGTTAGATAACCATACTTAAGTTAAAGTGTCCACTGCACTATGTGTCATTCTACCAAAGAACAGTATAAAATGTACATGGTTTATTACAAAGTACCACAGTGCTCCAACGTCCTTGATGGTTTCTGAGTGTGACATGATAAAGTGTCCTCTGGGTAGTGTCAGCAAAAATGTTATTTTGAGGGCTGCCCCCCATAAGCCATGTTGTCCGGGGGGAAGGACATGTTTGTTATGGTGGAAAGACCTTCAAATGATATTGTAATAACGCTAATAGCAGTAGTCCAAAAATGAAATCAGACAAACTGAATGTTTTTGCTACTGTAGTTTGCTTGAGTACTGGGCGAGCTCATTAATTATAATACACATAATAATTCACCTTTCCTGGCTCAAATTAAGATCCTACATTTGTAGTCTATGGATATAGGGCCATGTCAGGGAACTCTCTCCCCCTTGAACAGTTCTAGTACAGTGAGTTCAGGCATGCCGCTAAGCCTCTGTCCACGGCTCCACTCCCTCACTGTTTCTCTGTTCCCCAGCAGTACTGACTGAACCTGGTGGTGAAAAGGCCCAGATAGACTTCATCCACTAAGAGCCTTACTGCTGATTCTGAGGAAATCTACATAAGGATCTCATCAGAAATGAGTAGCTGGGAGAAATGGTTGCTTAGTGCAGACCACACCATGGGAGGGGGGCTCACTTATTCAATTCCACCGCAAAGCCTGGAGCCCAATGACTCAATGAGTTTGTGTTTAAAGGATGCGCGTCTTTTGATTGATCCTGTCAGGATTCACTCATGGCAAAAGGTCAGGATGAGCTATCTCCTCTCCTAAGCCAATCGGAGGGCTGCCAATCCGGGATAATGATGTCCCTGCGGATGGTTGGCTCACAGGCCTTCCAGACATTATGTCATTTGATCCAACAGATTCTCATGATGCACGGACAAGTTGTGCCTTCAGACCTGGAGATATTCAACAGCTTACTGTACATATGTCACTATATTAGTAATAGAAAAAAGAATATTAGTCATGGAGTCAAAATGGAGCAGTTATTGGATTGTTTGTAGGCACGATTGAATGGCATAAAAAAATGATTATGTCTAAAAACAGCAGGTTACACTTGCAGATGTATCATTAAAAAATAACATTTAGTTGTTAAAGGTGTGATGTTAGGTTAAAATGTACAGGGAGGATCTTAATTTGATCACCCTGTTGCAGGAGAATTCTCCTGCACACATTTCAGTTGAAGGTATCAGTTGTACAACTGACTAGGTATCCCTCTTTCTCTTTCCCTTTCCCAATGCAGGAAATGTAAATATTGTAGTGTATTTGAGGTTTAAAAAGGCTTTTGTAATTTACACTTAGAAAATGTCCCTTACGAAAAATGCATCAACCCCAAAACCGGTTGCTGCAGGATTATTTTCCTGCTGTAGCAAACTGGCTCAAATTAAGATCCCACACCTGTAAGATGAAACATGACTTTCATGTTTTTGGTTTATACACATACTGTACATTCATATTATTTATGTGTAATTAAATTATTTGCACAGTATAGGGCTTTTTCAAACAACCCTCTCGTCAAAGTATCTAAAAGAAATGTCCTGTGATAGCTTTCGGGAGAGTCTGAATTCCACACCGTGTCAATTGAGATGCTGATAGTACTGCCTGTGACAAGTGCCCCCTAAAAGAACAGATTATTAAAACACTACTGTGGTGCCTCAAGCAGGATTACAAATTGGAGAGTTGGGCTCACAAAGATAGTGCTCACTGAAGCCTTGTACCTGGGACCCAGAGTTACCATGAGAACTAGGAGATATTGCACTGTTGGGTAGATAATCAGTCACATGTTGAGATGTTCAGTCCCAGACATTTTAAGTTTATTTTCAGTGTTATGTGTACATTTCACACTTTTTTTGTAAGTCAAGGGGATAACACTTGATGTAGGATGTCGTAATGTATAGACTGCATACATATTATACCTAGTTGTAAGAATGACGTGGTGGTCAAATCAGGCCATGACGGTAGCAGATAACCTCACATTACTCATTGATATACTATAGAAATTGAGATTTGAACGTTAGTTTGTTTTCGGATATGGCGTACGGTTAAGGAGAGTTACAGTAGCCAGTCATGATGTCATAAGGTGTTGACAGGACTTTCCAGCCGTCTTATTGCAGTGTTCTAAAGGCAGACGGCTAATTCAAATGTGCTCTCAAACCTTCAATATCATGCTAGTCCCCCCTCTCTTGAGATGCTAATAAGTGGCTGATATATGCGGAGTCAGTGTGCACTTTTACTGAAGGTGGTGAGAAAAGAGGACCGAATCTTCACGGGATGTACCTCTCATTCACTTCAGATGCACAGATACGGCAGAGAAGAATTGTGCATTTTAATTAGCTGTGATCAAATACACTGATATGCTGATACTCAACAACAGGGCCATTGGACCCTGACATTTCAGAGTAGCCTATTACCATTTTAAAGTGGTTCACTATTACACATTTATGGTAGTGTCTCTACTTCAGAAAAAAAAATGTAATTTTACAAGGCTCACAAGAATGTGTGTGTGTGTGTGCCGTGCATGTGCCGTGAATGCTTTTGTGTTTGTGTGTGTGTGTGCCGTGCATGTGCCGTGCATGCTTTTGTGTGTGTGTGTGTGCTTGTGTGTGTGTGTATCTGTGTTTGTGAGTGTGCTTGTGTACAGCTGTAGGATATTAATTTGATCACCCTGTTGCACTTGCAGTGTATTTGAGGTTTAAAAAGGCTTCTGAAGTTTGTAATTTCAGACTTGATTTTCCCTTACGGAAGATGTATCAACCCATTCAATATTGTCCATTGATTATAATCCACATTTCCTGTCTCTGCAGGATTATTTTTCTGCTGTAGCAAACTGGCTCAAATTAAGATCCTACACATGTGTGTATGTGTGTTTGTTTGTGTGTATGTGTGTGAGTGTGTGAGAGAGAGAGTCAGTGTGTTTTTATTTGAGTGATTAACTTCTACTCTGAAGACCTCATAAAGGTTAGCAGGCTCACTCTGCATGCCTGGCGCTATATTTAGCATCTCATCTGCACCACATTTGAATCTTCACCACACAAAATATGAGTGCATTTCAACTGTATTTGCTTCCAAAGAAAATTCTGGCATTCATGCAATGTTTATGTGATATGCCCTTTTGTTATTTCAAATAATGATTCATCTAAACTGGAGTGGATTGTTGAGAGAGACTGGAAATGCAATCCAATTTCTAGTGTTTTTTATGTAAGTTTTCTTTTCAGGAGGAAAGCTCCTGTCCTACTGGTTTTCAGAGAGCCTATCTTTCAGTTGTTCCTCTGTTTGGCATTTCAATGTGAGTTGAGTTGTTCTGTATGAGAGTGGAGATAATGGCAGAACATCCTGATCTCTTTGATCAGAACTGGTAGAAATGGACTGCTGGGAGAGGAAGGTGTGAGACACCTATGAAACACTTTTAATTGTAGCTTCTCGCGTCAATGCCATGTTTGAAATCTCCTTTCCTCCATGAAGATACTATACTGGAATTCACACTCACTTTAACCACAGAACTGGCTTCAAAGTGTCCGTTTTTTGACCTAGCGAGTGGTGAGTGTTCATATTAGCTAGGGGTTAAAAGTTGACTGAGATTGTGTTGACCAAGGAAGCGGGATGTCAAAACTGGATAACCCCTGGTTTGAGATGAAGAACATGCCACACAGGGTTATATGGACTGAACAAAAATATAAACGCAACATGTAAAGTGTTGGTCCCATGTTTCATGAGCTGAAATAAAAGATCCCAGACATTTTCCATTTCCACAAATTTGTTTACATCCCTGTTAGTGAGCATTTCTCTTTTGCCAAGATAATCCATCCACCTGACAGGTGTGGCATACCTTGAAGCTGATTAAACAGCATGATCATTACACAGGTGCACCTTGTGCTGGGGACAATAAAAGGCCACTCTAAAATGTGCAGTTTTGTCACACAACACAATGCCACAGATATCTCAAGTTTTGTGAGAGCCTGCAATTGGCATGCTGACTGCAGGAATGTCCACCAGAGCTGCATACGCCACCTCCAACGTCATTTTAGAGAATTTGGCAGTACGTCTGCATGAGGCAAACGGCTGCATGAGGCAAATGGTGGTCACACCAGATACTGACTGGTTTTCTTATCCACACCACTTCCTTTTTTGACGGTATCTGTGACAAGAGATGCATATCTCTGTTCCCAGTCATGTGAATTCCATAGATTAGGGAATTGATTGTTGCATGTTTTGTTCAGTATAGTTTCCTTTCTAGGTTAAAGTATAATGGCCTTACCATCATTCCACACTGACATAGACTATACACAGTCACTTTCCACTGCCATGTGGGGCTGAACTTCGGAATACAGATTCAGTCGCTGTCCACTACAGTGGTGCTGAATGCAGAGGTAGAGTATCAGTGCTCTGCAACAGCTTCTCTGTCAAAACAAGTTTGGTTTATTTGGTTCTACAGTTGACCTTTTTCACATGAGAGAGTAAAAAAGAGAGAAAGCACACACAACTATATATTTGTGCAACTTGATCAAAGGGGAGATAAAGTTAAATGGCTCTTATTTTGTAGACCTTGGGCATAAAGGACTTTAACAATGATAAAAAGTAGCTTATTTACCTGTTTGAAGTTGCAGTCACGGTGACCAGATACATATCTGAATGATGTTTTGGGGGGAATTTACAATTGAGATCAGTCATCCAAGTCACAAAAGTTTTTGAATGGAAAATAATGTTAGTTCTTAAATGAAACAGAGGGAGACTACTTTAAGGAGCAAAAAGTTCTGTATTTGGCATGCATTTGATCGGTACAGATACACAAGTTAATCTTGTCTTGTCCTTTCAGATCAGTAGCTTCTCTACGGCTACTGTCACCCAGACAGCAAATGTGTCACGACATGACCACTGATACCATCTGATTGGTTCAGTCAGCGGAAGGGGTTGTGTAAGGTAATTGGGGTGATGTAGATGTCATTGCTCCCTCTGAATTTCGAAACATTTGAACATGAGGAGAAAGATGAGGAGAATACACAAAAATAGGAAAAGCTGACTTACATAATGAATGAAGGTATTGCAGTGTTTATTCCTGAAACAGGCAATTCACACACATAGAGTGGTCTTGGATGCCCAAGTACAATTTTACTGTATTTGTTTTAGTGCAAAAAGGAATGAGATAACATGCGGTAAGATGCATAGATAAGTCTAAGAGTGTCTGGGACTCAGTTAGGGTTTGTCTTGCTATCTCATCCCTTACACTTCTCATTTAAAACCTAATTCAAAGTAATGATATTAATAAATAGCATCAGGCAGTAGGGGCTGCTCTGTTCTGGTAGCCTGCTGCTAGTAGATCCTGTTGAGATTAGGAAGTTATTTTGCCATGGAAGGCATATGTCCATTCGTGTTAATGTGTTAGCGTGTGCACTGTAGAAAACCCTGAGGTGAGCTCTGTGTT
>QNTS01000447.1:426077-440404 GCA_003317085.1 Hucho hucho
AAGGGCATATGAATGCAGTACCTATCGCTTCCTCTGGATGTCCACAGTCTCGAGAAAGTGTTTTGATTCTGTTCAGATGAATTAGAGCAGAGAAGAAGAGGGAATAAGGAAGTGCCTCTTTGGAAGTCTATAGTAGTGGGCGCGCGCTCTCGCCAAGCACGCTCTGTGTTTTCCTCCGTCTGTAGAGCTCAGTTTATATTCCGGTTGATTTATTATAGTAAATATACGTAAAAGTGTTCCGAAGGATACATTTAAAATGATGTTTGATTGTTCTTGGACAAGTTTATAGGTATAAGTTGAACGAGTTCTAGTCACGTTTCAATGGAGATGTGGACGCTGTAGTTTCTGATTATAACGCGCGAACCAAATGGAGATTTATGGATATAATAAATGACTTTTTCTAACAAAAGAACCATGGATTGTCTTCGTTGGACACTTAGGAAGACCTCAGCAGAAGTTCTTCAACAGGTAATTGATTTGTTTTTGCTGTGAAATGTGTTATGTGTGTGCCACGCTGGCTAATGAATTCATGGCTATGAGAAAGTATGTGAGGTGCTGCCCTCAAACAATCAAATGTAGTGCTTTCGCCGTAAAGCCTTTTTGAAATCTGACAACGCTGTGATATTGCCAAGAAACAGAGCTTTTGATGAGTATGGAACACTTGTATATTGGTGGATGTTTAATAATTCAACTTTTGGATTTTGAATTTGGCGCCTCACATTTCACCTGGTAGTGTCGGGAGTGGGGCGCTAGCGCCCCAGTGATCCCTGAGAGGTTAAATGACTTAAACCAGATAGAAAGCATGGAGAAAAGATATTGAATTATATACACTGAGTGTACAAACATATTCCAGCAAGTGGATCTTCCAGCAAGACAATAACCCCGAGCACACATCAAAATCCACAAAGAAATTGTTAATTGACCACAAAATCTAAATCAACAAAATCAGTCTCCGGACATGACCCCCATTGAAAACCTGTGGTTTGAATTGAAGAGGGCAGTCCATAAGCGTAGATAAAATATATCAAGATCTGGAAAGATTATATATGGATGAATGGTCTAAAATCCCTCCCATTGTGTTCGCCAATCTCATAAATAATTTTTTTAAAAGGCAGTGCCGTTATTTTTGCAAGGTGAGGTATTGAAAGGTATTGAAAACAGGGGTGTCGATAATTTGACCCCTACCTTTTTGAGATTGTTTTTTATTACTTGTTAAACAAAATATATTTCTCTGAACAATTGTATTAGTCTAAAACAATATAATTTCCCTTTTCAGTATTTGAGCTATTTATTTTATACAGTAATTTTTGCTCATCTTCATCAAGGGTGTGAATCATTTCAGACCCCACTGAACATAACAGACATCTTGGTGATGAAGTGAAAGCAGAAAACCCATAACTAAAATCCATTTAGATGGTCTCTGTTGATTCCTACTCAGACATCATTGCGTTGATCTGTCAAAATCAAGGAGGCAAAACGATGCCATGAAATACCCCAGATACCGCTGATCCAAGACTTTTGGCTTTTTCTCAATCAGAAGGTTCTTTCATAATTCCACCCAGGGCAACAGAGGGTCTCCCAGTCAGACTCCCCGTCACTCCTCTATCTGTCAGACGAGATGAGTTAAGCTGTGTAGGAGTTTGAGAGATTGCCATTTGGGTAATAGAACAATGACACAGTTCTTAGTCTATCTCTGGATTGAGGACAGATCACTATAATTATTATTTATCTCTGAGGACCAAAGGCTTGACCTGCTTTCTCTCAATGGAGCACCCCCAACATGGTGACATGAGACAGGATATACAAACAGAGAGAGAAAGAGAGACGGGAGAACACACCATGATAGATGATAGACGCGTGCAAATAAATACAGCAGCATTGTTACCTGTGAATGTGGATCACTGTGGTTTTGCATTCACAGTAATTCACATACACACACACACACACACACACACACACACACACACACACACACACACACACACACACACACACACACACACACACACACACACACACACACACACACACACACACACACACACACACAGNAGGGAGACGGGTAGAGTGAGAGAAGGGGGACAGTAGGAGATACATGTGTGAGAGAGAGTGAGGAAGAGAGAGAGAGAGAGAGAGAGAGAGAGAGAGAGAGAGAGAGAGAGAGAGAGAGAGAGAGAGAGAGAGAGGGAGAAATGGGCTGTGGGAGAGGGGGACTGAGAGACAGATTGGTAGAAGGGAGAGGGGAGCAATAGATGGTGGGGAGATGGAGGGAGGCTGCCAGGGAGTTTGTGGGAAAGTTTCATTTAATTTTGATTCATAGTAGGATGATCGGAACATTGAGTTCACCTATAAATATTATAATCAGATTTTATTACCGCCGTGTATTCAAGCAGACGGCTTGCTTACAAATATATAGATCTTGTTTCCTTATCTTATGTTGTCTTACAGTAACAGTATTGAACGTATTGGACTGTGATATCTGTTGATGTATTTTACACAGCCGTATAAGGATACATTTACCCATATACAGTATTGTTCACCACCAACTTATGTCTATAGTGTGTAGATAGATAGATGGACAGAAAAGATGTGCACGTGCGCTTCAGAGAGAGAGAGAGAGAGAGAGAGAGCAAGCGAGAGGGAGGGAGGAACAAGTCCGTTTTTCATGGATGGCTGGGTTGCTATGGGAACAAGAGGTGGGCTCCCTTTTCCCAAAAAAGTCTCCTCCTTCCCTTTTCCCTCTCTCATCACTTCATTTATCTCTCTCCTTCTCCTCAGCATCCCCAGTTCTTGACCTCTCCTCTCTTCCTATCCCCAGCTCATCCCATCGCTTACCTCCTCTTCCCCTTCTTTCTATCTCTCCTATCATCCATCCTTCCCTCCTCCCACTCATTTTCTCCCTGTCTACTCCTCTCTCCCCCTGTTCATCTTGTTCCCTGTGGTCTCCCCTCTTCTACTATTCTCCCTCTCAATCTTTCCCTTTCCCTCCATCTCTTCCTCACTTTCTCCTTGCCTCTGATCATCTGTCTCTTTAACACTCACTTATATTCTATTCTTTTCTCGGTTGTCATGGCAATAGGCTGGGGGCGTGAGGGAAAGAGCGCGAGCGAGCAAGAGTGGGTGTTTCGGAAGTGACATCTCTTGGGCAGTAACCTCGTTTCCTGTGTGTGGAGTTGGGGGCGGATTCACACGTAAAGTGCAGCAACAGTGACGCCGTGTGGACAAATGCGCGGTAGTGGGGAGCCCTGCTGTGCCAGACAAGAGCTGAGTGAATGATCTGATAGGTGAGAATACACACAGACAGACACACACACACACACAGGACTGTGCGGTGTCAGTATAGTGCGGACCTCTGTGTTCACCTCTTCATTGAGGCCCATTGCGACACATCCCTGACATTTGACATCTCTCATGACACTGATGGCCATAAATGCCCTGAATCAGCATATTAAAGAACACCATTGCAGGCCAGTGTATATTTTCATAAATACATCAAATCTGGGCAATAAATTCAAAAGCATTCATAGAATATGGAATGGTAGGATACCCCTATTGATTCCGAATTATGTGATATAGATGCTTCGTGGGCACCAAGTAATGTATAAAATGTGTACATACTGTACAGTACATTGTGCTTCTTTGCCTTGAAAGCAACCAACAAGGCCACGCTTTGGGCGACCTGAGGATATTGCATGTTTATTTTTTGCGCTGTTTTAGAGCTTAGTGATGTGTATAAATTAACATTACCCCTGTTGGGTTCAGTAACGACAACGTTGAATAAAGCTGACCAGTCATCTGACGGCTGCTCTGCTCCTTAGCAAACTGCAAAGGAAGGCAGGAAAGAATGGCGTTACGTGCCCACAGAGAGAGACCTCAGCACATTCTGAGAGCGTTAATAAGAGAATGTGAAAACAGTGTTTTTTATATTTATAACACAGAACTAGCCCACCTAGATTGGAACGCACCAACCGCACACACCATACCCTACACGCATTTTAGCTTCTACTCATTGAAATTCCCTCCAAGGTTTTTCAGATGATGAGGAATGAAGGTGGAGGTACAGATTGTAGCTGGAGCACAAATTGTGGGAATGAGTCACTGATATCCCCAGTGGATCCACAACATTGTGACTTTCATTAGGTATGCTGCTGTAGGTCTAGAAGGTTTAGCATCAAAGGCTTTCTCTCTCCTTGTCCAATGTGTCTCTGAAAGAGGGGAACTAGTGTCACACTCATATTTTGGGATTCTTTAGGCTATATGTTGTCTGCAGTAATGATGATGGTGATTAAGATGATCATACTGATGATTAAATTGATATACTGTAGTAGTCTCAATACTCTAAACTTTTCCGACACCAGCTCTTTCTACTTTCCACATTCCTCCTGACAGAACTGGTGTAACTGAGTCAGGTTTGTAGGCCTCCTTGCTCGCACACGCTTTTTCAGTTCTGCCCACAATTTTTCTATAGGATTGAGGTCAGGGCTTTGTGATGGCCACTCCAATACCTTGACTTTGTTGTCCTTAAGCCATTTTGCCACAACTTTGGAAGTATGCTTGTGGCCATTGTCCATTTGGAAGACCCATTTACGACCAAGCTTTAACTTCCTGACTGATGTCTTGAGATGTTGCTTCAATATATCCACATCATTTTCCTTCCTCATAATGTCATCTATTTTGTGAAGTGCACCAGTCCCTCCTGCAGCAAAGCACCCGCACAACATTATGCTGCCACCCCCGTGCTTCCCGGTTGGGATGGTGTTCCCCCTTTTGCCTCCAAACATGACGATGGTCATTATGGCCAAACAGTTCTATTTTTGTTTCATCAGACCAGAGGGCATTTCTCCAAAAAGTACGATCTTTGTCCCGATGTGCAGTTGCAAACCGTAGTCTGGCTTTTTATGGCGGTTTTGGAGCAGTGGCTTCTTCCTTGCTGAGTGGCCTTTCAGGTTATGTCGATATAGGAGTCGTTTTACTGTGGATATAGATACTTTTGTACCTGTTTCCTCCAGCATCTTCACAAGGTCCTTTGCTGTTGTTCTGGATTTGATTTGCACTTTTCACACCAAAGTACGTTCATCTCTAGGAGACAGAACGCATCTCCTTCCTGAGCGGTATGACGGCTGCGTGTTCCCATGGTGTTTATACTTGCTTACTATTGTTTGTACAGATGAACGTGGTACCTTCAGGCGTTTGGAAATTGCTCCCAAGGATGAACCAGACTTGTGGAGGTCTACAATTTATTTTCTGAGGTCTTGGCTGATTTCTTTAGATTTTCTCATGATGTCAAGCAAAGTGGCACTGAGTTTGAACGTAGGCCTTGAAATACATCCACAGGTACACCTCCAATTGACTCAAATTATGTCAATTAGCCATGACATAATTTTCTGGAATTTTCCAAGCTGTTTAAAGGAACCGTCAACTTAGTGTATGTAAACTTCTGACTCACTGGAATTGTGATACAGTGAATTATAAGTGAAATAATCTGTCTGTAAACAATTGTTGATAAAATTACTTGTGTCATGCACAAAGTAGATGTCCTAACTGACTTGCCAAAACTATAGTTTGTTAACAAGAAATGTGTGGAGTGGTTGAAAAAGGAGTTTTAATGACTCCAACCTAAGTGTATATAAACTTCCGACTTCAACTGTATATATACAGTACCAGTCAAAAGTTTGGGCACACCTACTCATTCTGTCATGCGGTGGGTGTAGCTGGTGTAGGTAAGTCAGGCGCAGGAGAGCAGAGATGAGTGGACTAAGTACTTTACTCAGGCAATGTAAAATAAAGAACGCAACCGCATCAAAACAAATGCCCAAAACCAAGTAAGGCAGCACAAAGTACAAAATACACATACAAATACCGGCTGCCACAAAGCACGGGTGAAAACATACAAACCCGGCGTAAACCGGCATGCCAACAAACATTTCCCCACACAGACATGGGGGAAACAGAGGGTTAAATAAACAACAGTAATGAGGGCAAATTAAAACCAGGTGTGATGGAAAACAAGACAAAACAAATGGAAAATGAAAACTGGATCGACGATGGCTAGAAGACCGGTGACGGCGACCGCCGAACGCCGCCCGAACAAGGAGAGGAACCGACTTCGGGGGAAGTCGTGACACATTCAAGGGTATTTCTTTTTTTTTTTTTTTACTATTTGCTACATTGTAGAATAATAGTGAAGACATCTTAACTATGAAATAACCCATATGGAATCATGTAGTAACCAAAAAAGTGTTAAACAAATCAAAAATAACCACAGCCTGGAGGTGTGTTGGGTTATTGTCCTGTTGAAAAACAAATGATAGTCCCACTAAGCGCAAACCAGATGGGATGGCATTTCGCTGCAGAATGCTGTGGTAGCCATGCTGGTTAAGTGTGCCTTGAATTCTAAATATATCACTGACAGTGTCACCAGCAAAGCACCCCCACACTATCACACCTCCTCCTCCGTGCTTCACAGTGTGAAACACACATGCAGAGATCATCTGTTCACCTACTCTGCGTCTCACAAAGACACGGTGGTTGGAACCAAAAATCTAAAATTTGGACTCATCAGACCAAAGGACAGATTTCCATCAGTATTACGTCCATTGCTCGTGTTTCTTGGCCCAAACAAGTATCTTCTTCTTATTGGTGTCCTTTAGTAGTGATTTCTTTGCAGCAATTCGACCATGAAGGCCTGATTCACGCAGTCTCCTCTGAACAGTTGATGTTGAGATGTGTCTGTTACTTGAACTCTGTGAAGCATTTATTGGGCTACAATCTGAGGTGCAGTTAACTCTAGTGAACTTATCCTTTGCAGCAGAGGTAACTCTGGGTCTTACTTTCCTGTGGCGTTCCTCATGAGAGACAGTTTCATCATAGCGCTTGATGGTTCTTGAAATTTTCCGCATTGACTGACCTTCATGTCTTAAAGTAATGATGGACTGTCATTTCTCTTTGCTTATTTGAGCTGTTCTTGACATAATATGGACTTGGTATTTTACCAAATAGGGCTATCTTCTGTATGCCACCCGTATCTTGTCACAACACAACGCATTAAGAAGGACTTTTAACTTTTAACAAAGCACACCTGTTAATTGAAATGCATTCCAGGCGACTATCTCATGAAGCTGGTTGAGAGAATGCCAAGAGTGTGCAAAGCTGTCATTAAGGCAAAGGGTGGCTACTTTGATGAATCTCAAATCTAAAATATATTGTTGGGTTACTACATGATTCCATATGTGTTATTTCATAGTTTTGATGTCTTCACTATTTATTCTACAATGTAGAAAATAGTAAAAATAAAGAAAAACCCTTGAATGAGTAGGTGTGTCCAAACATTTGACTGGTACTGTATATAAAGATCCCTCCATGCCCTGGCCTATATTCACGGCCTAGATTTTGTGATTTGGTCAAATTCTTAATGATATGTGAGTGTATATGAAAACCCCTAGGGCGCTCAGTCACAATAGCCACTGTGACTGTGAGTCCATGAGTGAAAAGTGACTTAGAGGTTGAAATCAGGGTTATGTAATCTCTCTTCATATCGTACAATGAATCATACCTTGGATTCTACCACTGTGATCCCCTTAATAAGCTTTGCTTGTTAAGCAACTCATTTATATTTCAAGAGCAGCTTTATTCATAATTAAACTTGAATATAAAACATAAACTCAGCTCTATTCGCTACAATTAGACAGATTGCCTTTTGTGCTTGCCTTCCTACTTGTGGGGGGGATACAAGCATTGTGAATACAGTGAATATTTGAGAAAGCTTTTATTTAAAAATAAAGGTTCTGACAGGGTTGTTTGGCTGAAGTAGACCTATTTTCAGGGTCGGAGTGGCTCTGTTTTTGGCATAGTGTCAAATGGACAGAATGGCCCGCTGCTGTGAGTGTGCCGACGGTGCCGTGTCTCAGCCGAGTCAGGGCCTGTTACATCATTCAACCTGCAGGGGCCTTTCCTTTCTCAAACATGGTGAAATATGCAAACGGTTAAAGTGTGCTGTCTGGAAAGTGAAAAGGTAGACACTAGATAGCCATTGTTTGTCCCATCTATAAGATGTATGGGTAAGGGTTAAATTAAGTGTGTTAGAGGGTTGACTGTGGGACTTGTACAATCTGCAGACATGAAGTGTGTGAATTGTGAAAACAGTCTTAGTGTGAGGAGTGGGGAATGTCACTTTGGCTAACCTCTCGTTGAGGGCTTGTTTCCGGCCTTGTTGGGGGTGTCTGTGAATTCACAACACAAGGCTGTCTGGAGTGAGAATAGCGTTGAGATGTTTGCTTAACGTTCTGGTTGAAATGTAAAAATGAGGCGAAGGGAAGGGATATCAAAAGTGTTTTGATGAAAACATTAACATAGCCCCTGACATAACTTAGAGGGAAAAGAGAAAGAAATATGAAAGAGGGGAACATGGAAAGAGACTGAGGGAAAGACGAATAGGAAGGTCAATACGAGAAAGACACATGAAGTGATGGAGACAGATGAGAGAAGGAGAAGCAGATGGATGGGCAGAGTGAGTAGGAGTGATAGAGAGACACACTAGGAAGTGGAGACTACGAAAGATAGTGAAAAAGACAAAGAGCCATGCCCTGGTTATTTCTGAGTGACCTAGCATCATGCTGACTGAAGCCAGAGCTTGGCTAATTGACTCCAGCAGTTGTAGTGGATCACAAAACTTATTTTGCTCTGTTTCATGCCACGGCCCTTCTGCTTCAGGACCCAGGGTCTATCTGAGCTATCTGAGCTGCCTGTCTGTTACGGACGTCTGGTCAGAGGGGGAACCTGGGGACGAACAAAGGCGTGTCCAGGGCAGAGGGATTATGAAACTGATGGAATTAGCGATGTAGTATGAAGATGTGGTCATTTAGCACAGGGTTTTCTGAACTTTCTGGGTCTGGGGACCCCTTTTGTGATAGCAAATTCATCAAGGACCCCCTTATAACCATAACACAACTTGCGGTGCGATAAAAATGGCATAAAAGGAGACGTTTTACTGTCTGCAGTGCATGGCTGGGCGAACCAAGTCTCAGCCCCAGGGAAAGAACAGTTAAATAGCCCGCCTCTTGGCATCGAATATATATTTTTTCAGTTCTCAAGCTAATTTCATACAATTCATTTTTTTTAAATATCATAGGCAGAGAGAAAACTTTGCAGTTTTAAAGATTAAATTAAAGTGCATTTATGTTCAAAACAAACAAGTATTGAGTTGAAAAATGAATAATTGGTGGATATCCCTGTGAGCCTCCCAGGCCTTGTTGCCCATGGTTAATAAGAACCTACATTGTAGATTAATAATAATGACATTTTATTGTATTAGACCCTCTAAACGAATCCCTTGGCCAAAATTTGTTTAATCCGTTATTGTTAACAATATTAATTAAAAAAAAAATGTAATTATTTATTTTATACATATTTAGAGATCTGGCCACGACAGTACCTCTTCCGCAGACCCCATTTTTGCAACCTCTGAAGTAGCGGATTCATCCATCCAATCTTTTTATCCACATTTTAGGCTATGGTTACAAATCATAATAATAATTAAACTCTGTAGAAAATGTGTTATTTTCTATGAATGAGTGCATTGATTGGTGAGTTATATACTGCGTAATGGACCAGTCCTAGGTTAATTAATCTGTCCACTTCTTTCATTGAGCATTGTTGTTATGTGTGAAATGTGGACAACATGTGAAGAAGTCACATTGCATTTTCAGTGCTTTGGATTCAACTGATGCAGACGTACCAGCTTGCAAACATAAACAAGTTAACATCAACCATCTGACGACGGGCATGTTCTGGCATGTCCTCCACCGTCCAGTCACCCTAACTGACCCCTCTCCCCTCTCTCTGTCCCTCTCCTCTTGTTCTCTCTCCTCCCCAGATGCGAGGTGTGCCGTCCCCCCCTCCTATCGCCCCCATGCCCCTTCCTTTGCCGCTCCCTCCTACGACCGCCCCGACTGGAACCCCCGTCTCTGTGTGATCTCCGGAAATCAGCTCTACATGTTGGACCAGGAGGAGGTACTTACCTACTGTTGCGCACACTACAGAAATACAATTCCACCCATCACCCACCCATTGACTTGAAAAGGGATTACCGTTCTAGGAATTATATTTCTATCTATTCTACGGCTCACATTGCTGTACCATACTGTATTAGACTGGTTTGCTTGACATGGCATGAGTGTCAATAACAACACTGTCATGACAGTTTCTAAAGTTACAAAGTTTAATAAAAAATGACATATCCAAAAAAGGATATCCCCACAATTGACCCTTTAGGCATGTAACTGTATTTGACATGACCTGACATGACATGGTATGCTGAGTACATTACATTGCCAATAAACATTTTCCCTGTTTTAATTCCCTGAGGTTTTCCTGACCACATGACCTGACTTGGAAAAGCTCTGGACCGGGGTCCTAGTTGTAACACAGTATCTCATGTTCATGTTGGACCTGAAGGAGGCCAGTGCTCATATTATACACTCAAGGCAGGTGTCCTGGGCCACTGTTGCCTAAGGCTTGCTTATGGGGGGTCCAGTCCTGCACCTATTGTTAGCTTCAAATTTTGTGGCAAACAACTTTGGCACCAGTACACCTCTATACAAGTAGGTCACGTCTGGCTAAGATGGGCCTGTTAGATCAGGGCATTGGGGCCAGTAACCGAAAGGTTGCTGGTTTGAATCCCAGAGCCATCAAAAGATCAGCTGTTCTCACTTTGAGCAAGGCAATTAACCCCCAACAACAACTGCTCCCCCGGGTCGATTAAGGCAGCCCCCTGCAACTTTCTGATTCAGAGGGGTTGCGTTAAATGCGGAAGACACATTTTGGTTGAATGCATTCAGTTGTGAAACTGACTAGGTATACCCTTTCCCAACTGAGTGCTGATCTAGGATCAGAATACCTTTTAGATCATAACAGACATAACACGATTACATGACCAGGTGGGACCTGATTCTAGATCAGCACTCCTACTCTGAGACACTTTAGGAATACGGTACTTTTTCAACCTGACTGTTTATTGCTAATTCCCCAAAAAATAAAACTACCTTAGATGACTTACTATATCATACTAAGTAGAGTTTCAGCCTGCTAGCTGAGACCAGAAGGGGGTACTATTCCTTCACTTTTGTACCTGTATCGCCTTTGGACAGGCCTCTTTTTAAATGTAGACCTTGTAAACAGATTTACAGATTCATATCCAATAAATCAATCCTAAAACACAATTAAAACACATAGAGGTTGTACAAACACACTTAAAGTCTATTACACTACAATAACAGTGTTCATAGTACATTTGATTGAGAGTATGAGTCTATTAAAGATTATGTAATGATGTAATGGAGTACTGTAGCGGTACTTGCAGGGTAGCTAGCTGCCAATATCTTTAATTCTCGTCACTCAGAAGGAGGATAAAGAACCTTATAATCCAGATAAGGGCCTTTTCAGCTCTGGAGTGATGAGAAGAAGGCCCAGGTCAGTTAATCAAAGGCTTATCCCTGTCTAATTGTGCCAATGAGGCTGAAGCTATGAATGGATTTGAGGCAGACCTGACGTGCCGATAACCACCACCTCCGAGAGAGGATGAGAGGCGATTAAATATTCATGCCTGTCACTCACCTCATGCGGCGCGAGTGGGCCTCTCCATCTCTCTCTCTCTCCCCATCTCTGTCTCTGT
The DNA here is from genome assembly GCA_003317085.1 of Hucho hucho. NCBI lineage: Eukaryota > Metazoa > Chordata > Actinopteri > Salmoniformes > Salmonidae > Hucho > Hucho hucho. Next base: position 437,746 of record QNTS01000447.1, read on the forward strand.
CTGTCTCTGTCTGTCTCTTTCTGTCTCTCTCTCTTTCTGTCTCTCTCTCTCTCTCTCTCTCTCTCTCTCTCTCTGACTCTCTGACTCTCTGTCTTTCTGTCTTGCTCCACCTCTCTCTCTCTCATGCACACACTCCCCGCTTGATTAATTTCTGTTAGATTCAAATGCTTTTAGCGGCATGACAAAAGCAATCATATGTTTTATTTCTCAGGCTACCTTTCCTCCCTCTGCTCTCTCCCTGGAGTGACTGACAGTAGAGTTTGGCTATCCTTTCTTTCCCAGGCAGCTCCATTGAGATGCCACTCTGTTTTGTTTTGTGAATGACATCCGTCAAAATACCCTTTTCTCTTCATTGCGACTTCTTCAGTCTCAACTAAGGGGCTGCTTGAGGGAATAACAGTGCTCTGGAGGAATATGTGAAAATATCTGTCACTTCACCATTGTGCTCTTCTGTGCTCCCCTATTTCAAATGTGCTCTATTCACCTCAGTAAACACTACAAGTGCTGAAAACTGGTGATGTTGAAAGCTTGACTTATGCATAGTCCGAATTAACGTAATAGATTAAGAGTGTTCCCTTTCGTCCAAGTACAGAAGTCACTATACCTTCTGTTCAACACTATATTGTTTGTGTAGCTTCTCTTACTTGCATACTCTCCACCTCAGAAGTCAATCTTAAAAGTAAACACTACACAATCCAACTGAACTTCACTCCCTAACAAAAAAACTCTATGCTGCACTGCCATTGACAATAGAAGAGCACTGACCACTTCCCAGTGGGCTGCTGTTAGCCCTCTGTGCCCGTGGTGGGAGCGAGAGGATCGACAGTAATGGCTGCCCCTGATATGAAGTGACAGAGCCCCGCACTGTGTGCACCAGACGCCACACACCAGTGCCCTGTCCTCCAGTCATGTGCCCAGGCGTCGCTCTCCCTCCCACTGTGCCCCAGTGTTATGCAAGCAATCAGAGGGCACTATTTCCTGCTAGCACAGCGCTAGCACTAGAATGTTTGTATCCTCTCTCACTACTACTGAATCACATTAGCATTAGCCTGCTAGGCTAATTCAAAATAAAGGGAATTAGAACAGGATTTGTCTCAGTATCAATGCATGACCATTGTGTTGCATTCCCTGCCCATCTGTTTGCAATGGCTTTGGCAGTGTTGATACTATAAATTAATGAATTAGCGCCCAAGCCAACAATGCAGTGCCGTGGTGGCTTTGCCTGTAGCTACTGTTGTCACATTGCATAAAGCATGGCTCAGGAGTAGTTAGCATTTTTACACATGCATGACCCTTGGGAACCCATTTGGAAACAGGGGGGATGTGGCAATGATGTAATAATAAGGCATGGAAGGAGTCACGAGAAAGAAGCTCCTTCATTTGACAAATAAGAAGGCTCAATGCACTATACATTGGCAAATCCTAAGGTTATTTAACAAGCTCTTTCCTGCCTTTTGGCATCTGAATAACCATTACGCGCAACTGAAATAAGCCATTTTCAAATGGTCACCCCTTATGCACATTAGGAGTTATACACAGAGTGTACAAAACATTAGGAACACCTTCATACTATTGAGTTGCACCCTCTTTTGCCCTCAGCACCCCCTTTTGCCCTCAATTCGTCAGGGCATAGACTTTACAAAGTGTCGAAAGCTTCCATAGGGATGCTGGCCCATGTTGATGCCAGTGCTTCCCAAAGTTGTGTGAAGATGGCTGTATGTCTTTTGGGTGGTGGACCATTCTTGATACACACAAGAAACTATTGAGCCTGAAAAACCCACGAGTGTTGCAGTTCTTGACACACTCAAACCGGTGCACCTGGCACCTACTACTATAACCCTTTCAAAGGCACTGAAATCTGTTGTCTTGTCTATTCACCCTCTGAATGGTACACATACACAATCCATGTCTTAAATCCTTCTTTAACCTGCCTCCTCCCCTTCATCTACACTGATTGAAGTGGATTTAACAAGTGACATCAATAAGGGATGATAACTTTCCACTGGATTCACCAGGTCAGTCTATATCATGGAAAGAGCAGGTGTTCCTAATGTTTTGTACACTCAGTGTAAACTTGCCTTTTATCAAGGCAATTGGATTAATTTGCCTGGCTATGCATGTGTAAAGTGCATTTAAATGTAGTTTATCTAACATTCCAACTGAATGCAGGTATTGTGGGAAATGTCCGCATAGGGGAGTAGTGGGACAACTGTGCAACCAGTGCTCATGCTCAAATTTTACATACAAACAATGAAGATCAACTTTGGATTGGAATTTGGTCAGATTTAGTACTTAGGGATGCTCTCTTAATGCCCACTTTTATAATTCCAAGATGCCAAAAATGGTCTTAAAATCACTCTGTTTGAACGTTTCTCTTTGATTTTATGACATGCCAGTTGCTGTGTCCAATGCCTGAGGCGAGGTGAGGGAACATCTGTCAGTGATAGGATGTTATTGAGAGACTTGAGGACAAACAGTGGTGTTGGCCAGCCTAACCGTTTGTCATACTTCCAGGGACACAGAGGCTGGTGTGTGTGTGTGTTTGTGTGCGTGTGTGAATGCGTCTGTGTGTGTGTGCGTATGTGCGCATGTCGGGGGAAGAGGTAGTGGGCTCAGTCGCTGTTTGATCACGACTCCGTTACAAAGTAATGGATTCACA
>QNTS01000447.1:440806-582998 GCA_003317085.1 Hucho hucho
GGTGTTCCCCGTCGCAACCAGAAAGGGCTGTGTGTCAGGGTGTGTGTGTGTGCATGTCTGTGTGTGTGTGTGTGTGGGGGGGGGGTCTTTTCCATACACTTGTTGTGATGAATTGTGTCTGAATGGGGACACAGTGGGGATGAGGGGGGAGTGGGCTAACTGTGTTCAAGTGGACATCATTGTGGAAATTACCATGTTTAGCATGTCATGATAGACTAGTATTTATGTAGGGTGTTTAAGATCAGTTTTGCATCAGAGTTTAATGTGATCTCAACGTCCTCTCGGCTGCGCTGTGAACATTTTCAGTTCTGATTCCTAGTCAAAGTCATTACTCTCATTAAGGAAATCAGCAACTCCATGCCTTAGACTCAACTGAAGTCCAGAGCAATTACTTATTGATTAAGTAATACTACACTTAGATTATCATAGCATTTAGCACTTACAGTATACTGTATATTGATCACATTTCTTTATATTACTATTTTATGTGTATCGATACATTTAATTAGAAAAGTGCTGGTAAATGCAGAAAGAAGCATTGGTGCAGCAAAGAAACAGGGTAGAGAAGAGTGGATATATACATTTATGGATGTCTCTGAAGTCTTGTGAATGAATATATCAGTCAATTATCAAAAAAATATAGCAACTATTATGCTTATGACAGTATAAAAGGATTGAAGACAGATGCCTCATATCATTAACATGTTAGAGAGTATATCTGTTGGAAGGATATTCCTAGAGTGTTATGGTCCAATATCAAAGTAAATTAGATTATATCAAGAAATAACCCGAAATAATGTGAATGTTATAAAGTGATGTTAAAATTAGGTCTGACGCATTTTAAACAGTGTGCTCGCAGTGTATCATAAAAAAAGATATAAACAGCAAAGCAAAGTCTTTCAGTGCATAATTCCTCAAATAAAAGGGCAGGCGATAAAGAAACAAGCTTTTATGCATGCGGGTAAATGGACTCATAAAGATTGGGTGTCTTATAATACATTTTCCATTGAGGAACTCATTCCGTAACTAGCAATATATCTGTCCTCAGCGTGCGATGCATCTCACAACATACTCATTAGTATGCACTAAGTGGAAAATACGAGCATAATCAAATACACACTTGATTTATGGTGTGTGTATCCCTGATTACGTTTAAAAAAGAGGTAAATGTCAACAAAACGAATCCTGCCACCGACAGCGCTGGGAGATGACTTCCGGCTTACTGGGCTATGGGGGATTGTATGGAGTGCTGTGCACTGTGCTGTGCATCCACTAGATATGTCTAGCGCAGTAGACTGCTATGTTATGTATGTTGGGCGTGGGTGCTGTCGCCTGCAGTGGGTGTATGCACTGTATGTATTCAACTTTTACGTCATCCATATTGTGCTGGAAGCCCTGCTACATGTCTATGATATTACAGCTGGTCATATGGTTAAACATGGTCATATGACCAGCCAGCGACCCTCACACACATACAGTACCAGTCAAAGTTTGGACAAACCTACTCATTCTAGGGTTTTTCTTTGTTTGTACTATTTTCTACATTGTAGAATAATAGTGAAGACATCAAAACTATGAAATAACACATATGGAATCATATAGTAACCAAAAAAATAGTTAAATCAAAATATATTTTATATTTGAGATTCTTCAAAGTAGCCATCCTTTGCCTTGATGACAGCATTGCACGCTCTTGGCATTCTCTCAACCAGCTTAATGAGGTAGTCACCTGGAATATATTTCAATTAATCGGTGTGCCTTGTTAAAAGTTAATTTGTGGAATTTCTTTCCTTCTTAATGCGTTTGAGCCAATCAATTGTGCTGTGACGAGGTATACAGAAGATAGCCCTATTTGGTAAAAAGACCAAGTCCATATTATGGGAAGAACAGCTCAAATAAGCAATGAGAAATGACAGTCCATCATTACTTTAAGACATGAAGGTCAGTCAATCCGGAAAATGTAAGAACTTTTAAAGTTTCTTCAAGTGCAGTCGCAAAAACCATAAAGCGCTATGATGAAACTGTCTCTCATGAGGACCGCTACAGGAAAGGAAGATCCAGAGTTACCTCTGCTGCAGAGGATAAGTTCATTAGAATTAACTGCACCTCAGATTGCAGCCCAAATAAATGGTTCACAGAGTTCAAGTAACAGACACATGTCAACATCAACTGTTCAGAGGAGACTGCTTTAATCAGGCCTTCATGGTCTGAATTCGCACACACACACAAATTCCTTATATTAAGCAAACCAGACAGCACAATTTTCTTGTTTTTTACATTTACAGATAGCCAGGGGAACACTCAGACATAATTTATAAATGAAGAATGTGTGTTTAGTGAGTCCGCAAGATAGGATGCAGTAGGGATGTTCTCTTGATAAGTGTGTGAATGGACCCTTTTCCTTTACTGCTGTCACGATCTGGAAAAGGAATGGACCAAGGCGCAGCGGGCATAGTGTTCCACATGTTTTAATACAAAACGGAACCAACTACAAAACAATAACGACTAAACAGACCATAACGTCAGTGAAACACATGCACTAACAGAAACAATAACCCACAAACCATGTGGGAATGAACAAACTAAGTATGGTCCCCAATTAGAGACAACGACAATCAGCTGCCTCTAATTGGGAACCATCCAAAACCAAACATAGAAAATACAACATAGAACAAAAAAAACCCTGGTCACGTCCTGACCAAAACACCATAGAGAAGCCAGAGGGCTATCTATGGCCAGGACGTGACAACTGCTAAGCATTCTAAATGTAATGAGTACTTTTGGGTGTCAGGGAAAATGTATGGAGTAAAAATAACATAATTCTCTTTAGGAATATAGTGAAGTAAAAGTAGTCCAAAATATAAATAGTAAAGTAAAGTAGAGATACCCCCAAAACACAACTTAAAACGACACACACACACACACAAATCAGTACTATATCATGGATAGCCATATCATATTTAGCTGATGTTGACTGGACTCAATTGCTTTTGGTATCTTTTAGTTGCCACTGTATTAAACTAACCATTAGCATAGGTGATTTGATTATGTTGTAGAATGTAGTTAAAATGGTGCTGGAATAGTGGAGGCAGCTCCTGTCCTTTTTCGACATGCGGTAACTCTCTGTGGTTCTAAATCAATGGTTGTTTAGTAGTCCAAAAATGCCAGAAACATTAACTTGCTTGACCATGCTGTAGGTCATGTAATTGTTTGTTACATGCAAAATGCTTTGTAGACTTCACAGGACAGATGTTGCTCACCGTTTTTTTAATGAAACAAAGGTGTGGTTGAATTTATTCTGCCACTGTGTCTTCTTATTGTTTCAGCCTTAGGCCTATATATCACAGTGTCAAGGCATATGAAGTAACAGGTCATAGAGCAAACAATGTAATTATCACAACACGTAGGTTGTAATATGGCTTTTTTTTCCTGGCTTGGCTTCTCCAGTGATTTTACCCACGAACCACTACTGCTCAGTGATAGACATTTCAAGATAATATCCATTTTGGTCCATTTTCCATTTTATAGCCTAATGCATTGTGCGTATTGACCTGACCTTGTCTCTCTGTGCATATAGGTACACCCTTTGTTGATGCGCGAGCGGCGCTCCGAGATGCACAGGAACAAGCTGCTGCGGAGGACAGTCAGCGTTCCTGTTGAGGGGAGGCACCATCCAGAGATGGGTGAGTAGGCCATTGGCCCTTCTATCTCTCTGAATTTTTTCTGACCATAGACATACAGCCAATAGAATGGGCTTGGAACCTCTGTCCATAAAGCACAAATTGAATGTTGTACTTCCTGCTTTTACTTCCTGCTTTACTCTTATGGGGACCCTCGCAATGGCTGCCAGTCCACCCGTTCTACTCATTCTAGTTCTGTGTTTCTGAATCTACCTGTCATGGGCTGCTCTTACCTTTCTCTGCCTCTCTACTTCTTATATTTTGTGATTCTGTCTTTCTTACTGCCCTCTCTGACTCGTTGTCGCTGCCTCTTTGCCTTACTCCACCTCTCTCACTCTGCATCTCTGCCTCATGTACAACGTCTCAGCATTGATACACTCCCATCATCCACATAGGGCAACTCTCCCCACAACAGTATTGTGGGGATACTGCAATAGGCCACTCACTCCATATTTGACATTAACTTGTTCAGGTCTGACACCGCAATACTCTCCTATAACGGCACAGGCTACACAGGCCAACTGACTCTAGAAGAGTGATGCTCATCACACTCTAAGCCTGTCTATGGTATAACATATGTTATCCAACAGCCTTCCATTGAGAACCATCCACCCCGAGGAGATGCCCATACTGAATGGGATGGATGCTGATTAACAGAGACCTGCCATGCTCTCATCAGAATTACACATTTACGGAGTCAGTGTCAAGGGAACTGCTTGTGACACAGTGACCCATTTCAGAAAGACTGTGACCTACTGCATAACTTGGAACTGAGAGAAGTTGGTGAGATCATCATTGGGATAATCCCAGTGAGAGTAGATTGAATGCAAGCGAGTAGATTGCATACAAGTGGATTGGATGGGATAGTGATAATCTATGTATAAAAAAATCCAAGACTTCAAAAAAGAAAAATAGGACACAAAGGCATGGAATCAAAATGACAGGCTAAACTGTCCAATGATACGCAAGATGGAGATAGAGCATCGTTTGCTATGGGGGATGAGGTCCAATAGACCTTCCGATGTTGTCCTCTACTCACTAAAGTGCTTAATTCCAGGGACACATACAGTACAAGTCATAGATTACTCTATGTCAAGATTTAATTTGTATGCATCAAATGTGTTTATGTCTCTATACTTCAAACTAATTTTCATTTATCATCGTTTTGATAAATGAAGACACTTGACAACAATCCCAGCTGGGTGCTGATGTAATGACCATCTCTGATGAAGACATTTGGCTCTGCATCTATGATTAGGGACGCATAGGATATTTCAATACGCACTTTGGATTGGATACGGAAATTTACTCAGACGCCATTAGTCTACTTCGCCATCCACTTCCTTGTATTGCATCTTGAAAGCACGGAAATGGTTAAAGTTGGACCAATCAACATGCAATTAAGGCATTCATCTTGGTAGATAATTGCAGTGTGCTGTAAATGTTTTATGCAAATATCTATTGTAATTAGAACTTCAACCTAAACACTATCCACAGAACTTCTGCCTGCAGCCACACAGATCCAACCCAAAATGTTTGCTCGGTGCGGAGCTGTCCAAGGAACTGAAACAGCTCCCATCTTTGGTGGATTTTAGCCCATGTTGGGCCCTCTGTCCATGGTGTTGAAACACCCTATGTACCCTGGACACATTTAGGTACATATAAGGTACTGTAGTTACAATAGGGAGACAAAGGCCTCCCAAGGGGCGCAGAAATCTAAGGCACTGTATCGCTGTGCTGAGGCGCCACTACAGCCTGTGGTTCAAGCAGCACAGCTTGGCGGGTCATGTTTCGAAGGATGCATGTCTTGACCTTCACCTGTCCCGAGCCCGTTGGGGAGTTGCAGTGATGAAACAAGATCCTAACTACCAATTGGGCAGAGAAAATGGGTAAAAAATATTTTTATTAAGAAAATAAAATGAATAGAGAGACAGACTGTGTGGGGCAGTAGTACCATTAGTGGAGTATCGGGAATCTGGCTTGAATAGCAGTTGCTGCATTATGGTGGAGGTACTGTATCTATACTATGTTGAATTGTTGAAATTGCAGTAGCATGCATAATGAAAACTACAAGCACTATAGAGTAAAAAGTGGTAGTATGTCGTGTACTGCTGCAAAATGTTAGAGTCATTCACCATAAAGGGAAGTTATTGAAACTGTGTAGCTGGGGTTGTTTCTGTACTGTAGTGTGTTTGTGTATTTACTGGCAGGGTAAGTTACATTTGTGTTTATTTGTCATTTCGAGCAGCTCAAAGAGCAGGTCTGACCTACCACAAAACCCCTATTTACCATATCAGATGTTAACCAAGGCTGTTTCAAGCAGGCCACCATAGTCCCAGTGCCCAAGGAAGAGAAGGTAACCTTCCTAAATGATTACCGCCCCGTAGCACTCACGTCGGTAGCCATGAAGTGCTTTAAAAGGCTGGTCATGACTCACATCAACAGCATCCTCCCGGATACCCTAGACCCACTCCAATTCGCATACCCCCCCAACAGATCCACTTCACACTGCCCTTTCCCAGCTGAACAAAAATAACACCTATGTGAGAATGCTGTTCATTGACTACAGCTCAGCGTTCAACACCATAATGCCCTCAAAGCTCATCACTAAGCTAAGGACCCTGGGACTAAACACCTCCCTCTGCAACTGGATTCTGGACTTCCTGACGGGCCGTCCCCAGGTGGCAAGGGTAGGCAAAAACACGTCTGCCACGCTGATCCTCAGCACTGGGGCCCCTCAGGGGTGTGTACTTAGTCCCCTCCTGTACTCCCTGTTCACCCACGACTGCGTGGCCAAACACAACTCCAACACAACTCCACCATCATTAAGTTTGCAGACGACACAACAGTGGTAGGCCTGATCACTGACAACAATGAGACAGCCTATAGGGAAGAGGTCAGAGAACTGGCAGTGTGATGTCAGGACAACAACCTCTCCCTCAATGTGAGCAAGACAAAGGAGCTGATCGTGGACTACAGGAAAAGGCAGGCTGAACAAGCCCCCACAGGGGGCCCCCCATCTATGGGGTTGTAGTGGAGCAGGTCGAGAGATTTAAGTTCACCAACAAACAATCATGGTCCAAACACACCAAGACAGTCGTAAAGAGGGCACGACAAAACCTTTTCCCCCTCAGGAGACTGAAAATATTTGGCATGGGTCCCCAGATCCTCAAAAAGTTCTACAACTGCACCGTTGAGAGCATCCTGACTGGTTGCATCACCGCCTGGTACGGCAACTGCTCGGCATCTGACCGTAAGGCGCTACAGAGGGTAGTGCGTACGGCCCAGTACATCACTGGGGCAAAGCTTCCTGCCATCCAGGACCTATATAATAGGCGGTGTCAGAGGAAAGCCCATAAAATTGTCAGAGATTCCAGCCACCCAAGTCATAGACTGTTTTCTCTGCTACCGCATGGCAAGCAGTACCGAGGCGCCAAGTCAAGGACCAAAAGGCTCCTTAACAGCTTCTACCCCCAAGCCATAAGACGGCTGAACAATTAATAAAATGGCCACCGGACAATTTACATTGACATATTATCTATGCATAGTCACTTCACCCCTACCTACAGTGAGGGAAAAAAGTATTTGATCCCCTGCTGATTTTGTACGTTTTCCCACTGACAAAGAAATGATCAGTCTATCATTTTAATAGTAGGTTTATTTGAACAGTGAGAGACAGAATAACAACAAAAAAATCTAGAAAAACGCATGTGAAAAATGTTATAAATTGATTTGCATTTTAATGAGGGAAATAAGTATTTGACCCGCTCTCAATCAGAAAGATTTCTGGTTCCCAGGTGTCTTTTATACAGGTAACGAGCTGAGATTAGGAGCACACTCTTAAAGGGAGTGCTCCTAATCTCAGTTTGTTACCTGTATAAAAGACACCTGTCCACAGAAGCAATCAATCAATAAGATTCCAAACTCTCCACCATGGCCAAGACCAAAGAGCTCTCCAAGGATGTCAGGGACAAGATTGTAGACCTACACAAGGCTGGAATGGGCTACAAGACCATCGCCAAGCAGCTTGGTGAGAAGGTGACAACAGTTGGTGCGATTATTCGCAAATGGAAGAAACACAAAAGAACTGTCAATCTCCCTCGGCCTGGGGCTCCATGCAAGATCTCACCTCGTGGAGTTGCAATGATCATGAGAACGGTGAGGAATCAGCCCAGAACTACACGGGAGGATCTTGTCAATGATCTCAAGGNCCATCCCCACCGTCAAACATGGAGGTGGAAACATTATGCTTTGGGGGTGTTTTTCTGCTAAGGGGACAGGACAACTTCACCGCATCAAAGGGACGATGGACGGGGCCATGTACCGTCAAATCTTGGGTGAGAACCTCCTTCCCTCAGCCAGGGCATTGAAAATGGGTCGTGGATGGGTATTCCAGCATGACAATGACCCAAAACACACGGCCAAGGCAACAAAGGAGTGGCTCAAGAAGAAGCACATTAAGGTCCTGGAGTGGCCTAGCCAGACTCCAGACCTTAATCCCATAGAAAATCTGTGGAGGGAGCTGAAGGTTCGAGTTGCCAAACGTCAGCCTCGAAACCTTAATGACTTGGAGAAGATCTGCAAATAGGAGTGGGACAAAATCCCTCCTGAGATGTGTGCAAACCTGGTGGCCAACTACAAGAAACGTCTGACCTCTGTGATTGTCAACAAGGGTTTTGCCACTAAGTACTAAGTCATGTTTTGCAGAGGGGTCAAATACTTATTTCCCTCATTAAAATGCAAATCAATTTATAACATTTATCACGTGTTTTTCTGGATTTCTTTGTTGTTATTCTGTCTCTCACTGTTCAAATAAACCTACCATTAAAATTATAGACTGATAATTTCTTTGTCAGTGGGCAAACGTACAAAATCAGCAGGGGATCAAATACTTTTTTCCCTCACTGTATATGTACAAATTACCTCAACTAACCTGTACCCCCACACACTGACTTGGTACCGGTACCCCCTGTATATAGCCTCGTTATTGTTATTTTATTGTTACTTTTTATAATTTTTACTTTAGTTTATTTGTTAAATATTTTCTTATCTCTTCTTGAACTGCACTGTTGGTTATGGGCTTGTAAGTAAGCATTTCACAGTAAGGTCTATACTTGTATTCGGCGCATGTGACAAATAAAGTTTGATTTGATTTGATAGAGCAAGGTCAGTGAAGGGACTTGATTATGTAATATAATGAGAGAAACAATCCTTTAAAATCTTTATTTGCACTGAAGTGCACGTTCCTGATCCTATTGGGTCTCTTGCAATAACGTTCATTCAAAGAGGTGCATTCTGGGCTAATAGAAGGGAGAAAAAAAATTCTCTCTTATTAACCTCATCAAAATTGGATGTGATTAAATGTGTTGAATTTTGAAATTGACTTTCACCACAGCTGCTCAGTCATTGAGAGAAATCCATGTTATCTGAATGAATTAACCTCAGGCTAAATCACAACCATAATGTAGCTAGCTAACTGCTTATCTGATTGATAGCCTTTGGCTGAATGGAAATTCAATGTAAAAACATAACATGTTGTTCGTATTTTCCTCCATTATAAACTTGTGTTCTCCGTCTTCTGGGACAACATTGTCATTTTGATATTTTATTTATAGGAGTTGTTCCACATCCCATCTTAAAGGTGCAACACTAGCGTGTATAACTGAATTAATTTCTCCTCCAATAACTTTATGTAAATTAATCATAATAAACAGTATAAATTATGGATTTTCCCAAGCCTTTTAACTCATTAAAACAACATGCAATGTCTTTGAGGTTCCACCAGGGCCAAAACAACTGTCAGGGTAAGAGTGGAACTCAGAAGTGGTTCATGTTTGCAGGATATTCCAGCAGCCACTGCTAACCTAAATTTTACCTTTATTTAACTAGACTAGTCATTGAGAACAAATTTGTATTTATAATGACAGTTAACTGCCTTGTTCAGGGGTAGAATAAACCGATTTTTACCTTGTCAGCTCGGGGATTCGATCTAGCAACTTTTCGTTTGCTGGCCCAACACACTAACCATTAGGCTACCTGGCACCCCAAATGCATGTGCGCAGTTTGTATTCTCTAGCATTATATATTAGATTAGTGAGTCTGTTACTCAGATTCATCTTTGTTTTGAGCAATTCAGCCTCTGTTGACCCCCAAAATCTACAGCAACATTACGCAATACGATCCCATTAGCCAACCCCAATTATGCTATTCTCTGTTTGCTACCACATGGGAATACCAAAGGACACTTCAATATGTTTTAATTGCAGCAGGAAGCATACATAGTATTGTAGCAGTATCAACAACACTATTGTTAGTTTTAGTGGGACCATTAGTACTATATAAAGTTAACAGTGCAGGATGACATGTAGCCTGTGAGTCTGTCACTGAGGGAACTGCAAATCCACCCCCAAAGCTGCCGCTTGTCTTTGTAGAGATTTGCTGAGTCATCTTGCTGTCTTAATGTTGGAACTCCGAATGAATACAAATAGAGCGCTACTGTAGCTTTGTTTAGCGGATCGTGGACATGAGCAGGGGAACACTCACTGGGGAAAGGGACAGAGAGAGAGAGAGAGATGATTCATGGAATTGTGTGCTCACTAAGCTAGAATCAATACTGTTTTCTGGCAACATTTTACATCGCTGTTCCCACACTTCTTCGAAATGACGTATAGCTACTTCATGTGGAACAACTAATCAAATTCTATTTCACTTAAAGGGAAGATTGTAGAATTATCCTTCCAACTAAAGGTCCCAATACGACATGCTGTATCACTTTACATTTGTATTTTGGGGGAAATGTATATTTGAACCGAATTTGACCGACGTAAGTGTTCGGAAATGTGACATGAAGAGGAGGACTACAGGAGTAGGAGTGAAACCACTCTCCACATAAGACGGTGAAGACCCACATCATACAGAGTCCTACTATTGTTTAAAAATATCCTACTATTGTGCCAATATTTTGGCACTCTGAATAAAGCCAATTTATCATCTGACCATATCATGTGATTTATTTATTCTGTATCAGTTCATTAAAAAAAGAAACACTAATACAGCTCGCAGGTTTTTAGCATAGCCCCTTTTCCACCCCTGGCTTACCCCTACTAGCTAACCACTAGGAGCCTTGAAACGCATCACTTATTAGCAGTTCAGCACATCAGCATTTCTCGTACTGTTACACAAAATCAAGATAAATCTTTACCATCATAGTAGACATTGAACATCTATAACCGAACTGGCTAAAACTTTGTTGTTGGCCGATTGTAGCTACAGCGAATACCATGCTAACCTGAGTGCTACTACTAGCAGCAGTATACCCAGGTATAATGGCTGAAACAAACATTGACTACTATGATATCCTGCAAAAAAGATCCGGCAGTTCAGTGTGTACTGCCACCACAAACAGGCAGTTCCATTCTTGACATCAAAGCCGTAATGTTTTGCTGGTATAGGAGTTTCTGATAAATGTAATTAAAATGGCAAAATATGTGTATAATTTTTTTTTATCAACTTTAGCATAAAGAACTTTTGCATAAGATGGAATTTCATCAATCTACATTGTTAGATTTGTTTAAATATATTGTGCAACCTTCCCTTTAATATGCGTAACAACCACCAGTGTAGAGAGTGCTACTACACAGTAAATATGTATTCCTTGGGGCTGTATATTATTGAAAAATTAGGCAAATGTGATTTAAAGATAACGTTTTTATTATCAACATCTTAGCTACAATACATTTTTCAAGACGGGTCATTTAGAATCCTCTATGTAATTGAAATGTTGACAAAAATAGTCCCCCTTTAATACTGATCAATTTATCAATTACTAGGTACCAGAAATGACATGTTAAGAAATGGAGTGAAGCACCATTGTGAATAACATGCATCAACTGTAAAATAGCTTTTTATGCAGAGCAGCTATGTAAATGTCGACATTATGCAACATCAAGTGCTCACATATCCTGTGATATATCCTGAGGATGAAATAGAGCAATAACAATAATAACAGCAGTAGCAGCACAGCTCCTGGTTTGACTGGCCGTTGTCCATGGGTCTCTTGTGTAGGCTGGTTTCCCTTCCTCAGCCCTGAGTGTGTTAGTCAGCTTTCATACATTGGCTGGCTGTAGTCTTAAAAGACTTACCATCTCTCTGCACTGAGACTAGGGTCAGAGATTTACTGCCACTTTCTTCAACTTCAATTAAACTCAAATAGCCACATGTCCCTTTAAATAGCTGGGCATCGGCACGCAAATAAATGCCTGTTTCAAATAAACACTGGGTCTAAATTAATTGTTTACAAGGTTACCATGGACACAGCTCTGATTTTCCCACAGTCATGTGCATTACATTATTAAATGTTTTATTCTATCATCGTTGCTTGCCATGGCGACACCTAAAAGAAAACACAACATCAAATTCAAGCTAGCAGTGATCAAATTCGCCAACTTGGTAGTAGTCATCTTCTTTTTGCTGAGCATGTGGATTGGGAGTCTTTGGGCGGTGCAGTGTGCCTTTCAGTTTCACTTAGGAACCACTGGTGTAGGTGAGAGTAGCCATTGACACACAAACAATCATGCACACACACACACACACACCAGTGGCGTTCTATAGGCAGAAATCCGTTGATGGCAGGTCCAGCAAAGATGTAGGTGGGTAAAAATGTAGGCACTCAAATTATAATTCAAGTATCATAAAAGCATAGCCCTAACCCTACTGTAATTGATCGCATGTGATTGAGCATTACAGACCAAATAGTCTTGTAGGCCTACATAAATCCATGACTCTTGCACTTAACATGCGACTCACATAGACTTACAACTAATAAAGCATAGGCCTATAGCAACTTTCTTCAACTTCAATTAAACGCAGTCTTAAATAGCCACCTGTCCCTGTAAATAGCTGTGCATCGGCACACATTTCAGCAAATAAACGCCTGTTTCAAATAAACGCTGGACCTAAGTGAATTGTTTACGAGGTTACCATGGACACAGCTCTGATTTTCTCACAGTCATGTGCATTACATTTTTAAATGTTTTATTCTATCATCGTTGCTAGCCATGGCGACACCTAAAAGAAAACACAACATCAAATTCAAGCTAGCAGTGATCAAATTCACAGAGCAAAATTCAGGCGAGGCAACAGCCAGGCATTTTGGAATTGATCCAAAAAGAGTGAGAAAATGGCTGTCAAAAAGTTGAACTTCAATGTTTGTCTGAGGTGGATCAGAAGAAGGCGAGACTGCAAGGCGGGGGGAGGAAATATGTTAGCGAGGAGCTGGAGGTGAATAGACATCAGGCTCAAACGGAAATCTGTCTCTTATAAGCGCCTGTTGTGTTAAGTGATTGAAGCAAATAAACACCTGGGCTATTAACTGAAGTTTTACAGTAAATTTCTTTGCTCTCCCCAAGGCCCAGAGGAAAAGAAGATGCCAACTTGGTAGTAGTCATCTTTTTTTTGCTGAGCATGTGGATTGGGAGTCTTTGGGCGGTGTAGTGTGTCTTTCAGTTTCACTTAGGAACCACTGGTGTAGATGAGAGTAGCCATTGACACACAAACAATCATGCACACACAAACACACACACAGAAACACACACACAAACACACTAGTGGCGTACTGTAGGCAGAAATCCGTTGATGGCAGAGGTGGAAAAAGATGTAGGCAGAGGTGGAAAAAGTACTCAAATTTCATACTTGAGTAAAAGTTCAAAGTAAAAGTAAATGCTATAAATCAAATTCCTTATATTTAGCAAACCAGACAGCACTATTTCCATTTTTATAACTTTTTTTGACAGCTAGGGACAATTACAACACTCAGACATCATTTACAAAGGAAGCATTTATAAGTGTGTGAATTTGACCTTTTTTCCTGTACTGCTAAGCATTCAAATTGTAACTAGTAAAGTAGTCAAAAATTAAATAATAAAGTACAGATACCCCAAAAAACTACTTAAGTAGTACTTTAAAGTATTTTTACCTAAGCACTCAAATTATCATTAAATTATCATAAAAGCCCTAACCCTACTGTAATCGGTCACATGTGATTTTGCATTACAGACCAAATAGTCTTGAAGGCCTACATAAATCCATGACTCTTGCATTTAACATGCCACTCACATAGACTTACACATAATAAAGCATATGCCTATAGCTTTATTAATAGACTATGAGAATAGAACATAATGCCCTGATATGACAGTAATAATAATCACAATAAGCTTGGCAACCTCTCAGATTACTGTCTCAGCGACCAGGAGATAGTAGGCTAGGCTAGGCGACTGCAAATGTACCCCATTTAACAATAGGAGAGCCGAGAGTGTCATATTGACTCAAACCCAATGTACTTTTTTAAAGTCATGATTAGGGTTAGGTTGAAATCAGATTTTATGACTTTGTGGCTGTGCCAGCTAGTGGCCACTCTGCAGAGCTGTCTACAGAACAAGATTCATGATGAAACGCTAACCTGACATTTTTTACCTCCTGCCTGTCAGGCCTGCACAGCTGATGATGGCCCATAGAAACTATTCCTAAACTATATCTAATTATTCATATAATAAAAATAATAATAGAGTTAGCCTAATTCACCCTTCCTTTATGTTTGATTTGGTCTACACCGTTTATGTTCTGGTTCAATTTGACCCGTACAGTAAGTGCAGTAAGTACATCAAGCAAACAAACATAAATATATACGTTCAATCTCCCAAAATGTATTTTCCAGTAGCTTAGAAAGCTACTTTCTAGGACAAACCATTCAAAAGTTATACAGTGCCTTCGGAAAGTACACAGTGGCCTCCATCATTCTTAAATGGAAGAAGTTTGGAACCACCAAGACTCAATCGGGGGAGAAGGGCCTTGGTCAGGGAGGTGACCAAGAACCCGATGGTCAATCTGACAGAGCTCTGGAGTTCCTCTGTGGAGATGGGAGAACCTTCCAGAGGACAACCATCTCTGTAGCACTCCACCAACCAGGCCTTTATGGTAGAGTGGCCAGACAGAAGCCACTCTGCAGTAAAAGGCACATGACAGACTGCTTGCAGTTTGCCAAAAGGCACCTAAAGATTCTCAGACCATGAGAAACAAGATTCTCTGGTCTGATGAAACCAAGATTGAACTCTTTGACCTGAATGCCAAGCGTCAAATCAGGAGGAAACCTGGCACCATCCCTATGGTTAATCATGGTGGTGGCAACATCATGCTGTGGGGATGTATTTCAGTGGCAGGGACTGGGAGACTAGTCAGGATCGAGGCAAAGATGAATGGAGCAAAGTGATTAGGACCTCTTGACAACGCAGGAGTGGCTTTGGGACAAGTCTTTGAATGTCCTTGAGTGGCCCAGCCAGAGCCCGGACTTGAACCCGATCCAATATCTGTAGAGAGACCTGAAAATAGCTGACAGAGCTTGAGAGGATCTGCAGAGAAGAATGGGAGAAACTCCCCAAATACAGGTGTGCCAAGCTTGTAGTGTCATACCCAAGAAGACTCAAGGTTGTAATTGCTGCCAAAGGTGCTTCAACCAAGTACTGAGTAAAGGGTCGGAATACTTATGTGAATGTGATATCTGTTTTTTTATTTTTAATACATTTGCTAAAATGTCTAAAAACTAGTTTTTTCTTTGTCATTATCGGGTATTGTGTAGATTGATGAGGGGGGAAAAAAACTATTTAATACATTTTAGAATAAGGCTGTAACCTAACAAAATGTGGAAAAGGTCAAGGGGTCTGAATAATTTCCAAAGGCACTGTATAGACCACGCCTGGGCAATTCCAGTCCTCGGGGGCCTGATTGGTGCCACACTTTCCCCCATCCCTAGCAAACACAGCTGATTTAAACCAATTGCATTCTAAACTGAAGATCATGATTTGTTGATTATTGGAGTCAAGTGTGTTAGCTGGGACTGGGGCAAAAGTGTGACACCAATGAGGCCCCTGAGGACTGGAGTTGCCCAGGCCTGGTATAGACCAAGGTCAAGGTCAAATTGCGTGGGTCAAATTGCGGGTCAAATTGACCCAGAACATCATGGATGTCACTATTCCGGAAACGGGTCTAATTTAATTGTATAACATGTAATTAAGGGGCCTACTGAGTGGCAAAGCGGTCTAAGGCACTGCATCACAGTGCTAGAAGCGTTACTACAGACCCGGGTTCATTTCCGGTCTGTGTAACAACCGGCCGCGGCCCGGGTTAGGGGAGGGTTTGGCCGGTGGGGCTTTACTTGGCTCATTGTGCTCTACCGACTCCTTGTGGCGGGCTGACCACCAGTTGAACGGTGTTTCCTCCAACACATTGGTGTGGTTGGCTTCCGGGTTAAGCTGGCGGGTGTTAAGGCGAGTCATGTTTCGGAGGACGCATGACTCCACCTTCGCCTCTCCCAAGCCCGTTGGGGAGTTGCAGCGATGAGACACAATAGAAAAAGGGGGTAAAATACAAACAAACAAAAAAATTATAATTATGTGTTTTACAAGTTTGAGACCCATACTTGGTATGGAAAATTGGTGAAGGGTCATGGTGGAAGAATTACATTAATTAGTATTTTTGTGATTTTCAAACTCTAAGGGAAGTGTTAAATTGACAATAGTTTGGTGGGTGAGAATATTATCAGTTGTTAAATTGTATATGAAGAATCTGATGAACAGTGCAGCTTGGAATTGTCATAGAAGCAGGGAAACGAAACATCCCAAAAAATGAATTTTGCTAATTCTCCTACAGAGTCACAAGCAGGTAAGACGTGTTGACAGGGATGGACTAGGAATGAAAAATGGCCCTGGACTTTTTGACTCAGACTGGCCCACCAAACCCAAACACTTCTCTCAGCAATGCCATCTATAAACATGTCACTGTCCAGGGCCATTAAAACATCTTGCTCAGTAGCCATGAGCATAAAAGCCTCCATGTGATGTTGAGATAGAGTGCTCCTGAGCCTACTCTTGATGAATTTCAAAGTAGAGAAGCTACCTGGGTTACTGACAGGGTAAGTAGGAACTTGTAAGCAAGGCCCAGGATGTTGTATTTTGTCGGTCAATTGGTTGTACTGACTAAGAATACGGTAGCAGCACACTGGACAGTCCTTGCAAGATGAACAGCTCTTGTTCACCATCTCCACCTCGTCTTCATTTCCTTCAGGTCCATGATCCTCCATAGACCTGGTTGTGTATTCTTCAAATCCCGATTGTTTTAACCTACTCCACTGTTCTGCCAGACTCATGAGCTCACTCTATAAATTGCCCACCGTTGCTCTGCTGTCAAATTTGATCAAACATTTGCTTAGTTCTTGAAGGGCTGTTTGTGGAAGGCCACTGGCACTGGATGTTAGCTGACTAAAGTTTTTATGGTCCAGAAGAGCCATGTCGGCATACAGTGTCATTCCTCAGAAATCGCTGATGGATGCTATCTATAACTGTATCCAGAATTTGATTATGGACACCAATCCTGTATGCACTCTCTGCCCCAGTAAAAGTCTCATCTTGTGCCATCTCTCCAGGCATGGTTTTCATCTTTTGAACCCTTTTCGTTGGCAGAGTGGTTTCTAACTCCAGCTATGTTTCCTCATCCCGTTCCTGCAACTTCCTGTTGGCCCACTGAACAAATGGGTCTGCAGCTGCCTTGACTTTTTCAAAATCTCTTGCCATTCCTTTCAGCTGCTCCTCTGTAGACACAACCATACGATGCGCAGGCAGAATGTCCATTCCACTTGTTTGAAGATATTTTGAGACTGGTGAGGTGACCTGAAATATTCTGAGGAATATCTGAGCTGTAAGTATTGTTTCATACTTCAGCAACCCCTCAATGTATCCTTGTGCCTTGACCCGTGCAGTAGTGTTGATGTTGTTCTGATCTTGTATGGTTGAAAGACTGAGAAGGACATCAACATACAGACCCTCATCTGGATTTCCAAAAGTTCCAAAGACCTTTAAGGCACTGTCTTTATCCCACCAGTGTGTCTCTCCAATTGGAGCAAGACGTCTGTGTCTTGGGTCCTTGCTCTCCTTCTCCCAAATGTTCATCCTCTGGTAGGATTCACGGAACAACACAGCTATGTTGTTAATGAGAGAAAAAAGGGACCCACTTGCCAAGACACTCTTTTGTGGTTGAAAATGTGGTGATAGTACCACACATGCACTTGATTGGTGGACTTTTCAGAGAGCAGGGCAGAGAACCCTTTATACTGGCCTTCCATACTGGAGGCTTCATCAGTGGAATTGCCATTGCACTTGCTGATGTCAAGCATCATGTTTTCCAGTACTTCACTCAGTACTTGGACAAAGTATTGTCCAGTGGATGCCTCACATTTCACCACAGCCACAATTTACTCATGGATGACGTTCGTCACATATCTGACTATGACAGAGCATTGATCTTGTGTTGTAATGTCCTGCGTAGTGTCAATCTGGACTGAAAACATACCAGCTTCCTGGATTTCACTTACTATGGTGGCCTGCATTGTGTGTTGGATGGCGGTAATGACGTTATCGATGGTAGTCTAAGATAATAGAGTGATTAGAGAGCCTCTGCCCCCTCTTGACCCAGACTCATACATTTCTTTGCTTTTCTCTATGCAGGAAGTGAGATGCTATTTCATACACAGGTCGTACTTTCCCAGCAGAATATTAATCTCTAAAGAGTTGCCATGGACAATGCTGCTGTCATCTAGCGCATAAGCTGCTTCAGACTGCATGCCTCTGTAGCTCAGACCCCTCTTGCCTACGACTTTAACAACATCTATAATGCGCTCTAGCACTTGCCTTCTTCTGCGCACTTGCTCTCTATGAGCAGACATTTGACTGACGATGAACAGGCTCTCAATGTTACCTTTGGAGGACCTTAGAAAGTCGGCCTCAGCTTAACCTCTATGCATAATGCCCTTCTCATGCTCTTCCACTCTCTGATGGATCTGCTTCCAGTCTGCCATTCCATTCATGAAAGGGCTGTTCTCTGTGGGCTTTGCAAATGCCGTACAAATGAAGCAGAATAAAGCACGGTTCTCTTCACTGTATGACAGCCACTTCCTGTTGGTCTCATCTTTACAAAACAAAACCTGACTTCGGCCTCTTAAAATAATAAAACATTGGGGTGGCAGTGGCATCCTGGCTCTGGCTCAATCTACATCCTCAACCTGGATGAGTAATTAGTATAAATTAGTATAATATTATAACATTAAATAAAAAGTATAATGTTAATATAATAGTATAATGTTAGTATAATATTCATATATTAATTATATAATGTTAGTAGATTCATATAATGTCATATAATAGTATACTATATACCACTAGTATAATATTAATATAGTAATTATATAATGTTAGTATATTCATAATGTCATATAATAGTATACTATATACCACTAGTATAATATTAATTCCAATTGGGCAATACAGCAGTTTAAGAAATACACAACCAACATTTATCATTTTTGTAGGTTTTGTTCCATCATTAAATTCTTGTGCAAGAAAAATGGTCTACATTGGTGGTTCTCTAATTTGTTAATGCTAAGTACTAATGTCAATAATCATAACCATTCATGCATAACAATGAGTTCCACATTTTGAAAGTTTGCTGTAGCACGTCAACCTTTTTTTACTGTCCCGCCCCATCCAGGCTGTGATTGATCGGTTCACGAAAAGTGACATTGACGAGCGCTTGTTTCAACAAAAGGCACCTGATATAGCTAAATAGCCAGCTAGCCAAACCCAAACATTGCTTATCTTATCCCTATTGTCTTCTGTCTTACCACTTCAGCTGCAAAACCTTGACTAACAGTTGAACGGGTATCGCTGCGCTCAGTGGGCTGCTCTCTCTGCTCTCTCTCTTCTCTGCTGCCAGTGCCTTCGCACTCACTAGGCTGAGATGATTGACTGGTAATGGCGCCAAATTAATAATTTGCTATTTTAAAACATTTGGCTGCATCAGCCTCAAGGGACTTCAACCTCTTCTCTCTCCGCTTTTCAGCACCACCTTTACGTTTTTTCTCTTTTTGTTTGTCCATCTTGCTCCACTCCACTATTTATCCAAATGTCACCACTTAACAGAGATGGGAAAGGGGCGGGGCCCAGGTAAAGTTAGAATGGACTGGACCAAAAGTAATTGGCTGGGAGGGAGAGGCTGACAGATGTAATACCCAACCGCAATGGCAGTGGGCCGGCAGCCCACTCGCCTGGCCAGTCAGACACACAGCACTTGGTTATTTCTATTTAAGCAGGGGCTGAAGTTATTTATATTTTCCGTTGCATCGGCCCCAATTGTCAAGCGGCCCACCGGGAAAATTCCCGGTGCTCCAGATGGCCAGTCCATCATTGCTTGTTGATGTCTATATAGTATCAGAAAGAGCAGATTCTGCAGTTTCCAAATGACCTATCCTTGCCAAACAACCCTTAAAAATGACCCGTTGAGCTGTTTTTCAAAATACAACTTTTTAGCAGAATTACTGTGATTACTGTCAACACTCAAAGCACTTATATTTAAAAAAATATATGCCATTCTGTTTTTTATGCATTTTCTTAAATTCATAATGTTCCTTAAGACCTCCAGGGGACCATGACACAACGTCCCAAGAACATCTTACAAAAGTCCTTGGGGACACCAGGAACTACACAAATCCTCCAGGGGACCTGACACAATGTACTAAGAACGTTCAGGGGAACCTTCAGGGGTCAAACCTGGAGCTATAAAAAGGTCCCCCAGGGAACGTTCCCTTGGGGCCATTGCACAACGTCCTAAGGACTAGTAAAATGAAAGTCATGAGCACTACTGAGAAAGGTCCTGACATGGTCCTCAGTGACGTCCTGGGAACTAGACAAAAGTACCCCAAAGAACGTTCCCTTGGGACTGGGAAAATATGTTTTGAACGGTCATCCAATACGGAATTCCAAGTCGGGAACTCGGGCCTCTTTCTAGAGCTCCGACCTGAAGATCACTGATGTCATGCCTGCTTTAGAGAAATGTCATCATCGAATATTGTAAGAGCTTTCATTGTCTGCTTATACAGTATGCCCCCTTTATTTATCCTACGGTTCTGACTTGGTGTACAGGGAGAATACTGTAAGAATGGCCCATGTCCTGAATTCTGTTGCTGTACATTTCAGAAGTGCTGGAATATAGTTATATTGACAACGTCCGTCTTAGCTGGCTCGTTAATGTCTTAATCAAAATTATGGATTGCCTCTTATCCGCTCATCGTCCCCTTATGCTATAGTTTGTACATCTCAATTGTCAGTAGAAACCACATTTGTTTAAGCAAGTCAGCCATATCCCGGCTATGTTTTTTAAAAAGGCAGTAAATGAGGTTGAATGAATTGTTTCTGCCAGACAAGGCTCTGCTGATAGCCAGGTGTAGTGGTGGTAAGGATTCACCCCATGGTGATGAAAAGAAAGCTCTGCTGTTGGGACATCTTTATGTTGGCCCTAACAGTTTGTGGGCACCGTTTGTCACCGTTATAGTGCAATTAATGTATTGTTTAGTGTTGTGTTATGTAGTGGCTTAGCTGGCATGCATAAAAAAAATAATAATGTGTTTGCCCCACCAAGATTTACATGCTAAAATTGCCACTGAGCTAGGTTATTTGATAGCACTGGTAATAGGTCAGTTGTTGTAGCCTACTACTTGCCAGGCACATTGGAGCATAAATTGAAATAACTATTGGACTGATGGTCAGTCTCAGCGGAGGGAGAGAGTGCGAGTCGAAGTGGAGAAGTGTATTTCATGATTTCTGAAAGTGTTTAATAAAAACAGCGTTGCAGTGCTGAATAATAAATAAACACTCATAACAAAATAACCCCTTTGCTGTATTCTTTGATAATCTCTCTCTAGGCATGCTTTTGAAATCTTACAGTAGCCTACTCTACAGTCAGTATCAATTTTGCTGTGGGCTCATCGAAGCTGCTGTAGACATGGTGATCTAAGCCAGGGGTTCTCAAAAATAATATATTATGTAATATTATGCATCTACAATGTATGTTCTTAACCCTGGGCAACATGGGCCTGGTACTGTAGGCTTACAGGGATATTGGTATCCACAATAAGCCTATTCTCCACTAATTGTATTCTCCCCCACAATAAAAAAAACAACATAAATGTACTGTAATTTAAGCTTTAAAACTGCACCATTTTCTCTTTGCCTCACGAAAGAATGTGTAGAATTGCATGATATTAGCTTTAAAGCTGCAATAACAACAAACATCTCTGCCACATGACAAAATGTGTAGATTGCAGAAAATTTGCTTGAAAACTGCAAGATGTTCTCTCCGATGCCAAGAGGTGGGCCTTTAAAACGTTGCTTCGTCCAGCCATGCACTGCCGAAGTCATAGTAAAACGTATGGTATGCTATTCTTATCTCACTGGAGTGGTGTTCTGATTATGAAGGGTTCCCTGATGAATTTGCTATCACAAAAGGTGTCCCCGGCCCCCAAAAGTTTGAAAACCCCTGATCTAAGCTATCCAATTGACCAGCGGAATGCCTACAGGCATTCTCTTGGCCCTCTGCGCAGGCAGAGTTTGTATCTTCAGACAAATAAAATGGTTAAAAATGGGAACACTTCGCTTACCCGGCATGTAGGGCAGATGAATCAAGTACCTTTCGTTTAAGCTGCTGTACCAAAAGAGTAGTTCTCTGCATCCTCCACAGAAATGTCATAATCACTGTCATTTGACCAAATGAGACAGATCGGGGCAGGCAGGCAGTGTCGTCCTTCTTCATTATCCCATATGCATCGTTCTGAAAACGACTATTGAGTTCCATAAGTTGTCTGTCCAATAGCTCGTTCCATTATGCCTGTAAATCCAAGTTGCTCCTAACGGGGGCTGCATTCCCCACTGTAGACGTAACATACGAGTCGCCAATCCCTTGCTGGCAGTTTTCTGTTTCGGGAACTGGTAGCTAACATCCCAGTTGGGAATTCATCTGTAAGCTTAAGGATTTTATTGAAATCACCACCCAGGCCCACCCGTGCCTACGCCCCTGACACACACACACACAGCACATCAACACCTTCTCCTGACATGAAATGTGTTCCAGAGCTTTAGTACAGCAGCATATTCTTATGGGAAATAAATGCCACCATTCAGTTGTTACTACACAGCATCCCCCGCAACTCAGACTAGTATGTTCTGACACCCCCCCGCGACTCAGTCTAGTATGTTCCTACACTCGCGACTCAGTCTAGTATGTTCCTACACTCGCGACTCAGTCTAGTATGTTCCGACACCCCTCCGCGACTCAGTCTAGTATGTTCCTACACCCCCTCGCGACTCAGTGTCAGGATCTTCAAAATTAGTGGACCAAGGTGCAGCGCGGATGGAGTTCCACATCTTTTAATTAATGTGAAACATACAAAACAATAAAGAAATAACCGACCGTAACATTAGTGTAACACACAGGTACTTACACACAAACAATAACCCACAAAGGCAAGTTGGGAAGGGAACAAACTAAATAGGATTCCCAATTAGAGGCAACGACTAACAGCTGCCTCTAATTGGGAACCAACACAAAACCCAACATAGAAAATACAACATAGAACACAAAACCCCCCTGGTGACGTCCTGACCAAAACACCATAGAGAAGCCAGAGGGCCATCTATGGCCAGGACGTGACACAGTCTAGTATTTTCCGACACCCCCCGCGACTTAGTCTAGTATTTTTTCCGACACCCCCCCGCGACTCAGTCTAGTATGTTCCGACACCCCCCCGCGACTCAGTCTAGTATTTTTTCCGACACCACCCTGCAACTCAGTCTAGTATGTTCCGATATCCCCCCGCGACTCAGTCTAGTATGTTCCGACATCCCTCCGCGACTCAGACTAGTACTGTATGCAACCCCTACAGCTAATGCTAAACCAATCCAAAGAACCATATCTCTAACACAAGATGTCAATCATTTATCTCCCTTATGGCTTTCATAGACCATGACCATCTCTCCTTTTGCATATAAATGTATGCTTTTGCTCTTTGTGCATCTCAAATAGGTGCATGCCAGTTGCCACAAATTTGTTTGTGATTCGTCAATAGCCAAGCATCAGCAGTTGTTACTGCTGTACTGTACATAATTAAATGGAGGGAGTTAGGAGTTGAAGAAAGCGACCAAGCAAAGGTAAAACAACCTTGGTCCTCACGTCATATACAAGAGCATTAATGCCAGTACATCCGTTTACACAAAAGAGGCAAAAATAGCTATTGACTGGAGAGTGTTGCTGAGAAATATAAGGATAGTGTGGTGTGGTCTTCTTGAAATCATAACTCTATGGAACTATGAAGTAGATTTTTGAAATTTTAACACTATAATGGATATTATATGTCGTTATGATGGCCAACTTTCCTTCATGTAGTACAAATTGTATTAGAGCTTGCTCTAGCCCCTCTCTCTCTACGGTGTCTCTATCTCTCCATCTCTCTGTTTATCTCTCTCTCCCCCCTCTCTCACTCTCTGTCTGTCTTTCTCTTTCTCTGTCTGTATGTCTCTCTCTGTCTATCTCTCTATCTCTCTCTCTCTGTCTGTCTGTCTGTCTGTATCTCTCTCTCCAGCTCTCTGTTTATCTCTCTCTCCCCCCTCTCTCACTCTCTGTCTGTCTTTCTCTTTCTCTGTCTGTATGTCTCTCTCTGTCTATCTCTCTATCTCTCTCTCTCTGTCTGTCTGTCTGTCTGTCTGTCTGTCTGTCTGTCTGTATCTCTCTCTCCAGCTCTCTGTTTATCTCCCCCTCTCTCTGCCTGTCTCTAACACCTTTATCTCAATGCCCCTGTAGGTATGTATTGTATATCTATTATATCTCTCTCAGCTCTCTGGCTCTGTTCTCACACGTAGAGTGTCGTTACCAGGCTCTCCAGCTGCACTAGCCAGGATCTTAATTGAATATTTGCACACAGCCGTGTGCTGCAGCTCCAGAGGCACGTGGTTTTACAGAGACAGAATACCGGTGTTGTCAGGCCAACACTCCCACTCTGACTGACTGTCACCTAAAGGCTCCACCGCGCTCTGTGAAGCTAGAAAGGAGCTCATAAGTTATAGAGTAAGAATGGATGGGAGATGGGGAGATACAGTATTCACACCATATGGTGAGTGAATGGGATGTTGTAAATGAGTCAAGGCGATGTATGTGTTATGGGTGTGAGGCCGTAGGGTATGTACAGAAGGTGTGCGAACATCCATGCAAATGTCTTCACATGCAAGAGAATGCGTGGGCTTGTGTTGTGTATACTGCACTGTAATTGTGTGTGTGTTTATATGCCTGCTTGCACTGTGCGTGTGCATGTGTGCGTGTGTGCGTGTGTGCGTGTGCGCGTGTGCGCGTGTGCGCGTGTGCGTGTGTGCGTGTGTGTGTGTGTGTGTGTGTGTGTGTGTGTGTACTGTACTGTACTGTACTGTAAACTGTGTCTGTGGCTCCAATGCATTCCCAGTTTCCCAAGTGCCTGCGCCCACCCCTGCCAACATCCCAGTTTACTCTTTCAGCCTTGGCACTCCACCTAGCCAGGTGGCACTGTGCACGCTTCAAGTGTGTCCTTGTTTCATATCATTCCTCTTCCCATATCCTATCTGATGGAGAGAGACGGGGAGAGAACTATGGGAACAGGTTGGACATTTGTATTGCATGGAGTAAGCGAGGGATGTGAAAAGAAAGAGTAAATGACAGTGGTGAGAGAGAGGGAAAGATTACTACAATAGTACATCCGCCTTAGGTTCACATCACTAATGGTAACCATGGAAATAATTATAGGGCAGACACACAGACGGTTAGAGAGAATGCAAAAGAGAGAGAGTAAAAGAGAGGCAGAGAGGGGGGGGGGTGAAGGAGAGAAAATCGGTGTGTGTGTGTGTGTGGGAGGGGGTGTAGTAAATTGTTTTCTGCAATACTTAAATGAACCAATCCCTGTAATTCTAATAGCTCAGTGACTTACTATCTATAATGCGATGGGTTAAAAAGTTGGTCCAAGCTTACAGTTGTCATGGAAACAGATCTAAGTCACCCTTTACCCCTTTGGGAATACCGATTGCTTTAAATATACTATTAAGTGCCATCACTGCCGATGCCTTAAGTGACTGAAATAAAAAATGCCTGGCTTTTTAGCTGTTGGTGATAAAAGAGTACTGCAAATTGATGTAGGTCTATGTGAAGATAGGCATTGCATTTAGTCACCATTACAGATGTGTTTGGGTACTTATGATGTATTCAGTTATCATTGTCTTTCTTTCCATGATGCATCCAGTTATTTGCATTGAAACAAATAACACCTACCCCAGATTTGTCTTGTATCTCTCTCTATGTGTGTTTTTCTGCATGCATGAGCAGGTTGCAGCTTTCAGTGTCATAGTCATATTGTTACGCTCATGCCTCCCACACACTTGCCCCTAGCTCTGAACCTCTCATTCTCCCAGATGTGTGTGTGTGAATGAGAGGGGGCAGGAAGAGAGTGAGAAAGGGGGTGGAGAGAGAGAGAGCATTCTGGGTACCTCATACTAGTACTGTACTTAAAATCACTCCATTACTCGACTCCTGCACCCTTTGAAAACATCGCTGTCCTATCCCTTTAACAAAACTGAGATAGAGCAAGAGAGAGGGAGATGTGAATGCAAAGCAAGGCAAGGCATAAGTGATGCTCCAACCATATACACCTGTGTGACACAGTCTCGTTCGACATAGATTGGATAGGACTTCCATCGAAGGAGAGGCGGATTACTTGAGGATGGACTATGATTTCTAGCAACTGGATAAGGAATGCTAATTTGGAAATATTCACCCGGTTATTCAATGCTGTAGGACACTGTTCACTTTCGTTGATGTGTTGCTGTTTCGCTGTTATTTTTGTATGACGTTTGCGTTTTGATGGTCACCAATGATTCGTCCTTCCTGTACTTGCAAGAGTAGTCTGACCAGGCGCTGGCACAGCATCTGCTCTGCTGCTAGTTCAATATTCTCTGCCGATTTGGGAACTAAGAAAGCATCGGTCTATCAACTGAAAGAGGACTTCGAATATCTTTCCCCCTGCATAAGATTTGTTCTTTTCGGAGCGCATCCGAACGCGCACTAGTATATTTCCAATAATTAGCCACAGGACAGGCGGACCTCGCCCCCCCCCCCCACACACACACACACACACACACACACACACACACACACAGCTACAGATGTCATGGGTTGATATGCTTATTGTAAAAAACAAAAACTACAAAACATTAAATTAACGAAAAAGTGTATTATTATTATTTATTTTAATAATTATTTTATTTTTCCAAAATCGAAATTGAGGTCTTGTAGAAAATATATCATCCACACCTGGACAACATCATTTTAGGGATAGAAGGCATACAACCCTTAAAAACCATTGCTCAATTACAACCAAAACATGAGAGAAATTCGCCTCAGTAGATATTCTGTAGGTTACCGAGGAAACGGCCGCGGGATTGGGGGCGAGGGCACCGGTGCGAGGGGACAGGGAGAGGCGGGGGAAGAGGAGCTCTCAGCGCGACTGCTCGCCGCGGAACAGCCGCTGCCGGTGCTGGAGAGCTTGGCTGGGGGGAGGTGGTGGAAGAATGAACCATACATCCGTGAGGAATTATAACAGTCGCTGACTTTGGAGACATAGCCTATTTCTAATTCTTCATATTTTTCCATATGGATATACTACTGTAAGAGACGTCGACAAATTCAATCAAGTATAGCCTAGGATAGCTAATATTTTGGTGTTTATGTATGTGTGGGGAAGAGAATCATCCTTATTCTCTGTAAGCTTACATGTGGCACTTTAAGGTCATGATAAATGTATTTATGAGCACTTTTCAAAAGTATACAGCTTGAAGTTTAGACACTGCACCTTATGAGAAGACTACTGCCTCCCTTCCTTGACATATACACAAATGCCACGAGTAAGGCTATTCATTTTCCCTCTCCTAAATTGTACTTGTAAAAACCTCTCATATTTATTTCACTGAGTTAGAATAGATTTTTTTCATGAGTGAAACGTTAAGTTGATCTAGAGATTCCTATTTCAAGATGCCTGGATAGTAAAGTCTGGTAATCAAGTCATTTATATGTGTATTTATGTGTTGAATATTTAAAGTGTGGACAAAGTTGTTGATAGTTATTTGGCTGTTTTCGTTACTTGGCTGTATATTCGTTTTTGATTAGAATATATTCTACCGTCTATGCTTGCTGTGTTATTTAAATCGGATTCTTTGCTTGAGAATCAAGCACTGCCTGAGCAATATATCTGTATGGCCAACTCATAGTCTCAAACCTGCAGATGCTTAACTCAATGGGTGAGGCACTCAACTGCTTGACAGCAACCCAGACGAATGCACTTAGGCTATCAGGCAAATGCCATGACACACATTAACAATCATGTCCAGTGTCAGCAGATACTCACTGACACCAATGTATTTCATTATTTATAGACACTAATGTCAAGGCATAGTGGAGGAGCATTGATTTACAGCAAGTTTGGGCCCACAGGAATGTGACAACGACAACAATATCAAACAGACACTAAAACCTGTGGAAAACTATGGTAACTCAAGACAAAGTTGGATATCTAAAGTTTGCTTCGAATTGCCTCCACTTTTTTATTGTGGGCTGAATAGACTTTGGACATCTGAAGATACTTTAGAGGTCTGGGATCAAAGCACAACACCTCTCATCTTTCTTAGGTAGGAACCAACGCCGTCTTCTTTCTTAGGTAGGAACCAAAGTCATCATCCGATGTTTCATTTCCCATCTTGGTCATGACCAAGTATGTTGCATTCACCAGATTCTATTCAGGTTCTATACAGTAGGAACAGGCTATTGGATTGAATAGGCATCTCGTTTTGTTGTGTCATGCACACATGAAAGCATGTTGTCATGGTCCTCTGTTCATGTATTACAGTCCGCTGTTATACTTTCCCAAACAGTAAGAAGATTGTAACATCTTGCACCAATATAAGATGAAACATTAGAGTTATGCAAGTTTAAGGTGATAGTTCACCCTAATCTCAAATCAAACCACTTTGAGGTCTGAAAACATCTAGAAAACTTAGATTTTAGGGTGAAATATAACTTTGAATCTTACAAGGCTACCTCCCTCTTTATTATTGGCTCTGATTGACTAGAGCTAGGCCAAGAGTAGAACATGCTCATTCTGGATATCTAGTTGAAAAATAGGAATATTTTATTGTCATGACAACGTATCCTTTCTGACATGCATCAAATTACACTAAGTAAGCTGCCGCTGTCTGCTAGGTGGCAAGCCTAAAAACTAGACATTGTTTGTTTACCTGTTAAATCATTCATCAATTAAAACTCCAAAATTACTCCTAAATGCGCATACCATAGAAATAAAGAATTAGAACAGGTAAGGCCAAGTCAGTTGGACAGTATAGCTTACTCATTGGTACACTCAATATGGCCACCGGTATTACCCATAACGGAACGTTGACTTGAATGAGGATATCGGTTCTTTAGATTCTATGTCTATGGCTCAGACATTCTCTAAGGCATGGTCATACATGTAGAGACGTGACCTAAGTGTGTTGAAATAGGTCAAGAAAGATCAACATAGAACTGCAATGGAGTATAGTGTATGTTGCACACAGGAGAGACGATCCTACGTTTGGAGTGACAGTTCTTGGATCAAAAGCTAACAGGTCTGCAGACCAGCATTCTATCAAAACAATGGAAAACATACAAAAAAGGCCCACAGCATTTCAGCACTATATAGACACCCACTCCCTCTCCAGCCTCCATCACTCTGGCTCTTGTACTCTTGTACTCCATCACTCTGTCTCTCTCTCTCTCTCTCCCTCTCTTTTTCCTTCTACCTTTCTACCTCTTGCTTTCTTGCTTTTACTCTCCTGTCTTGCTCTGTCCCTCCCACTCGTTCTCACTCTATCCATCCATCCATCCATCTCTCTCTCTCTCTCTCTCTCTCTCTCTCTCTCTCTCTCTCTCTCTCTCTCTCCTCTCTCTGTCTCTCTCTCCTCTCTCTCTCGCTCTTTTACTCCCTCCCTCACTCTCCCTCCCTCCCCATCCTCTCTCTCGGAGGGACTAAGCTGGAAGCTGTTGCCACCCACACGTTTCATCTTCAGCTTTCGGCTTGACATCAGATTTACATTCAGAAGGAAAAGAGTGCACCATTTCACACGCACAAACACATGCCAGCGCAAACTGACATGTTCACACATGCATGTGCATGACAGTGCAAACTGTACTGTATGCACACAGGCACATGCACATCATTGGCATCATGTATGGTGTAGGCGGTGTATACAAACGCATGCACAATTGCACATGAACACACACATAATGTGCATCCTATTGTATCTGTGAACACGTTCTCAATATGAAAGGTTCTATGGGTTCAAATCAGATGCAGTAACAGAGGACTGAGAACACTATTGCTTTCCCCTCTATACGTTCCTCTAACCCTCCCTTCATTATGTAATATCTAGTACTATTTAATATACTACTATACTATATAAGTCAGTCTAAGGCAATACGTTTTTTACTGCTTTGCATTTGTCTGTCATTTCAGTAATGATAGTACTAGACACCGTATAACCCAGATATCATGAGCAATAACCACATTATTTCAGCATGACTATAGATTTTCATTTCCCCCACATTTGCAGCATGTTTCCTCCCTCTGTTGCTTAGCGTTTGGAGGTGAGTGTGTAGGATGTAGTTTATAGGCTCCTATGTGTCTTTTCTGTTCGCTGGCTTTGTTATGTGTCTGTAACTCAAATGCAAGGTACTTGGAAAATGTTGCCATGGAAACTAAATAAAGAGCCCGGGTTTGGATCAAAAGGGACTGGGTGAGAAATTGAATGAAATGGACCTATTGAGTCCCTTTTACTGATGGCTTTTTAACGCATAATCATAAATAAATATTTAATGTGGTCGATTATTGCTGAACACCATTGAGTTCATATAGGACACAAATAATTCTGGTGCTACTGCAAAACATCACACAATTCACGGCTCTCATTTGTCTCCACTTAAGGTAGAAGTTGCTCTAACAACAGATCTAGGATCAGATTATTAATCTCTTCATCATAACCTGGACCTTGTAGGGATGAAAAAAGATCTGACCCTGTATCAGTGTTAAGAAGCAACTTTTAACCCACTCTTGACTAAACAAGTAAGGATATGTGGTTACGTTTGACATGTATAAAAGAAATAGAGCCCGTACACTCATAAGCTCCACCGTCAAGGTATGTTTGTGAATAAAGGTACGTGGTAGAGCTTATGAGTGTGTGGGCTCCATTTATTTGTTACTGGCACTGCACCCCACTAAAGGATGGGTCAGTGCCTAACCTTAACTCTTATCTTAACCATTTAAAATGCCAACTTCAATGGTGTAGGGACATCCCAAGGAACCCGGATAGCACAGACCCTAAAGGATGTACGTTTGATCACACTTGACTACATTTTACATGTGTCTGACTCATCCTTCATAATACGTCCATGACGCTTTTATGATTTCAATAGCATGATTCCCCTCTCCCCTCTTACTTCATAACATCTGATTTCAGTTCATACAAAAATGACATACGGCTGCTATGACACGTGGGACTATACTTTCCCAATAGCAAGCAACAAGCTAGCCCAGACCCCAGATTATCTTGTGTACCATGAACCATACATAACAGTATTAGGTCACTTGTCATTTACGTCTGCTTATGTCATTTCTAGAGCAGAGAATTGTAGTATGAGGAAATGTTTGTCGTAATTTAAAGTATGTGGGTGCCTGGTTCAAAAGGAAGTGAAAAGGGAAAAAACAAGTGCAGGTTTTACTTTTTCAGTATTGAACAGAAAAGTGTCCATAGTATGTCGTCTCTGGTCAGTTATATATTGTAGCTCTGTTACACACAAGCATACCATCTAGAATGAAGTATGCTAAAGCAATGGACAAGTAGTATGCTAAGTAGTATGCTCGTCTGGTCATTGGAACGTAGCCCTACAGTACATTAGTAGAGGTTAGTATGCGCTACACTGCCTCAGATCCTTTCTTGTAAGTTTGCATAGCACTAAGGAATTGGAACAAAGACTGTTGGCATTTGTTAAGCTTTGAAATATCCACTTTTGGAGGTCAAACCGCAATGACTCAAAATCTCAACACTGTAATATTGTTTCTTTGTAGATAAACCAATTACCACTTTATGTTTCAATGGGGCAGAAATCCTCAGCGATTGCAAAAGTTGCCATAATGAGATAAACAGTGGTGCAATAAATACAATGTAGATTTTATATTACTAAAATATTGTAGTGAAACGGATCATCAATCCTAGAAATATTATCATGTTTTCTTATGCACAAAGCTTTTATGAATAACTGCGGCCTATCAGGTATATTTAAGTTTTTTTGTTCATAATCATTGCCAAACATGTACATTCTTTTCTTAATTTACTGAGCCAAATGACACTCAGACTATGCCAAATTATTGTTGTGTTGTCTAGCAAGCATTATGCTAAGGGGATCTCAAGGGTTTGTTCTGTTAGTACGGAAGCATCGGAACCTTTATTGTATAAACACTTTGAGTATAGACACCTTGACAATGTCAGGTTTGGCTTCACGCTGTGATTTGAGAGCTTTGAGTGAAGGTCGATGGTGGTGAACAGCAGATACGGAACGACCTTGATGAACTATTTCCTATTTCCGTAAACTCACCGTCATGCTGCAAGACTCTGTGCACTTTCAAATCAAACAAAAGGCTTCATTAGCCAATCATATCAGAGCACAAAACCCAAAGATTTCAAGAGGGGTAACCCATGACAACCAGCGATAACACTTTTTTTGGATAGTCCATCTGTAGATACTCTACAAACTATCAGCAACATTTCAACTAACTATCTACTAACCCTAACCCTAGCCATAACGCTAGCCCTAACCTTAACCATTACGTAACCCTTATTCTAAACCTAACCCTAACTGTAACCTTAGTAAGCAGTTGCTTATCAACAGATAGTTTGTGGATAGTATGACCATCTGTAGAGCATCTACAGATGGATTATCTGGACGATCCAAATGAATTGTGACTCAACCAGCCTTTCCAGTCAGTCGTACACACGCAAAAAAACATTCCTAAGAATAATATTTACTGTCTTTTTGAATAATCTCTTTCACATAGCAGACTAAGCGTTGAAAAGAGTAAAGAAAACAACTTGGTAGAGATCTCCAAACAAATCAAAGGTTTTGCCCAATGAAATCCTCCATAAGACCAATATTTTCAGATCATCTTATGAATCTAAATTGGCAACAAAGGACAAAGTTTTCACCCTGAGGGAGAGAGCACGATGCCAAGTTGCTGACTGGTTCCAGCTTATCTAAATGTATAGCTAGCTAAAGCCACAGAGCGGTCACACCTTAGGACTGTAGGAGGGATGCCAGCTGAATTTTCATTTAGCTACTCAGACATGGGTACAGTCTACTTGCTCTAGGAAAACCAATTCGTTTTGGGAGCAATAGTTCCAGGAGGAAATTATGCACCTCTTAGTTTATGTTGCGTTTTGACTGGGGCTGTATTTGGAGTGCATACATAACGACTATTGTCCTGCCATTTTCCTAACTATGGGAACTGACCAGGAAAAGGTCACATAGTCAGGAAAAACTCTGGTCCCTAAAAGGGATGTTTTGTCTCTGTCATAACAGATCATGACACCAGGGTGACTAGAGCCTGTAGTTTTCCTGGTCAGGTTATGGGGTTAGAAAAACTCAGGTCCCTTAGTATGATAACTACAGATGAAGGATCTTAATTTGAGCCGATTTGCTAAAGCAGGAAAACAATCCTGGAGCAAGAGGAAATATTAATTATTATGTAGATTATAACTAATGGACATTTTTGTAGAGGTTAATACATTTTTAATTAGGGCAAATCAAGTCAGACATTTTTAAGTGGAAATTACAAACTTAAGAAGCCTTTTTAATACTGAAATACACTACAAGTAAAAATGTCCTGCTGTGCAGGAAAATTCTCAGCAAAAAAAGAGTGATCAAATTAAGATCCTGTGTGCCACCCATATTTACATTACAAAGGACAATGATGGACTAGCAGTTGGTTCATTGGTCTTGGGATTTCCGCTGTGTATAACGGACATACCCTTTTGGATTTCATAACCCTCTATGATTCGTTGACTTGGTTATCATCACAATGAGGATCCCTAAGGCGCTCGCTCAGCTCACTACGTGGGCAGAGGAAAGTAGCATGACAGCAGAGTCATGAGAAAAGATTGCCATTTTGAGAAGTAGAGGGAATGTAGAGACCAGATAAAGAGAAGGAATGCAGATAAATGAAAGGAGGATGAAGGAGAAGGATGGAGGAGACAAGATACATTACTAAGTAAAGGGAAAGACGGGATCATGTGAAAACGTGAAGAGTGAGGAGAGGAAAGAGAGAGCGATGAGAGGCTGGAGAGAGGAGAGGATAAATGCACTTTTGAATTATGTAAAATAGAATGCGTGGGAGAGAGGAGGAGTGTGTGTAGTGTGTATGCCTGAGTATTTGTGTGCCTGTGTGATAGCAGAACCAGGGAGAGTGAGAGAAGGAGGGAAAGAAAGAAAGCGGATGAAAGAGAGAAGGAGAAGAGAGGGAGGGATAAAGAGAGAGACAGAGAATACGAGAGAGAGAGAGAGAGAGAGAGAGAGAGAGAGAGAGAGAGAGAGAGAGAGAGAGAGAGAGAAAGAGAGAGAGATGGATGGATGGATAGAGTGAGAACGAGAGAGAGAATAAGAGATAGGAAGAATATTTATAGCCTCAGATATGACTATGTTATCATTGATCTATCTCAAAAGAGGGTAGCAGAGAAAGGGATAGGGAGGGAAAGAAAGAAAGACTGAAATGAATTGGCCCCAGATGCTTTCTCGCGTTCATTCCTGCTCCTTTCTTTCTATGATACTGCATACATTATTATTATTTTAATTTTTATATATACATACACATACCCATATACAGTTGAAGTCTGAAGTTTACATACACCTTAGCCAAATACATTTAAACTCAGTTTTTCACAATTCCTGACATTTAATCCTAGTAACAATTCCTTGTTTTAGGTCAGTTACGATCACCACTTCATTTTAAGAATGTGAATAATAGTAGAGAGAATGATTTGTTTCAGCTTTTATTTCTTTCATCACATTCCCAGTGGGTCAGAAGTTTACATACACTCAATTAGTATTTAGTAGCATTGCCTTTAAATTGTTTAACTTGGGTCAAACGTTTCGGGTAGGCTTCCACAAGCTTCCCACAATAAGTTGGGTGAATTTTGGCCCATTCCTCCTGACAGAGCTGGTGTAACTGGGTCAGGTTTGTAGGCCTTCTTGCTCGCACACACTTTTTCAGTTCTGCCCACAAATTTTCAATAGAATTGAGGTCATGGTCATGGTGATGGCCACTCCAATACCTTGACATTGTTGTCCTTAGGCCGTTTTGCCACAACTTTGGAAGTATGCTTGGGGTCATTGTCCATTTGGAAGACCCATTTGCAACCAAGCTTTAACCTCCTGACTGATGTCTTGAGATGATGCTTCAATATATCCACATAATTATCCTGCCTCATGATGCCATCTATTTTGTGAAGTGCACCAGTCCCTCCTGCAGCAAAGCACCCCCACAACATGATGCTGCCACCTCCATGCTTCACGGTTGGGATGGTGTTCTTCGGCTTGCAAGCCTCCACATTTTTCTTCCAAACATAACGATGGTCATTATGGCCAAACAGTTCTATTTTTGTTTCATCAGACCAGAGGACATTTCTCCAAAAAGTACGATCTTTGTTCCCATGTGCAGTTGAAAACCGTAGTCTGGCTTTTTTATGGCGATTTTGGAGCAATGGCTTCTTCCTTGCTGAGCGTCCTTTCAGGTTATGTTGATTTAGGACTCGTTTTACTGTGGATATAGATACTTTTGTACCTGTTTCCTCCAGCATCTTCGCAAGGTCCTTTGCTGTTGTTCTGGGATTGATTTGCACTTTTCGTACAAAAGTACTTTCATCTCTAGGAGACAGAACGCATCACCTTCCTGAGCGGTATGACGGCTGCGTGGTCCCATGGTGTTTATACTTTCATACTATTGTTTGTACAGATGAACGTGGTACCTTCAGGCATTTGGAAATTGCTCCCAAGGATGAACCAGACTTGTGGAGGTCTACAATTTGTTTTCTGAGGTCTTGGCTGATTTCCTTTGATTTTCCCATGATGTCAAACAAGGAGGCACTGAGTTTGAAGGTAGGCCTTGAAATACATAAATGACATCATTTTCTGGAATTTTCCAAGCTGTTTAAAGGCACAGTCAACTTAGTGTATGTAAACTTCTGACCCACTGGAATTGTGATACAGTGAATTATAAGTGAAATAATCTGTCTGTAAACAAAACTATAGTTTGTTAACAAGAAATTTGTGGAGTGGTTGAAAAACGAGTTTTAATTACCTAAGTGTCTGACTTCAACTGTTTATATATACACATAAAAATTCATACATATACACAGACACTACTGTTCAAACGTTTGGGGTCACTTAGAAATGTCCTTGTTTTTGAAAGAAAAGCACATTTTTTGTCCATTAAAGTAAGTGTGTAAATACAGTGTAGATATTGTTAATGTTGTAAATGACTATTGTAGCTGGAAACGGCTGATTTGTTTAATGGAATATCTACATAGGCGTACAGAGGCCCATTATCATCATTCCTGTGTTCCAATGGCACGTTGTGTTAGCTAATCCTAGTTTATCATTTCAGAAGGCTAATTGATCATTAGAAAACCCTTTTGCAATTATGTTAGCACAGCTGAAAACTGTTGTTCTTATTAAAGAAGCAATAAAACTGGCCTTCTTTAGACTAGTTGAGTATCTGGAGCATCAGTATTTGTGGGTTCGATTACAGGCTGAAAATGGCCAGAAACAAAGAACTTTCTTCTGAAACTCGTCAGTCTATTCTTGTTCTGAGAAATGAAGGCTATTCCATGCGAGAAAATCTCGTACTACGCTGTGTACTACTCCCTTCACAGAACAGCGTAAACTGGCTCTAACCAGAATAGAAAGAGGAGTGGGAGGCCCCGGTGCACAACTGAGCAAGAGGACAAGTACATTAGAGTGTCTAGTTTGAGAGACAGACGCCTCACAAGTCCTCAACTGGCAGTCTCAACGTCAGTGAAGAGGTGACT
The DNA here is from genome assembly GCA_003317085.1 of Hucho hucho. Classification (NCBI taxonomy): domain Eukaryota; kingdom Metazoa; phylum Chordata; class Actinopteri; order Salmoniformes; family Salmonidae; genus Hucho; species Hucho hucho. Next base: position 477,594 of record QNTS01000447.1, read on the forward strand.
CCGGGATGCTGGCCTTCTAGGCAGAGTTCCTCTGTCCAGTGTCTGTGTTCTTTTTCCCATCTTAATATTTAAATTTTATTGGCCAGTCTAAGATATGACTTTTTCTTTGCAACTCTGCCTAGAAGGCCAGCATTCCGGAGTCAGGATAATGTACGCCTATGTAGATATTCAATAAAAAATCTGCTGTTTCCAGCTACAATAGTCATTTACAACATTAACAATGTCTACACTGTGTTTCTGATAAATTTGTTGTTATTTTAATGGACATTTCTAAGTGACCCAAAACTTTTGAACAGTAGTGTATATATACATACACATACAGTACATACATATACATGTATATATACACACTTTTTTTAGAATGTACCTTTACTATTCCCCGCAAACCCTACCAACCCTCCCCCAATTGGAGTAAACTAATAAACTGCATACATTAGTTAACTTCTCCTTGCCTTTCACAGATCTTCTCCTGTGTCCAGCCACTGGTCTCCTCCCACTGGGCACACACTTGTTGAATCAATGTTGTTTCCTTGTCATTTCAACGGAATTACGTTGAACCAACGTGGAAAAAACTTTGAATTGACGCCTGTGTCCAGTGTGTCCTGCCTTCCATCATGGATAGTACAGAATGTTAGAATGGGCTTGTGTGCTCCATCTTCTCTACTGTCCGGCCACTGGTCTCCTCTGCCATCCATCATGGATAGTATAGGGTGCATTCCCTTACTGCCTAATTCACTGCATTAGGGACTGACTCACGGAAAGTCAATAGGTGCTTTGTTTGTTAATGCTTCCTCCTGCTCCCCTCTCTTGCTCCCTGCCTTCTCTCTTCCCTCCCCCACCACACTCAGAGCAGATTGTTAACGTTTGCCTCGTCGGGTGGCCAGGCAGAAAACCCATCCCTTTCAATTCACTAACTCACCTCACCCCTCCTCTGCCCTCCTCTTTCATCTTCCCATGCAGCTCTCCATCTACATCCCTAATTTTCCTGGTAGGAGGAGAAGAAATAGGGGATGATGGAGATCAGGGTGAATGGGACATTATCATCACATTGCGTCTCTCACCCTTAACCTCATTCTCTTGCTCTCTCCCTTGCTTTTTTTGTACACACTCTACCTTCACTTCACCTTCTGTTTTTTCACCTTAATTGTCAGTTTCTCACACTTTTCCTCTCTCCCCTGACCGTATGTCTGTACTGTGTGTATCTTCTCTCTTTTGCTCCCGTCTCCACGCTGACCACATGCCAAGTCCATGCCCTCTCTCGCTCCCCCTCTCTCTCACCTGTCTTTTGGATTCTCTCTTTCTCTTACCTGTCTTCTTCCCTCTCTCTCTCAGAGAACGCTCGCGCCCGGCGGAAGAGCATAGCAAACGTGAAGCAGCCAAGCATGGAGATCCCTCCCACTGCCCCCCCCCAGCCCTTCCGACAATCCGTGAGTACCCCTCCCTCCTCCCGCCCTCGCTCGCTCCCCCCGTCCCTCTCTCTCTCCCTCCCTTTCCACTCCCCACCACACACCTGTCGCAGGGCCAGTGGAACCCCTCCCTTCCCCTTCCCCCTCGCCCTCTCACCCTCTCTCTCCCCCTCCCTCCCCCATGGCCACTCCTGCCCTCAGCAACGCTACAAGAAAGGGGTCGGTACTCCCCCTCTCCCACGCTCGCTGCCCCTCTCCCCTTGCCTGTCTCTTAGTCTCCCCCACTCCCCCCCTTCTTCTAATTGGCCGGGGGACTGGAGGGTTGCCGCTTCCAGCCCAGTGACCAGATGCCATATTGCACCTCTGCCTCCGATCGAGGTACTTGACTCAGATGTCTCTGTATGTGGTGAAGAAACCCCCTCTAAACTTCACGTTAGACATGGAGAGAGGTTGAATTGAGGTGAAACAGCATTGTAAGACTGTCAAAAAAGCATTGTGAGGTTATTCAGATACAATAGCAGCATGTCTCTCTTTCTGCTCTGAGAGGAAAAGGCTGCATGGTAGTTGTATGGAACCTTACACTAATATGTTGCGGAGAATGACATCATTCATTGATTTTCATTCTACTATTGAAGCCCTGTTCTCTCTGTCAGCACTTCTTATAAAAGACACAGTATCAACACACAGCCTGTTAGATAAGACCTGTGTTATATACTGACTAAATCAGCTGATCAAAATCAGGGGAATATGGTTGCATGGAAGCACAGGACAAAACTGCACTGTAATATGAAGCGCATATTTTTGCTGAGGTCCAGTGTATGCTATTGGATTGTGGGTATATTTATGGCACAGCACCACCCACTGTTGGTTACCAGATGATACTACACTATTCTACCACTATTCTACTACTGCTGTACTGTGGATGTATGACTGATATAATATGTAATAAATCTTTCTGTTGCTCTCCCCCTTCAATCATCTGTCATTCACTAAATCACATATGTCCTCTATTCTTCTTCCAATCCATTTTGGGCACAAAATATCCATCATTCCTTACTCACACTCACCCTATTCCCCCTCTCTACAACTCTGATCTATCTCTTTTCCTGCGTCCCCTCCCTCCTGCTCTCCATCTGTTTCACACCCTCTCATTCTTCACCTCCTCCTCCCTCTCTCCATGACGGCCCTGTTCAGAGTTTCCTCAGTAGAAGGTTGAAGGGCTCTATCAAGAGGGCTAAGAGTCAGCCCAAACTGGACCGCACCAGCAGCTTCCGACACATGATCCTCCCCCGCTTCCGCAGTGCTGACCAGGACAGGTACGAGTCACTGTGTGTGTCTATGTGTGTGTCTGTGTGTGTTTCTGTGAGTGTGTGCGTGTGCTCCCTGCTCTCTCTGTGTGCGGAGCAGGTCAAGCAGGCACTTCACTTTTTAAGTGTGTGTGTGTACACTCCTACCTGTGTGTCCACGTGTATGTGGGACTCTTAAAGATGCTTTCTGGCATGTACTGTCCTTTCACTATTACTCCTAGCTTTAGTGAAACCAGTAAGCCTTGACAGTAAGTGTTTGTTTCACAACTGCCCCTTTCGGTGCCGCTGCACTCCCATTTTACATACTACATTTTTTATGACTGCTTAATACATGGAGAATACCAATGTAAGATTTAATAAAAAGTCCTGACCTCTCCATGGCAACCATCAGACAGCTGTATGGCCACAGAACGGACATACCTTAGAGGAACCTGTGTGGGGGAAAAAATGAATTATACCTATACACTGGCTATATGATTTAATGATGATAATAGGGGTAGTCTTCTCTGCAGGGATACATACTGAATAAATTGAAAACATAAATTGAAAACAACATATGGATTTTATGCAAATCTGTCAGCGTGATAGTGCCAGTAGCTAGCTAAATAAACAATGGTAAATCAGTGACATGCCATTGGTGCAATAGCTACTCCAAGTTGACCTGTGTAGAAGAGGTCATTTGGATCTTGAAAGGGCTTAAGTGCGGTCGAGGAGCTGTTCTTTTCATAATTTATTCATTGAAGTGTTCCGGACGTATTTCATGGATGGTTAAGTCTGAGGATACACAGAAAGACAGGTCAAGCAGCTTCTGAAGTCCGTCATGTTTCGCCAAGGATGCGGTCTTCAAAGCATCAATGACTGATTTCCTTTTCAATGGCCTTAGTTCAAACACAGTTGGCTTTTGGTAGTCTCCTGGCTTACTTAAAAAAAAAAAAACTTTATTTAACCAGGCAATTCAGTTAAGAATTTTTTTTATTTACAATGACAGACTAGGAACAGTGGGTTAACTGTCTTGTTCAGGGGCAGAACGACAGATTTTTACGTTGTCAGCTCAGGGATTTGATCTAGCAACCTTTCGGTTTCTAGGCAAACACTCTAACCACTAGGCTAACTGCCGCTCCCTTACTGTAGGTAAGGGAGATGTGTGGGTTGTTTTGGTCATTTGCTGGTATTTAGTCCCTTATTTGTTTGTGAGAATGAACTACTCTAATAGATACCTTAGGGTGACTTTCTACATATTCTGTGTTGTTACGTTGGATAAGTTGCTTGAGGTGTAGTTGATGGGACAGTTTTACTTCACTTTTGAGAATACTTTTTGTTGTTTTTGAAACACCTGCCTGCATCTTCGGTACGAAGAATGTTGGTAGAAAGTGCATGTTGGGGCATGGAGTTGTTTCCAGTGTGGCTTAGCTGTGTTGCATTGCAATTTGCATTCATTCATTTGCTGTCCTCTTGTGTCTCCTCTTCTACCATATCTATCTCTTTTAGTCTCTCTCTCTCTGTTTTCTCATCGGCCCCGTCACTCCCTTCTTCTCTAAAGTACCCACAGTTTACATAACAACTTGATTTCCTCTGAGAGGTTCTCTCTCCCACCGTCTTCCCCCTCTCCTTCTCTCACCCTCTCGCCCTCCCTTTCTCGACCTTCCCCACTGTCCTTTATTTCTCTCATTCTGACTCATTTCTTTGGGTCTATTTTTATCTCTCTCTCCACATCTCTCTCCTATCTCTCTCTCTCTCTCTCTCTCTCTCTCTCTCTCTCTCTCCCTCTCTTTCCCACTCCACTGTAAGTATTCAATGTTCTGATGCACATTATGAGTGAATGTCCACAAAAACAGTGGCACAGGGAGAACGCGAGAGAGCTGGATGCATCAGGGACATCATAGTAGGGAGACTTACTTTCTTTTCTCTGCTTTTTCTGTGTTGTGGTCTCTGTCATTCCCCTTTCTGGCACTCTGTATCTGTCTCCTCTTCAGTTCCGTGGCATTGTAGCATAATCGGTGTGTGTGTGTCTATGTATGTATAAGTCACTGTGGGCGGGCATTGCGGTATGTCGGGCAAGGCGAGCAAGCGTCATGGACAATTCTATTCACGTGTTGCTCTGTGCCTTATGCATGTATGGCTGTCAATAGAAACATAGCTTTGTTGTCCAAGAAATATAATGATAACACTGATGTCATTATGCTCAAATCTAATCTAATCCAGTGAAACTCTAATTGATTGGTAATGTGTTGACTTCTTCAGATGACAATTAGACCCGTTGTGAGACTAGCAGCGCATAGTTTTTTGATGTGACCTCTTTTCAAGCTCACAGAACACAGAATTTGTGAGTACAGACAGAATCCTTTGGCATGAAAAAGCAGAATGGTTGCATGCTGTTTCTCAACTTTTCAGAATCAGATATGCTCAAGTGTATCTCAGAAAAACTCCACCGGGCCTGCCGTTATGAAAGATCTCTGGCTCTCTGTGCCCTCAATGACTGATTGTATTCCACTCCCCTTGTCACAGTTAGATTTGTTAGTGAGATTGTATGGAGCTATAAGCAGATGGTAGTCTCTTTAGTTTAAGAAGTGTATGCCGACATTCAAATGAAAAATATTGACAGTGGTTGCATGGGGCCACATGATGCCAGTTGCCTTGTTGACTTAATCATCCCCCTAATCAAATCAAATCAAATTGTATTTGTCACATGCACCGAATACAACAGGTGTAGACCTTACAGTGAAATGCTTACTTATAAGCCCTTAACCAACAATGAAGTTTTAAGAAAATACAAAAAAAAAAGTAAGAGATAAGAAAAACAAATAATTAAGGAGCAGCAGTAAGTAACAATAGCGGGGCTATATACAGGGGGTACCGGTTCAGAGTTTATGCCAATGTGCGGGGGCACCTGTGTCGAGGTAATTGAGGTAATTATGTACATGCAGGCTAGGTTATTAAAGTGACTATGCATAGATAATAACAGAGTGTAGCAGCAGTGTGTGTGTGTGTGTGTGTGTGTGTGTGTGGGGAGGGGGGGGGGGNTTGCAAATAGTCTGGGTAGCCATTTGATTAGCTGTTCAGGAGTCTTATGACTTGGGGGTAGAAGCTGTTTAGAAGCCTCTTGTTCCTAGACTTGGTGCTCTGGTACCACTTGCCATGTGGTAGCAGAGAGAACAGTCCATGACTAGGGTGGCTGGAGTCTTTGACAATTTTAAGGCCTTCCTCTGACACCGCCTGGTATAGAGGTCCTGGATGGCAGGAAGCTTGGCCCCGGTGATGTACTGAGCCGTACGCACTACCCTCTGTAGTGCCTAATCAAATCGTATATGTCACATGCTCTGTAAACAATAGGTATAAACTAATAGTGAAATTCTTACTTACAGGCCCTTCCCAACAATGCAGAGAAAAAAAAGGAAAAATAATAACACAAGGAATAAATACACCATGAGTAACGATAACTTGGCTATATACACGGAGTACCGGTACTGAGTCGATGTGCAGGGGTATGAGGTAATTGAGGTAGATATGTACAGGATAAAGGTAGGGATAAATTGACTAGGCAACAGGATAGATAAAAAACAGTAACAGTAGCATATGTGATGAGTCAAAAGAGATGCAAAAAAAGTGTCAATGCAAATAGTTAACCAATAGCTACATGGACTAGCTATTTAGCAGTATTATGGCATGGGGGTAGAAGCTGTTTAGGGTCCTGTTGGTTCCAGACTTGATGCATCAGTACTGCTTGCCGTGCGAAAGCAGAGAGAACAGTCTATGACTTGGGTGGCTGGAGTCTTTGACAATTTTTAGGGCCTTCCTCTGACAGGGAGCTCGGTCCCAGTGATGTACTAGGCTGTACGCACTGCCCTCTGTAGCGCCTTGCGGTTGGATGCCAAGCAGTTTCCATACCAAGTGTTGTCTTGGAAGAAGCGTTGTCTTGCCCTCTTCATGACTGTGTTGGTGTGTGTAGGCCATGATAATTTCTTAGAGATGTGGACACCAAGGAACTTGAAGCTATCGACCTGCTCCACTACAGCACCGTCGATGTAGATGGAGGCGTGCTCGGCCCTCTGTTTCCTGTAGTCCACGATGATAGAATAGTCTCGAACTGACCTAATCCAGTTTATTTATCCACTCTCTGACGTAGTCTCGTCAGGTATCCCGCACACCGGCCTCTATAGCGGCGTCTCCTCCTTCTTCGAGTGTCAGGGATTTGGGCCTGGCCCGGGATAATCCACGTCTTTCTTCTCCGACTCATTGAAGTAGAAGTCCTCGTCCAAATCGAAGTTGGTGATAGCTGTTCTGATGTCCAGAAGCTCTTTTCAGTCATAGGAAATGATAGAGGAAACATTATGTAGAAAAGAAAGTTAAGATCAGCTCATTCTTTCAACATCAAGACCTGCTTAGTATTGGTAGTGTATTTTCTACCTCAAATGTGGTTTAATGTACAGTATGATCGTTAGGGAACAGCTAAGATAGCTGTTGAATGATCACGTGTCACGATCTTCAGGGATGGACCACGGCGCAGCGTGCCGGGTTGAGTTAAACATGTTTATTCGTAAACTCACTCAAAACAAAACAACAAACGAAGATCATAAGGTGTAGCACCAACAGCACATACACATTAACAGAGTCAACTTCCCACAAGGAAAGGAGGAAAAAAAGGGCTACTAAAGTATGGCTCCCAATTAGAGACAACGATGGACAGCTTTCCCTGATTGAGAGCCCTACCCGCCCAACAACAAAGAAATAGAAAAACTAGAACCTAGAATGCCCACCCCAAATCACACCCTGACCAAACCAAAAAGAGACATAAACAGGCTCATACAGGTCAGGGCGTGACAGTACCCCCCCCCAAAGGTGCGGACTCCGGCCGCAAAACCTGACCCTATTGGGGAACGTCTGGGTGGGCATCTATCCGCAGTGGCGGCCGTCCCGCACCACCTCTGGCTCCCTCAGCTTTGGTAGCGCCTCTGAGGTGGGGGCCCTCGCCGCCGACCCTGGACTGGGCACCCTCGTTGCAGGCCCCGGACTGGGGACCCTCGTTGCGGGCCCCGGACTGGGCACCCTCGTTGCGGGCCCCGGACTGGGGACCCTCGTTGCGGGCCCCGGACTGGGCACCCTCGTTGCGGACCCCGGACTGGGCACCCTCGTTGCGGGCCCCGGACTGATCCGTGGAGCAGGCACTGGATACCTGGTGCGTGGAGCTGGAACAGGACGTGCCGGGCTCTGAAGGCGCACAGGGGACCTGGTGCGTGGAGCAGGGGCAGGACGTGCTGGGCTCTGAAGGCGCACAGGGGACCTGGTGCGTGGAGCAGGGACAGGACGTGCCGGGCTCTCGATGCGCACAGGGGACCTGATGCGTGGAGCTGGGACAGGACGTGCAGGGCTCTCGATGCGCACAGGGGACCTGATGCGTGGAGCAGGGACAGGACGTGCCGGGCTCTCGATGCGCACAGGGGACCTGATGCGTGGAGCAGGTACGGAACGTGCTGGACCCACGACCCGCACAGGGATCCTGGAGCGTGGAACAGGGACAGTGCATGCTAGGCCCACAACGCGCACAGGAATCCTGGAGCGTGGGACAGGGACAGTGCATGCTGGGCCCACAACGCGCACAGGGATCCGGGAGCGTGGAACAGGGGCAGGATACACTGGGCCGAGAAGACGCACTGGAGGTCTCGAGTGTACAGCCTGCACAACCCGTCCTGGGTCCCAATCAGAGACAACGATGGACAGCTGTCCCTGATTGAGAGCCCTACCCGCCCAACAACAAAGAAATAGAAAAACTAGAACCTAGAATGCCTACCCCAAATCACACCCTGACCAAACCAAAAAGAGACATAAACAGGCTCATACAGGTCAGGGCGTGACAACATGAGAATACGGATGCAAGTAATGATATCAGACTATAATCCCCCATCGCAGGAATCCGTCTCGCAAAGTTATCACAAATACATACTGATTTGATTCAGGCATGCTATATGTATAGTAAGTATATTACATACGTATATTCATATTATATAAGTACGGTATATTACACTGCATGTCAAACGTTTTAGAACACCTACTCATTCAAAGGTTTTTCTATATTTTTACTATTTTCTACATTGTAAACTATGACATCAAAACTATGAAATCGCAGTGTTAAAGTGTTAAACAAATCAAAATCTATTTTATATTTGAGATTATTCAGATAGCCACCCTTTGCCTTGATAACAGCTTTGCACACTTTTGGCATTCTTTCAACCAGCTTCACCTGGAATGCTTTTCCAACAGTCTTGAAGGAGTTTCCTGTTGGCTGCTTTTCCTTCACTCTGCGGTCCAACTCATCCAAAACCATCTCAATTTGGTTGAGGTCGGGGGATTGTGGAGGCCAGGTTATCTGATGCAGCACTCCATCACTCTCCTTGAACAGTTGATGTTGAACAGTTGATGTTGAGATGTCTCTGTTACTTTAACTCTGTGAAGCATTTATTTGGGTTGCAATTTCTTTTAATGAAACTTATCTAGCAACTAGTAATGTTAGCGGTAGCTATGTGTAGCAGTCGGCAATTTCATTTATTTGGGCTGCAAAGCTGGTAACTTTAATGAACGTATCCTCTGCAGCAGAGGTAACTCTGGGTTTCCATTCCTGTGGTGGTCCTCATGAGAGCCAGTTTCATCATAGCGCTTTATGGTTTTTGCGACTGCACTTGAAAAAACTTTCAAAGTTCTTAAAGTTTTCCGTATTGACTGACTTTCATGTCTCAAAGTAATGATGGACTGTCGTTTCTCTTTGCTTATTTGAGCTGTTCTTGCCATAATATGGACTTGGTCTTTTACCAAATAGGACTATTTTCTGTATACCCCCCTACCTTGTCACAACACAACTGATTGGCTCAAGCGCATTAAGAAGGAAATCAATTCCACAAATTAACTTTTAACAAGACACACCTGTTCATTGAAATGCATTCCAGGTGACTACCTCATGAAGCTGGTTGAGAGAATGCCAAGAGTGTGCAAAGCTGTCAAGGCAATAGGTGGCTATTTGAAGAATCACAAATATATTTAGATTTTTTAACACTTTTGTTTACTACATGATTCCAAATGTGTTATTTCATGGTGTTGATGTCTTCACTATTATTCTACAATGTAGAAAATAGTAAAAATAAAGAAAACCCCTTGAATGAGTAGGTGTTCTGTAACGGAGACGCTGAGAGTCGAGAAGCAGGTGCAGGTGAAACGTTTAATAAAACCAGCATGGAACGAGACAACAAAGCAGTAGCGTCTACGCATAAACACAGGAACAATACTGACTGGGGAAAGAACCTATGGGAGTGCCAGATATTGGGGAGGTAATAAGTGAGGTAATGGACCAGGGGTTAGTATACCGTCGACGTCGAACACCAGAGGGGAGGAGCGGGAGTAGACGTGACATCTAAAATGTTTGACCGGTAGTGTATATATATAGCTGTTTGGCTGTGGGAGAGTTACCCTTTATAACAACAGTTCAGAATGATTTGTACTGTAATGTATGGGACTCACTCTGCTCCTCTCACTGTGTCTCTGCTCCCCACCCAGAACGCGCCTGATGCAGAGCTTCAAAGAGTCCCACTCCCATGAGTCCTTGCTGTCTCCCAGCAGCGCAGCCGAGGCGCTGGACCTCACCCTGGACGAGGACGCCATCATCAAGCCCGTCCACTCCAGCATCCTGGGACAGGAGTACTGTTTCGAGGTGAGGCTGACACGACACACACACAATGAACACAGATAGCGCTACTAATTAAACCTGGGTTCAAAAACTATTTGAAATCATTTCAAATACTTTTGCTGTGCTTGATTGAGCTTGCCTGGTGCAGTGGAACCAACAGAAGAAGAGAAAGATCAAATCCTGTCCATCTGCCACTCCAGGCAGGCTAAAGCAAACACTGAAAGTATTTGAAAGATTTTAAAAAGCATTTGAACCCAGGTCTGTCTACTATTGTTACTAATGCTACTAATGTTGGGTAGAAGTCTCTCGATTTGCATCAATATAAAGGATTTATTGAATAAGGCTGTGATTTTTTAAATCTTGTTATCTGTGGAAAAGATATCAAAGAGAAAGCCAACAAGCGGCTCGAAATGAGCTCATGTCCCAAGTTGGTTTGTCACAGAAATATGTTGTGAAAATGGCTTTCACTGCATGGCTCACTTTCCCATAGCCAACGTGTACATGACACAAGTCTCTATGATTAAAGGACGTTGTTATGCCACTTGTCATCTTCTCTCAAGTTGCTAATGGTTGTGGCTGTTGATGTTACCGTTGGTAACCTCAGGTGACTACGGCTTCAGGAACCAAGTGCTTTGCATGTCGCTCGGGTGCAGAGAGAGACAAATGGATCGAGAATCTTCAGAGAGCTGTCAAACCCAACAAGGTGGGCAAACAAGGACAAGAAATTAAGTTACTTCTCTGTCTGTCAGTGCTTCTCTCCTTCTCCCCTGTCTTCAATATGTCTGCTTCAGTAAGAGCATTTCCTCATTGTGTTTACTGTAACCTCCATGTGCTCTCTGTTTGTCTATGTCTGTAATGTATAGTCATCAAATACAGTACATATTAAAACACAGCACTTCTACACTATCATCAGAGTTAAATAAAGAACCAAAAAGACGCAAACTCAGCACTTTCTCCTAGGTCTGCGTAATAGCCCCCCTTATCAAAAGAGACATTACGAGAGACAGATAACTGCTCTTGATGGCAGCAAGGGAGCTGCAGTTATTAAGGCAAACGGAGAGGAAACATCAGCCTGAGTGGATTGAATCATCCAGATGCTGTGACTGCAGGGTTCCTGGCTGAATCATGGGGCTCCAAGGACTCGACACGGGGCTCCGAAATATCCTCTGCACCCTCATGAATCTCCAACCAGATACATGATGGGGGAGAGAAGACGAGGTGCGATGTCGATAGAGACCAGGATGTTCATTAGGTTTCGCAACCGTCGCTGGGCAGACAGACGCTCTTGATTCCTCTTCCAATTGAAATTCATGATGAACGTTTGAAAGGGTTGCATCGGCCGACGTCCACATTTATTGTCAGGCGGCATACCAATGGAGTACTTAAGAAATAACAACTTTGGAAAATTGCTGATATACTTAGCAATCTAAATTCGGTATTAAGAGCTGAGCTAAACCGGGGCTGAGCGATCCAGTGGCATTTCAGACTAGTTGAAATGACTCACCCCTGACTAAAACATCACTCTGTGCAATCTGCACAGCACGCTCTCCTCCCATGGGGGATTTCAGACATAGTTGGCTCTTTGTAATCATGTTCAGAAAATGCAGCTCTCTGCTGCAACATTACCAATCACACATCCACTTTCTGTCTCTCATGCCTCCAGTACATATGTATTATCTAATTGATCTCCATCTGTATGTGTGCATAATGTTCTTAGACTGTTCTTAACCAGTGGTGGAAAAAGTACTGAATTGTCATACTTACGTAAAAGTAAAGATACCTTAATAGAAAATGACTCAAGTCAAAGTGAAAGTCACCCAGTAAAATACAACTTGAGTAAAAGTCTAAAAGTATTTCGTTTTAAATATAATTAAGTATCAAAAGTAAATTAAACTGCTAAAATATGCTTAAGCACGGCGCAATTGTATTATTTATTTTTTTATTGACGATTAGCCAGGGGCACACTCCAACACTCAGACATAATTTACAAACAAAGCGTTTGTGTTTAGTGAGTCTGCCAGATCAGAGGCAGTAGGGATGACCAGGGATGTTCTCTTGATAAGTGTGTGAGTTGGACCATTTTCCTGTCAAAATGTAATGAGTGCTTTTGGGTGTCAGGGAAAATGTATGGAGTAAAAAGTACATGATTTTCTTTTGGAATGTGAAGTAAAAGTAAAAGTTGTAAAAAATATAAATAGTAAAGTAAAGTACAGATACCCCAAAAAACGACTTAAGTAGTACTTTAAAGTATTTTTACTTAAGTACTTTACACCACTGTTCTTAACCTACTCAACCCTCCCTCTCTCTTTGGCTTACTTTTTCTCTTTTGTCTTTTTCCCTCTGGTTTTCTTTCCTCCCTGTTCTGCCTTGTCCTTTTGCCACCCTCTCTTTGCCCCTCTTCAGGACAACAGTCGGAGGGTGGACAACGTGCTGAAACTCTGGATCATCGAGGCGCGGGAGCTTCCCGCCAAGAAGCGCTACTACTGCGAACTTTGTCTGGACGACATGCTTTACGCACGCACCACCAGCAAGCCCCGGACTGACACCGTGTTCTGGGGCGAGCACTTTGAGTTCAACAACTTGCCAGCCGTCCGTAACCTACGCCTTCATCTCTACAAGGAGACTGACAAGAAGAGACGCAAGGTGAAGGGACAACTCTCTCACCAGTGTGCAAAACTGGTTTAAATAAAAATGTTGCAGACTGGTTAAAGCAGCTTGCCCAATGATTAAGATGGATAAATATACTTTAGTTTCATTACTATCCTCTTTTTCTCCTCTTTCTTAATGGCCCAGGCCCCATAACTCTTGACCACAAAATCCCACATTTATTTCCCCTCTTCTATCAGGAAAAGAGCACATACCTGGGACTGGTCAGTATCCCTATCTCCAGCATCACGGGCCGACAGTTTGTGGAGCAGTGGTACCCCGTCATCCAGCCTAGCATCCTGGCCAAGGGGCAAGCAGGGGGCAAGATCATCAATGCCTCCCTACGCCTCAAGTCCCGCTACCAGACCATGAGCATCCTGCCCATGGAGCTGTACAAGGAGTTTGCGGAGTATGTTACCAATAACTACCGGACTTTGTGTGTGGTGCTGGAGCCTCTACTGAGCGTGAAGAGTAAAGAAGAGGTGGCCTGTGCGCTGGTCCACATACTACAGAGCACGGGGAAAGCAAAGGTAAGTATTGGCATGCTACTTCAATAGTACACGGTACAATGCAAGTTCATATTCCTGTATACACCTCACTGTATCCTGTGTATATGCCAGATAAATGCTGTTTTTGATTTGATAACATAATATGGAATATGAGTACATTATAGTGAGAATGTATGCACCGTTTATGAATTCAACCGCCTCAAATCACCATGATCTGTTGACTACAGCTAAATAGGGGGGGGGGGACATTACTGCCAAATAGGTCAGTGTCATAACCGTGTTCTTTAAAAACATAGGATGTGGTGTTGCGATGTAACCATTGCAACATGTGTCATGCTAATGTAACCATCCTATTACTTGATGGCCCATGGTCTACCAATATGTCATGCAGTAGAGCCATTGTTCACTTTACTGACCACACTAGATATTCATTCAGTCCTTGAAGTTTTTTTTTGTGATGTCGCTGTACCGAATGTATAGCTAGATGATGCATTGTTTGGGGTGGTCCTAGGTTGAAAATACTAGCCACCTAGCATTATCTTCTACAAACCAAACACACTATCATGTCAACAATCTGCATATTTAGCTTTAGGTAACTAGCTAACGTTAGCTAGTGGAAATAAAGGCATTGGGCATCTTGTGTGGTTTATGCAGTGTAGCTACATGATGTAGCTAGTTATTGTTAGATTTCTTTGAGTACAAAACAGTCCAAATACAAAAGATGTCAGCTAGCTAGCTAAGTAGCCATGTTAGAAAGCTTGAACATTGAACACACTAAGGTTAGCAGCTAATGTAGCTAAAAAACGTAGGCTAAAATGCAACCCAACACTTACCTACCTGTCCATGACAATGGTGGCCATTTCGGTGTCACTCTTCCACCTTTCAAAATTCTTTCCAATGTTTATCCGATTTCTGGATTGGTCATGAGCAGTCTTTTTTTCGCTTCTTTTTCTCTTTTGGGGTCGAGTTGATTCAGATCTAAGAACCGAGAATGATGCTTGTTTCTGTCTACATTTTCTGAAAACGCTGGCCCTGCTACCAGGGCAGTTTATCAGCAAACAAGTTAGCTAGCTTGTTGGCTTCGTCTGCTCTGTGTTTGTTTCTTGCGGCTGTAGCTTGCAAGGGACTTTCACTTCTTCTCCAGCTCTGGAGCATGGCAGCAGGGTCGTTCGAGTAGGCTGGATTTAGTGCAAAGACACACCTTGCCCAGAAGGCCATCCCAAGGCGGCTCAGGGCTCAATCCCCTTCTTTTCGTTCAAAGTATAAAACACAACAGAAGAAGTGGGGCGGCATGGGGCGCCCACGACCTGCGGATTATATCTTTAAGGCACTATGAACTACAAAATTAACATAGTTTGACTACTTCTTGGTTTTCTTACCAAACCATAAGCCAAAAGAGAAACAGAAGGAATATTAAACATAACAAATTACACTCTGACCTGAGGAAAGGCGTTAAATCCTCAAAATAGAATTTGAGAGTACCCAATAGATTATAATTGAATGTTTTAAAAAGAAAGTCTATGCTATGTTGATGTTTTGTTTCTTCCCAGGATTTTCTTTCGGACATGGCGATGTGTGAGGTAGATAGATTCATTGACCGAGAACACCTTATCTTCAGAGAGAACACTCTGGCCACCAAAGCCATAGAAGAGTACCTCAAGCTGATTGGACATAAGTACCTCAAGGATGCAATAGGTGTGGCCGTCGAATGCTTCACATTAATCACTCAATACGTGTTGTTGAACTGTTCTTGCAGTGATGTATTCAATATCTTTCTGTGTTTTCCTAATGGTCAGTGATATTGCGTTTGTTTCAGGGGAGTTCATAAGGGCGCTGTACGAATCAGAGGAGAACTGCGAGGTGGACCCCATGAGGACACCACCCTCTGTCCTTCCAGATCACCAAGCCAATCTCCGCATGTGCTGTGAACTGGCACTCTGCAAAATCGTCAACTCCCATTGGTCAGTAGTTGACATATGAGTGCTTACTGTTTTTTTCATTCAAGTAGGATTACTCTTGGGCTACATCACCCAAAGACTTATTTACAGAATTTTGATTGCTGAACACACCAGATTTGCGTTCAGTAGTTGGCATACACTGCCTTACTAAAGCAGAATATCCTATCAAATGATAACACAGTGTATATTTGTATCTCTCTGCAGTGTGTTTCCTCGAGAGCTGAAAGAGGTGTTTGCCTCGTGGAGGGTGCGCTGTGCAGAGAGGGGGAGGGAGGACATCGCAGACCGCCTAATCAGCGGCTCCCTTTTCCTGCGCTTCCTGTGTCCGGCCGTCATGTCCCCCTCCCTATTCAACCTGACCCAGGAGTACCCAGATGAGCAGACATCACGCACGCTCACCCTCATCTCCAAAGTGGTGCAGAACCTGGCCAATTTCTCCAAGTCAGTTTATTCAGTCACTACAACTTATAATGTTATGCTTATGCTAAAACTTTTGTAATATTTTTTGTATTTTTCCAGGACATAGATTAAGCCTAGTCCTGGACTAAAAAGCATGCTCAATGTAGATTCTCCATTGAAATTGCTTATTAGTTATTAATCCAGGATTGGGCTAATTCTGTGTCCGGGAAACCAGACAATGATGTAATCTCTGAGTATACAGCATTTTGACTCTTCTTCTCTCTCTCCCTCAGGTTTGGTATGAAAGAGGAGTACATGTGCTTCATGAATGAGTTCTTAGAGATGGAGTGGGGCTCCATGCAACAGTTCCTCTATGAGATCTCCAACCTGGACAGTGTGAGCAACGCGGGGGGCTTCGAGGGCTACATCGACCTGGGCAGAGAGCTGTCCATACTGCATAGCCTCCTCTGGGAGGTCATGGCCCAGCTCAGCAAGGTAGGGAGGATCAGGGTAAATATTAACAATATAACCTCTACAATATATGACCAATAAAAAAGTACAAGTTACAGATAATCATTATTGAATAACACTACAATGGTTAAGTCCAATTAGGAATCAGTACCATAAAATAACTATGTATGGTCTTGACAACCCTGTAATCTGAAAGTATGAGACACTTGAAATGTTCAAAGATAAGATACTTAAAATTATCAACCACACTTTTTAACCATTTGAATGCTTTTCCTATTGTCATTGCTAACTTGTATTCATGTCAGTCTTCTAACCCTAACCCACAGGATGCCATTATCAAACTGGGTCCCTTGCCCCGCCTCTTGAATGACATCAGCATGGCCCTGCGTAACCCCCACCTGCAGAGGCAGCCCAGCCACCAGAACCAGACAGATAGAGTCCATGAGAGACAGACGGAGAGGCTGCTCTCACGACCCAGCTTCAACAGGGGAGTCTCCTCGGAGTTCCAGAATCTCATGATGAAGGATCTCAACAGGTAGTGCCCTGGCTTTATTTAATCCTATGGGCAAATTTCCTGGAAACAGGTTAAGTATAGTCCTAGACAAAAAAGCACTTTGAATGGAGAATTTCCATTGAACATACTTTTTAGTCTAGGATTAGGTTTAATCCACGTTGGGGAAATCAGCCCTAGGAGGATGGTTGGTTGGTGCATTTGTTAAAGTTTTGCCTTTCCCACCATACGACTGTGGTTGGGTTGTGCCTTTTGTGCCAAATCCTAACTTGTGATAAACCTATAACCTTGTCATCGTCTTCTCCAATCTTTTGCCATGTGTTGTTTCCTTTCTTAAGCTCCATAGATATCACTCGCTTGCCTTCCCCTACGTCTGGTGTGTCCAGTGGGGGGGTCATGCCGTCTCGTGCTCATGCTCAGCTGAGTTTCCAAGAGCGCGATCACCCACATCGAGCCTCCAAAGATGTTTTCTATGTAACCCGCCCTCCCTTGGCCCGATCCAGCCCTGCCTACTGCACCAGTAGCTCCGATATCACCGAGCCAGACCACAAGGTTAGTTGAATTCTACAGTTTTGATAGCATTAAGATCTGTTAGGACCCCTGTTCTACAGGAAACCATGTAAACTGCACATCTCCTTTCCATGTGGTAGCCAAGTCTGGCAGACGACTGCAGGATAGTATGGCAGCTGTGCGCTCATAGGAAAATGATGCATGTACCTTAGTGGTAAGTCATGGGACATGCAATTCAGGCATACAACCACCCCTCTTAATAGATAAAACACTTAATCAACTTATTGGCACTTTAGAATTGGGCACAGAAGGGTGTTAGCTCTATCAATCTAGTCTAGGTGCTCAGTGTCAATAAAGTGTATATCTATGATGGACCTCCAGGACTCCACAATGAACAGCGTGTCTAACCTGCAGTCGGTGGCCATGCTCAACTCCTCCCAGGCCTCCATCACCGGCATGGGCAGCTTCGGAGGGCTCAGCAGCCAGGGTGGAGGAGGCCTGGGCTCGGGCCTGAGCGGCCAGCTCCGGGCCGGGGGCCGCCTCTCGGCCGGCTCGGGGGGATCCAGCATGTCAGGGGGCCTCCGGCTGAGCCAGTTGAGCCAGATGGGCACCACCACCGACTCGCTGTCCCAGCAGCAGCAGCAGCAGGCCGCCGCCCTGAGATACCCGCTCTCCTTCCAGAACCCCCTGTTTCACCTGGCCACCGGCACTGCAGATGGACCCCACCTTCACCACCAGCACAGCAGGGCCCATCTCCCGCCGCCCCTACTCCTGGCCCCGGAGCCTGACCCTGGTGGCTCGCACCAGGCCTACATCCCCCAGTTCGCCCACGGGGGGTTCTCCCGCAGCGAGGACCTGTCCACCCTGAGGACCGGGGCAGGGCACCTGGGGCAGCCAGCCATTATCCACTCACACAGCTATAGCGACGACTACAGCAGGGCTGATTTCGCACGGCGGCAACTGTCCATGCACGGGCAGGTATGGATTAACTTAAGGTCAAGAATGTGTTTACAATCATGTTATACTTTTGTGCAAATTAGCCTTTTTGTCTCTCCTACTTTAATAATTTAAGTCAACATTTGTTTGTAGCCTACATGAATAGGATTAGCATAATGTAAACATCTGAAACAGGTTTAACACCAGGATAACTTGGAGTTCTCTAATTGTCCTTGTTAGGATAATCTTCAACAGCAACAGCAGATGGGCATGGCCTCTCAGACTGGTACCTCTCAGTCCTCCCTGGCCACACCCCCCTCCACAGTCCAGCCTGTGCGCCAGAGCTCCATCGCCCCTCCACCCGCTCAACGCGTCAAATCACAGACCTCCCATCAGCTGTCCGTCAGTGCGGCTGCTGCTCCCACACCATCCGCTAAGACGCGACCGCCCAGTGCCAACCTATCGCCAGAGTCGGGCTACGGAGGTCGGCAACAGGCACCACGGCAACAGCTGTCGGTAAAAGACAACACAGCCCCTGGACTGCCCCACCAGCAGAGCTCTGTCAGGGAGAGCCAGGGACCCCAGGGGCCACAGGGAGGCACTACAACAACCATACAGCAATCACAGCAGCAGCAACAACAACCACAGCAACAGCACCTGCTCAAACCTTCCATCAGTAAACAGGTATGCAGGCTACTGTACTCTATTGTGTAATTCAATCTACCCTTAAATCTGACAACAAGCTCATAGCTGTCACTGTTATTTTCTCTCACTCTGAAAAGAGCATTATATAACAATTCCAACACACCTATCAATTACAGTTCAACCATGCTACAGTGAGGGAAAAAAGTATTTGATCCCCTGCTGATTTTGTACGTTTGCCCACTGACAAAGAAATGATCAGTCTATAATTTTAATGGTAGGTTTATTTGAACAGTGAGAGACAGAATAACAACAAAAAAATCCAGAAAAACGCATGTGAAAAATGTTATAAATTGATTTTGCATTTTAATGAGGGAAATAAGTATTTGACCCCTCTGCAAAACATGACTTAGTACTTGGTGGCAAACCCCTTGTTGGCAATCACAGAGGTCAGATGTTTCTTGCAGTTGGCCACCAGGTTAGCACACATCTCAGGAGGGATTTTGTCCCACTCCTCTGTGCAGATCTTCTCCAAGTCATTAAGGTTTCTAGGCTGACGTTTGGCAACTCGAACCTTCAGCTCCCTCCATAGATTTTCTATGGGATTAAGTTCTGGAGACTGGCTAGGCCACTCCAGGACCTTAATGTGCTTCTTCTTGAGGCACTCCTTTGTTGCCTTGGCCGTGTGTTTTGGGTCATTGTCATGCTGGAATACCCATCCACGACCCATTTTCAATGCCCTGGCTGAGGGAAGGAGGTTCTCATCCAAGATTTGACAGTACATGACCCCATCCATCGTCCCTTTGATGCGGTGAAGTTGTCCTATCCCCTTAGCAGAAAAACACCCCCAAAGCATAATGTTTCCACCTCCATGTTTGATGGTGGGCATGGTGTTCATGGGGTCATAGGCAGCATTCCTCCTCCTCCAAACACTGCGAGTTGAGTTGATGCCAAAGAGCTCCATTTTGGTCCCATCTGACCACAACACTTTCACCCAGTTGTCCTCTGAATCATTCAGATGTTCATTGGCAAACTTCAGACGGGCATGTATATGTGCTTTCTTGAGCAGGGGGACCTTGCGGGTGCTGCAAGATTTCAGTCCTTCACGGCGTAGTGTGTTACCAATTGTTTTCTTGGTGACTATGGTCCCAGCTGCCTTGAGATCATTGACAAGATCCTCCCGTGTAGTTCTGGGCTGATTCCTCACCGTTATCATGATCATTGCAACTCCACGAGGTGAGATCTTGCATGGAGCCCCAGGCCGAGGGAGATTGACAGTTCTTTTGTGTTTCTTCCATTTGCGAATAATCGCACCAACTGTTGTCACCTCCTCACCAAGCTGCTTGGCGATGGTCTTGTAGCCCATTCCAGCCTTGTGTAGGCCTACAATCTTGTCCCTGACATCCTTGGAGAGCTCTTTGGTCTTGGCCATGGTGGAGAGTTTGGAATCTGATTGATTGATTGCTTCTGTGGACAGGTGTCTTTTATACAGGCAACAAGCTGAGATTAGGAGCACTCCCTTTAAGAGTGTGCTCCTAATCTCAGCTCATTACCTGTATAAAAGACACCTGGGAGACAGAAATCTTTCTGATTGAGAGGGGGTCAAATACTTATTTCCCTCATTAAAATGCAAATCAATTTTTTGTTGTTATTCTGTCTCTCACTGTTCAAATAAACCTACCATTAAAATTATAGACTGATCATTTCTTTGTCAGTGGGCAAACATACAAAATCAGCAGGGGATCAAATACTTTTTTCCCTCACTGTATCTCTTGCACAGTTGTTTCTGACCAACCCCAGAGTCCTAATGACCTGTATGATTAAATAGGGCCAAGGGTCACCCCTCATGTGTGTAGTACACAGTAGCGGTGCATGGGTAAAATCACTGGGGAGACAGAAAAAAAGCCATATTACTACTTATGTGTTGTGATAATTGTGTTGTTTGCTCTATAACTTGTTAGTTCATATGCCTTGCTACCATGATAGATAGATACATTGAGGGAAACAAGTATTTGATCCCCTGCTGATTTTGTACATTTGCCCACTGACAAAGAAATTATCAGTCTATAATTTTAATGGTAGGTTTATTTGAACAGTGAGAGACAGAATAACAACAAAAAAATCCAGAAAAACGCATGTGAAAAATGTTATAAATTGATTAATGAGGGAAATAAGTATTTGACCCTGTCTCAATCAGAAAGATTTCTGGATCCCAGGTGTCTTTTATACAGGTAACGAGCTGAGATTAGGAGCACACTCTTAAAGGGAGTGCTCCTAATCTCAGTTTGTCAAGACCAAAGAGCTCTCCAAGGATGTCAGGGACAGGATTGTAGACCTACACGAGGCTGGAATGGGCTACAAGACCATCGCCAAGCAGCTTGGTGAGAAGGTGACAACAGTTGGTGCGATTATTCGCAAATGGAAGAAACACAAAAGAACTGTCAATCTCCCTCGGCCTGGGGCTCCATGCAAGATCTCACCTCGTGGAGTTGCAATGATCATGAGAACGGTGAGGAATCAGTCCAGTACTACACGGGAGGATCTTGTCAATGATCTCAAGGCAGCTGGGACCATAGTCACCAAGAAAACAATTGGTAACACACTACGCCGTGAAGGACTGAAATCCTGCAGCGCCCGCAAGGTCCCCCTGCTCAAGAAAGCACATATACATGCCCGTCTGAAGTTTGCCAATGAACATCTGAATGATTCAGAGGACATCTGGGTGAAAGTGTTGTGGTCAGATGAGACCAAAATGGAGCTCTTTGGCATCAACTCAACTCACAGTGTTTAGAGGAGGAGGAATGCTGCCTATGACCCCAAGAACACCATCCCCACCGTCAAACATGGAGGTGGAAACATTATGCTTTGAGGGTGTTTTACTGCTAAGGGGACAGGACAACTTCA
Organism: Hucho hucho; assembly: GCA_003317085.1. Lineage (NCBI taxonomy): Eukaryota > Metazoa > Chordata > Actinopteri > Salmoniformes > Salmonidae > Hucho > Hucho hucho. Next base: position 499,462 of record QNTS01000447.1, read on the forward strand.
CCGCATCAAAGGGACGATGGACGGGGCCATGTACCGTCAAATCTTGGGTGAGAACCTCCTTCCCTCAGCCAGGGCATTGAAAATGGGTCATGGATGGGTATTCCAGCATGACAATGACCCAAAACACACGGCCAAGGCAACAAAGGAGTGCCTCAAGAAGAAGCACATTAAGGTCCTGGAGAGGCCTAGCCAGTCTCCAGACCTTAATCCCATAGAAAATCTATGGAGGGAGCTGAAGGTTCGAGTTGCCAAACTTCAGCCTCGAAACCTTAATGACTTGGAGAAGATCTGCACAGAGGAGTGGGACAAAATCCCTCCTGAGATGTGTGCTAACCTAGTGGCCAACTGCAAGAAACATCTGACCTCTGTGATTGCCAACAAGGGGTTTGCCACCAAGTACTAAGTCATGTTTTGCAGAGGGGTCAAATACTTATTTCCCTCATTAAAATGCAAAATCAATTTATAACATTTTTCACATGCGTTCTTCTGGATTTTTTTGTTGTTATTCTGTCTCTCACTGTTCAAATAAACCTACCATGTGGACTTCACAAGGTGTGGTTTAATTTATTCTACCACTGTGTTATCTTAGACCTGTGTGTATGTATGTGTATATGATGTGTATATGTATGTATGTGTATATATATATATATATATATGACAAAGCTCATGATTCTGTGAGTTTCGGGCCATGTATATATATATATATATATATATATATATATATACAGGTCTAAGATAACATAGTGGTAGAATAAATTAGACTTGCCTAGTTAAATAAAGATTAAATTAAAAAGAATTGTGCTGGAATAGTGTTTGCGTCTTGCGGTAACTCTCCGTGGTTCTAAATCAATAGTTGTTTAGTAGTCCAAAAATGTCTGAAACATTAAATTGACCATGCTGTAGGTCATGTACAGTAACTGTTTGTTACATGCAATATGCTTTGTGGACTTCACCAGGTGTGGTTTAATTTATTCTACCACTGTGTTATCTTAGACCTGTGTGTATATATATATAACACAAAAAATATATAAATATAGGACAAAACGCACGTCATGACAAAAGAGACAACACACCACTACATAAAGAGACCTTAGACAACAACATAGCAAGGCAGCAACACATGACAACACAGCAGGGTAGCAACACAACATGACAACATGGTAGCAACACAACATGGTAGCAGCACAAAACATGGTACAAACATTATTGGGCACAGACAACAGCACAAAGGGCAAGAAGGTAGAGACAACAATACATCACGCAAAGCAGCCATAACTGTCAGTAAGAGTGTCCATGATTGAGTCTTTGAATGAAGAGATTGAGATGAAACACTTCAACTTCAACATTTCAACATCATCATATCACCTGTGCTTAGTCTACTACAGTGACAACAAAAAGCAACCAAAAACTATTTAGTCCAATCAACGTAAGCTAAATATAATGTGGCTGTCCATGGTTCTGATGTGTGTGTGTGTGTGTGTGCATGCATGCAAGTTCGTGCAAGTCGAAAACACTTGTTGACTCACCCTACTTGTAGAGCAATGCCAATGCCATCCACCTCTTTCATTTTGACGAAACAGTCACTCTGTCATATAATACACTATTTTATTGTTGTCCTAGGCTACCTGGCTAAAATGCTTGCTCGCTAGCCTAACTTCCTTTCATGGGCAATGTTAGCTAGTTAACATTAGCCTTCTACATCTATCTACATATTGAACTTCCATCCTCTCAGGCCAGGGGCACAATGTAGGAATTAATGGTTGGCTAATTTAGTCAAGATCTAGCAAGCCACAAGCCACCGACAACATCACAACGAGATTCAACAATTCAAGTTGATTCTCAATGACGTATGCTCTCAATGCGATTTGATAGGAGTGATGCCAAATCCAAACTGGCTTCCCTTGACACTTATTTTTCTTATTTATGTTTTTTCTTGTTCAATTTTTGGTGAAAGCCTGGCTTCCCTTGGCACCCATGAATACACACCACTGCTAGTACTAGTACATATTCTTCCTCTTCATATCTGCTTCTTGTCTTTTTCCCCAGGGTTCCGGCCAGTCGCCCTCAACCCTTAACCCCCCGACCCCGGCCAATGAGAGAACAGTCGCCTGGGTCTCCAACATGCCTCACCTCTCCGCTGACATTACTCTGGAGGCTAACCGCATCGACCGTGAGGAGTTCAAGCTGAAGGAGTACTCCAAAAGCATGGATGAGTCTCGCTTAGATAGGGTAAATACATCTCTCCCACCACAGCTTTTGCAATACAAAAGAATGATAGCCTAAATGTGACATTGGCAATGTGTATGTGCGTATATATATAAAAAACAGTAGATAATTGTCTTAACAATATACTGTAGCTTTGGCAGTGAAGGAATGCAGAATTTCTCTCTTCTCTTTAGCAATTCGACGTAGCAGCATATTCAACAGCAAACTGTAAGACTAGAGAACCGTAACACTGATCTGAGTCATATCTCCTTCTTAATGCACAGTGCAGATGTCAGGGAAGTGCAAGTCAAGTCTATCAGTGGAGAGCAGATGGTACCGAGACACGTATTTATGAATAATTTAGAAAGGAACAGCTGAGGATGAACTTGAACAACAGTGAGTCATTGAAAATAAACAAACTTTTAGCTCGCATATTCATATTTGACCGCAGACCCCGCATTACCACATTTCTTTGTCCGAGTGAAGGTGTGTTCAGTCAACCCCCAAGAACATTTGTTGGTTACTTAGCCGTGTGTTGCTAATAAAACAGTATGACAATTGCTCTACTATTTTTATATTTTCAATATATTCCCTTCTGGAGTTATTTTCATAATAGACATAGCTAGATCTTTGTGCAGTGAGCAAGTGAAAAGGGATAAACTGTTTTTTTTCTTTATTTATTTATTTCACCTTTATATAAGCAGGTAGGCCAGTTGAGAACAAGTTCTCATTTACAACTGCGACCTGGCCAAGATAAAGCAAAGCAGTGCGACAAAAACAACAACACAGAGTTACACATGGAATAAACAGACGTACAGTCAATAACACAATAGAAAAGTCTGTATACAGTGTGTGCATATGAAGTAAGGAGGTAAGGCAATAAATAGGCCAATAGTGGCAAAGTAATTACACTTTAGCAATTTACACTGGAGTGATATATGTGCAGATGAGGATGTGCAAGTAGAAATACTGGTGTGCAAAAGAGCAGAAAGAAAAATATGGGGATGAGGTAGGTAGTTGGTTGGATGTGCTATTTACAGATTGGCTGTGTACAGCTGTGCCTTAGACTTTAGTGAACACTGGACAACAATGTGGTTGCCTCCCTATTCCATGATGACTTGTCGACGTGTATGACAATTGCTCAACCATTTTCTATTTCCAATGCGTTCTCTTCTCTCTGTCTGTCTCAGGTAAAGGAATACGAGGAGGAGATCCACTCCCTAAAGGAGCGACTGATCATGTCCCACAGGAAGCTGGAGGAGTATGAGAAGAGGCTCCTTTCCCAGGAGCAGCAGACCAGTAAGATCCTCTCACAATACCAGAGTCGCCTGGAGGACAGCGAGAGGAGGCTACGGCAACAACAAGTGGAGAAAGACTCCCAAATTAAAGGAATAATCAACAGGTAAAAAGAGGGGTGGTGGAGGGTGGAGGAGAAGGAGAATGGAGATGAAGAGAAAGGGAGAGAGAGAACTAAAATGGAGTGAAGAAAATAAATTAATGTATTGTTGAGAACTATTGTGTCTGATTATGTTTATCCAAGAAATATCCAACAATCATAGACAGAGTTAATCTTCTTTAGGCAAGTGCTGATTTTTGGAAATCATCTGGGGAATAGTGACGAATATATATGAGAGTCTAGATAATGTATAGTTATGAAATAGATACATTAATAATGTATGGAGAAATAACGGGGAGGCCTCAACCATATTTTAATACAAAATATTTGAAAAATGTTAACCTTTATTTAACTAGGAAAGTCAGTTAAGAACAAATTCAAATTTTCACAATGACTGCTTAACCCAGCCAAATGCAGACGACACTGGGCAATTGTGCGCCGCGCTATGGGACTCCCAATCACGGCCAGATGTGATACAGCCTGGATTCGAACCAGGGACTGTAGTGACGCCTCTTGCATTGAGATGCAGTTCCTTAGACCGCTGCGCTACTCAGGAGCCACACACACACACACGCACGCACGCACACACACACACAGTTGAAGTCGGAAATTTACATTCACTTAGGTTGGAGTTATTAAAACTTGTTTTTCAACCACTCCACAAATGTCTTGTTAACAAACTATAGTTTTGGCAAGTCGGTTAGGACATCTACTTTGTGCATGACACAAGCAATTTTTCCAACAATTGTTTACAGATTATTTCACTTATAATTCACTGTATCACAATTCCAGTGGGTCAGAAGTTTACATACACTAAGTTGACTGTGCCTTTAAACACCTTGGAAAATGCCATGATGTCATGGCTTTAGAAGCTTCTGATTTACATAATTTGAGTCAATTGGAGGTGTACCTGTGGATGCATTTCAAGGCTTACCTTCAAACTCAGTGCCTCTTTGCTTGACATCATGGGAAATCAAAAGAAATCAGCCAAGACCTCAGAAAACAAATTGTAGACCTCCACAAGTCTGGTTAATCTTTGGGAGCAATTTCCAAACACCTGAAGGTACCACGTTCATCTGTACAAACAATAGTATGCAAGTATAAACACCATGGGACCACGCAGCCGTCATACCGCTCAGGAAGGAGACGCGTTCTGTCTCCTAGAGATGAATGTACTTTGGTGCGAAAAGTGCAAATCAATCCCAGAACAACAGCAAAGGACCTTGTGAAGATGCTGGAGGAAACAGGTACAAAAGTATCTATATCCACAGTAAAACGACTCCTATATCGAAACAACCTGAAAGGCTGCTCAGCAAGGAAGAAGCCACTGCTCCAAAACCACCATAAAAAAGCCAGACTACAGTTTGCAACTGCACATGGGGACAAAGATCGTACTTTTTGGAGAAATGTCCTCTGGTCTGATGAAACAAAAATAGAACTGTTTGGCCATAATGACCATCCTTATGTTTGGAGGAAAAAGGGGGAGGCTTGCAAGCCGAAGAACACCATCCCAACCGTGAAGCACGGGGGTGGCAGCATCATGTTGTGGGGGTGCTTTGCTGCAAGAGGGACTGGTGCACTTCACAAAATAGCTGGCATCATGAGGATGGAAAATTATGTGGATATATTGAAGCAACATCTCAAGACATCAGTCAGGAAGTTAAAGCTTGGTCGCAAATGGGTCTTCCAAATGGACAATGACCACAAGCATACTTCCAAAGTTGTGGCAAAATGGCTTAAGGACAACAAAGTCAAGGTATTGGAGTGGCCATCACAAAGCCCTGACCTCAATCCTATAGAACATTTGTGGGCAGAACTGTATAAGCGTGTGCGAGCAAGTAGGCCTACAAACCTGACTCAGTTACACCAGCTCTGTCAGGAGGAATGGGCCAAAATTCACCCAACTTTTTGTGGGAAGCTTGTGGAAGGCTACCTGGAACGTTTGACCCAAGTTAAACAATTTAAAGGCAATGCTACCAAATACTAATTGAGTGTATGTAAACTTCTGACCCACTGGGAATGTGATGAAAGAAATAAAAGCTGAAATAAATCCTTCTCTACTCTTAGTCTGACATTTCACATTCTTAAAATAAAGTGGTGATCCTAACTGACCTAAAACAGGGAATTTTTTCTAGGATTAATTGTCAGGAATTGTGCAACTGACTTTAAATGTATTTGGCTAAGGTGTATGTAAACTTCCGACTTCAACTGTATAATGGGATAGCTTCAAACTAACTGCACCTTCATTTGAAAGGTGAGGTCAACAGTGAAATCCATTCATATGAATGATTCATATCTGTATGCAGATACCTTAGGCAATTGGTTTTCACCCAGTCAGTAGGAAAATGTTCATTGAACATTATTTTTCGGACTAATGTTGATAAATTGACTTGAGACAAGGAACTTGAGAAAGGAAACTATTTGTGTAAATGTTCTGCTTTTGTCCACCACTTCTAATAAATTGCAATTGAAAGTTAGATATGTGTCACAGGGAACTTTTAATCCATTCCAGGGAAGAAGAAATGGAATGAAGACTGAGACAGTTCCTGGCTGTACTTAATGGAACCAATCCCGTCCATAACCCCATAACTTGGTGCATAAAGAACCCAAAAGACACATGTTTAGGCCCTTTGTGCTATTGTACTACTTGGCAGCCATTTTTTAGTAGTTTACCTGCATCATCTGTGGTGATTATTCTGATAATCGTAAACTGAGAGGAATTCACCTAGATTGAATTGAAAAGCACAATAATGGACTGAAAGGTGACATCATATGACTTCTATCTGCCCTATACAGTATGAAGCCATAATGGTGTTTTTGATAAAAATGCATGAAGCAAAGACTAAGATAGTACATGACATATTGTTGTCATCACCATAACAGCTTGACATGAGAATGAACAATACCAATCTTTACAAACCGCGACCACAGTTTGATAGGGAAATACTATCTTATGATGTGTAAAGAGAACACAGAGTAAACCTAATTTAGCTGCTAAATGACAAGTTCTCTTTCCCCTTTGAAGTTAGTTTGGGTGATGGCATTGTTACAGTTGACAAGGTCATCTAGAGGATTCTATAAGTAGTGGATGGCTGCAAGATTTTAAGACCGATTCATATGCTGTCAATGAATGAGAAATGCTATTTGCGTTTTTTATTATTGATGGTAGAAAGTATGTTTCAAGCTATTTCATTGGCTCAGGTAGTTATATCCACTGTCATCCAAAAGGAAAATGAACCATACATTCCACGTTTCACAAAACCCAAACCTTTATCACTGATTTTCAAATCTCATTCATCATTCTTCTTAGAAACGACTTCAGATATTCTTGAAAGCTTTTTTGTGATCGATCTAGAAGAGTGCCTCTAGAGTAGCAGTTATGTTTCTTAAGAGGAATACGACCGATTATGTTCTATTATATCAGACAAGCTAGAGTAACACACTATTTTTTTTATCTAAATGTTAAAAATACCCTACTGAAGTACCAGTACTGTACCAGCCATAGCAATAATGATACACTAAGATTCTATATGTACATTTTGTTATGATATTACCAATGTAATTAACTATTTTAATCTACTGAAATAGCAATATTTTAGCATTACGAGATGTGCTATAATAGATTAAATTGAGCATTTATGAATAGAAGCATTACATATATGTATGTAGGCCTACATTCAGGCACACAAATATATTGAGTATGTATACCTTACATGCATAGATACATATATCATATGAACATACATACAGAACTCATATACTTAAAGGTTTTTTCAGGTCCCATTCAGTATCAAATGAAACCATATCAACATAAATTATACTGAGACTTCTGCATGTATGACCATGGATACTGTAAAACCCCTAAATACCATAGATACAGCATATACAGTACTGTAAAAATAGTTTAACATATATTTGACTTACACATGGCTGTTTGTGATTTGAACAAAAATGTTAATCATGCAGCCAGATGGATATTGGTGCCATTTATCTAAAGTGTTAAGATTTATATCTGTTATAAATTTGCTGTATGTCGTTGGTTTTACTTTTGATCTGCAGTAAGTCATAAGAGACAGAATGGTAAATCGTATCATAGTTTGCTAAAGTTAGAGCTTTGAGAGAGTAATTTTTTTAGATAAGATGTGGAACAAGAATTGTTCACTATCATAAGATTGCCTCTCTTTTGGCATTGTAGCAAGCATAATATTGGTAGTCTGTATAGATGTATAATATTACATCAGTATTACTTTGAAAGTTTTCATAGAGATATAACTTGTCACTGTGCAATAAAGCCATTTGGATTGATATGGCAAATAGCAGCACATAGTGAGGGTTTACTGTTGATGTACACATAATTGTCTACATATCATGTGACCTTTGACTCACCCAATCGCCTGCCTTATTTCTCTGTAACAGCCAATTCAGACATCATGACCTGTCCCTGACCTCATATTGACAAATACCCACATTGTTTTGACTGTGTGTAAGACTTGACCAGACAAGCACACTACTTGAACTTGAAGTAAATAGATATACAGGTTTAGTTTTGGTACATATCACCCATGTGAATCACTGTCTGCCTTTTTTAGAATTGTACTGTATACTCATGTTACATTTCATTGTTTAGATCAGTGCCAATGTTTCAGTCAGTGCATGCGTTTGATTCCTTTTCCCTTTCTTATTTTTGTCAAGTAAATCCCTGTACATTATTTATGTAATAAAACATCTAACACCAATGTCTGAAACTTCACCTGTGGATTTTCATTATTTATTCATGTTAAGCATCAATTTAGTTGTATGTTTAGCATAAAGATATTTAGAGAATGCTTTCTCTGCGGAATTGCTACAGCTTGACATGGTGGCAAATGACAATGAGTGATATGTTATCCTCTGTCCAAACCAACCACGCATTTTGAAATAGCTTGACTAAAATTTGTACTATGATTAAAATGTATTTCTGTTTTTAGCTTGTCTTATTGGCTCAGTTTTTGCACCAATCACATTGGCTGTCTGGTCCACACTTTCCCTGTTGCCGCTGCACAATGTCCTATACAGTTCCTTCAGAAAGTATTCATACCTCTTGACTTATTCCACATGTTGTTGTGTTACATCCTGGATTCAAAATCTATTCAATATTTTTTTCTCACCCATCTACACACAATACCACATAATGACAAAGTGAAAACATGTTTTAGCTAATTTATTGAAATACAGAAATATGTAATTTACATAAGTATTCACAACCCTTATGTGTCGCCAAAGTCGGTCCCTCTCCTTGTTCGCGGTCGACGTCGCCAGTCTTCTAGGCATCGCCGATCCACTTTTCATGTTTCCATTTGTTTTGTCTTTATTTTATACACACCTGGTTTCAATTCCCCAATTACATGTTCGTTATTTAACCCTCTGTTTTCCCCATGTTTGTGTGCGTTATTGTTCTAATTTATGTCAGTCCTTTTGGTGGGCTTGGTATTTGTTACTACCTTGTATATTTTGAGTAAACTACATTGTGTTGCTCATCTCTGCTGTCTTGCGCCTGACTCTTTGCACCTACTACACCAAGCCATCTGACAATATGCTGTATGTTAGACTAACCTTTGGCATCGATTACAGCTGTGAGTCTTTCTGTCTCTAAGAGCTTTGCACACCTAGATTGTACAACATTTGCACATTATTATAAAAAAAATCAAGCTCTGTCAAGCTGGTTGTTGATTTTTGCTAGACAGCCATTTTCAAGTCTTGCCATACATTTCCAAGCCGATTTCAGTCAAAAATGTAACTAGGCCACTCAGGAACATTCAATGTTGTATTGGTAAGCAACTCCCGTATATATTTGGCCTTGTGTTTTAGGTTATTGTCCTGCTGAAAGGTGAATTTGTCTCCAGTGTCTGTCTGGAAAGCAGACTTAACCAGGTTTTTCTCTAGGATTTTGCCTGTGCTTAGCTCTATTCAATTTATTTTATCCTAAAAAACTCCCTAGTCCTTGCCGATGACAAGCATACCCATAACATGATGCAGCCACCACTATGCTTGAAAATATGGACAGTGGTACTCAGTGATGTGTTGTGTTGGATTTGCCCCAAACATAATGCTTTGTATTCAGGACTTAAAGTTAATTTCTTTGCCACATGTTTTGCAGTTGTATTGTCTGTTGTTGCTCCAGTCTCAGTTTTCGCTTATCACAGCCATTGTAACTGTTTTAAAGTCACCATTGGCCTCATTGTGAAATCCCTGAGCGGTTTCCCTCCTCTCCAGCAACTGAGTTAGGAAGGATGCCTGTACCTTTGTAGTGACTGGGTGTATTGATACACCATCCAAAGTGTAATAATAACTTCACCATGCCCAAAGGGATATTCAATGTCTGCTTTTTTATTTTTAATCATCTACCAATAGGTGCCTCTCTTTGCGAGGCATTGAAAAACCTGAATCTGTGTTTGAAATTCACTGCTCGACTGAGGGACCTTACAGATAATTGTATGTGTGGGTACAATATTATTGCACACAGTGAGTCCATGGAACTTATTATGCGACTTCTTAAGCACATTTTTACTCCTGAATTTATTTAGGCTTGCCATAACGAAGGGGTTGAATACTTATTGACTCGAGACATTTCAGCTTTTCATTTTTAATTCATTTGTAAACATTTCTTAAAACATAATTCCACTTTGACATTGTGGGGTATTGTGTGTAAGCCAGTGACACAAAATCTCAATGTAATCCATTTTAAATGTGGAAAAAGTCAAGGGTGTGAATAGTTATTGAAGGCACTGTATATAAATGTGTCATTCCTTTTGTGTAATTAGTCCTCTCTCAGCATTATGTTAATCTCAGGAGTTTAAAGCTCTGAAGTTCATCCACTTTGTCAGCAATTTCACAGCTTTTCTGGATGACTTCAAATGAAAACAACCATGTCATTCAGGTGGAAAGTAGATGTGATAAGATTGAAAGATAATGAAATCTATAATGAGCAAAGCAGAAGAATTTCATTACCTCAGAAATATCGACCAGGTAGGATGTCATATGTACCCTTGTTCATTGAATCCCCATCACCAAACAGCTGATCACCATCTTGGATCTGACTTCATGATTGCAGTGACTTTTAATTGATCCTTCACCTTTTGTGTCTGTTGAAGAAAATATCAGAACCATTGCCTTGAATGTTGCAGATCTTGAAATTCCAAAGGCAAGTAATTAATGATCCATGATCCATGTTCCCCTCTCTGGAAAATAATTCTGATGCTGAGTAATCGTGTCTAAAGGTGAATTTGCATGGCAAGAAAAATATCGTATGGAGACTGTAGCAATAAGCTTCCCATATCCCTGCAAGCCAACTCTTTGAAATGGTTCTAACAAGGATTTGGAATCTCTATCATGTTGCGTCAGTTCAACTATTCTATGAGGATGAGGATGTACTATTAATTAAACCCCATTCAGAACACGATGACCGGCAAAACACCACAATCTAGACATCATTAGGCATGATTACATTGGAAAACACCCTGAATTGGACAGACACATCATGCTGAATCCCTTGGGAAACATGGAAATATGCACTTCAACTGCCTCAAAAATGCTTTCTCGTATTACTGGAGCAGTGTATGTTAAACAGGTACAGCATTGGATGAATCGATTATAATTTGGCTACCAGAGGTTATAACAATGCTACTATAGACCAGGTAATGGGTATAATTGACAAATCAATGTTTGTCAGGGCAATGACAGATCCAGATTTCACCTGGACAGTCTTTATAAGCCTTACGCATTGCACTTAGCTACTTACAATTCTCTCACAACTGTTTGAACTCTCTCTCTCTCTCTCTCTCTCTTAGACTTATGGCTGTGGAGGATGAGATAAGAGGAGGAGCCATCATTGAGCCGCCAAAAGCTAACGTTAGGGTCTTCGCCGATCAGGTCTGTGATTTTCTTCTTCCGGTCGCCATGTCTGTAGGATGGCCTGTGTCTTTATCTCTCTATCCTTCTCTATGTAGTTTTCATCTCTTTGTTGATTTGTCCCTTTTATTTTGTCTAGACAAGTCCTTGGGTTTGGGTGAGACTGTCATTTGTCTGTCAATCCGTTTAGGTGCTTTGAAGGTCAAAGAATGTCTGTTTACATCTCGTGTCTGTCTCTCAATCAATCTGTTTATATTATGTCTGACCACATCCAGGTTGTAATCAAATCAGCGTCTGTGATAACTGTACATCTCAGACACGTCTATCAACTTTGTGTGAACTATATGTATTACGTCAAGTTGTATTACCAGTCCAACACAAATGCAAGACATAATACACAACTATTGAACAGTTTTGGTCCTGAGGATGAGTTAATTTGTCAGGCCGACAACATCTCCAGCATCCACACTCAATGTCTCTCGGTCCATGCTTTTAGCTAGCCACTCATCATCTCCTATCAAACCGGGCAGGCCCACCCTCAAGCATGAGTCATGTTGCAAAGACATACCAGCTTTCAGTGTGTGTGTGTGTGTGTGTGTGTGTGTGTGTGTGTGTGTGTGTGTGTGTGTGTGTGTGTGTGTGTGTGTGTACGTGTCAAACCCCAATGTCTCTTGCAAATGACATCACACATGTATGCTCAAGCTTCTTCCATTCATTTAAATCAAATCACTGTTCCACCAGAAGATGAGTCCCACCCAACCGCTTCCCCAATCCAAACTCCTTTATCCCAATTATTCACACTGAGCATGTCAACGTCAAGTTGTATTACCAGTCTAACACAAATGCAAGACAGACATAATGCACAACTATTGAACAGTTTTAGTCCTGAGGATGAGTTAATTTTTCAGGCCAACAACATCTCCAGCATCCACACTCAATGTCTCTCGGTCCATGCTTTTAGCCAGCCACCCATCATCTCCTGTCAAACCGGTCAAGCCCACCCTCAATCATGAGTGATGCTGCAAAGACATGCCAGATTTCTGTGTGTGTGTGTGTCAAACCACGTCTCTTGCAAACAACATGACATATGTACACTCAAGCTTCGCTGGATCCCACCCAGCCACTTCCCCAATCCAAACTTCTTTATCCAAATCTGAATCAAATCAGACTCAAAAGAGACAGCAGATATAATACATTTTCTGACATCTAGAGATAAAAACAAAAGCAGAAGGTTTGAGCGGTGTGAACAGACAGGGCTCCCCAGATAAGAATGCAGCTGAATGCAGCACCCCTGCAAGGCGTTAAACGGGAAAGGCTTCAGCCACGCTTCCTCGAGTGAGCAGTGATCCAATGCGTCTCTCCTGTTATTTCTCCATTCAGTACACAGTTCCCCCAGAGAGGGAGGGAGGGAGGGAGGGAGGGAGAGGGAGAGATTAGCTAGAAAGGCTTAGAAACTGTGGTTGAAAGGGGGTAGAGCTGTCCAGCGATGCGTGGCGTTGTGTTCAGTTGCCAGACAAGCAGCAGTCCAAAGAGTTTTTGCGCTCTCGCTGGTTACACTCGGTCGACCGTGGCCAGTCTGTGGTTGACATGTAGTTGAGGGGAGTGTCATGGTAGACTTGGCCTACAGCCTCACACAGCGTTGGGATCGGAATCTATTTGTCCTTTCTGAGGGCTGAGAGATAGTTTGTGTAGCTCTTCCCAAGTGGTCATAGGAGCGTTCAAGGCTGGGCGTCCATCTTGACAGATGGACAGATGACAGTTTCCAAGCTGAAAGAGGCAGATTTGCTATCCAACATGAAGCTGTTTGGGTCTCTTCCTAGACACAGTATCAAATCACAGCAGTCCAACATGGGTCTTCTGGTGCCATTCATTATTTCCATGTCATGCTTCCACCCAGGTTATTTTTTCTCATGCTAATTGTCCATTGTCATGCAACCAGGCAAACCTTTCTGTGTATCTCCATTGCTCTGAAGGTTATAGTCAAGAAGATTATAAAAGGAAGCCATAAATTGTTTGTGTACCATTACGTTCCCATCATGGCCATGCCCAAGCAAAGCATGTCGGCATGTGTTAATGATTGCATTTCCAATATCTGTCATTATTTGCAGTGAGCTGGCTACCATACAATCACTTGTCCATCGCCATGGCAGCAACAGGTGTTTAATGCTGGGTGTCTAGGTGGGGGTGTCGGTGACTCATAGGGTTCATGTCATCTTTATTACCCCAACAGTGGGCAGTTCACTCGGCTTTCAGCTTTTTACGTGCAATTTGTGGATACATATTCCTATAGCATTCTGTTGAGAATACCTCCACCCCCTCTCTAGTAAATATCTGGTTTTAATGGGATTTCATTGTCAAACTTGATTAAATGAGTTAATTAAAAAAATATTGCTTGAGTTTTTATTACTACTGTATATACAAATGTTCTACCTTAATTTGATCACTCTGTTGTAACAGACTTGTTTGTATTTGAGGGTTTAAAAAGCTTCTAACGTTTGTAATTTCCACTTTAAAATGTTTGACTTGATTTGCCCTAATGAAAAATTTATCAACCCCTACAAACATATCCATTAATTATTATCCACAATCCTGTTGGTGCAGGATTATTTTCCTGCTGTGAGAAACTGGTCCAATTAAGATATTACACCAGTAGGCAGCAACTAGTGGTAGCACTCTTGAAAGTACAGTAGATCAACCTGTCCTTGTAATGACTCGTAACAAATAAATCATCCTTTGGATGTTGTACTGTACATATCCTTTCCAACTTAATGTTGTATGTTCCATGCATCATTGTGAATATAATGCATGTCTCACTTTACATGGTTATCTCTATCACATCAGTTATCTACTGTCTCTATAACCTTGTATGTGTTTAAGTGTGTTATGTCATCCAACCTTTTTTACATGTGTATGCATATTTATTCTGTTTTTTAACACAATTTATTCCTTGTTGCAGTAATAGTTGTGTTTATTACTTTTGCCAATGATTACTGCATGTTTAGCAGTAGCATGACTTTTCGCCTCAACTTCTAACCCCTCAGCTTCAGAAGAGATCAGAGATACAATTGTTCTTGACAAGACTTTTCAGTCTTTGGATCAATGAATGACATTTAGCTTTATTTAAAATGCAGCTATCTTTATTGCTAAACCAACTCAGTGGCCTTGTTGTTAGAGTGTCCGCCCTGAGATTGGAAAGTTGAGAGTTTGATCCCCGGCCAAAGACTAAAAACGGGACCCAATGTGTCTCTGCTTGGCTCAGCATTAAGGAGATAGGTTGGGGGCTATGGCCCTGCGATTGAGTAGCATCCTGTCCAGAGGGTGTACTTGTACATAAAGCTGCCTCACGTTCTGGCTTGCACAAGATGGCAACTTACCATCTTTACTGCTGCATGTGTGTATCAACAGCCTTGGTTTGCTTCCTCAGCATGCAGACTTGGTTGACATGTTGGGCCCTCTTGTGCTTTCAGGCTGCTGGGTTTGTGTTGGCGCGAATGTGGTGTGTGTTCCTTTGTGTTTGTGTGTGTCCTGTGGGTGTTGAGTATCCCTAATGCTCCTCAACAGCCAACTTCTACCTTTTACTTTCTTCAATGCACACATGCCTAGCCTCTCCTCTCCTCCTTTTCTCTATCGTTCCTCTCCTCTTCTCCTGTGTTGATGAGATACGGTGATTTCTCTTAGGGGAGGCGCCAATCCATCCTAGTGCAGCCCCGTCTCGCGCCCGTCCCACCCCGAGTACAAAGGTAATAAACCAACCAGCATACACTTCAGTGGTACTGCCTCTCTCCATCCATACATTCTGCCTCTTCACTTTGATTCCTCCACTGTACTGTATGTGCGTCACTGTCCGTATGCAGCACCAACAGAAGCACTAATTGACTTACACAGACATGTCTTATACAGAAAATCACACGTCTTACAAACGGCAAAATTCTTTCTTTCTTTACCTATTGTTCACATTATTTTGGTTATTTTGATTTTGTCAACAGCAATTTGAATAATGTCGAGCTTTACTGTAAAAGAAAATCAATGAATGCTGGAGCTGAAATATCAACCCAGATTCTGGGGTAGACATAACATAGTAAACAAAAATCTGGGACACTCAAATTAGTATGATCGTTACGTATGGTATGTATTAATATGTGGATGTCCATCATCCATTTCGTATGATATATAACAATTCATAAAATATTCTACAAATTTGCAATACATATGATATGTTAAGAATTCCAATTTGTTGTGGCTAATGTTAAGTAGGTGGCTAGGTGGCTAACGCTAACGTTAGCTAGGTGGCTAATGTTAGCTAGGCTAGGGGTTAGGGGTTAAGGTTAAGGCTAGGAGTTAGGTGAAAGGGCTAGGGGAAGCTAACATGCTAAGTAGTTGCAAAGTAGCTATACGCTCAACCATCCACCCCGACCAACTACCCACCTTTAATTTTTGCATTAAGTAACCTTCGGCCTGATGTAACCATACCAAACATAACATATCATACTAATTTGAGTGTACCGGATTTTTGTTTACTTTTACATCTAGTCTGAGGCCAGGCTGGACAGTGCCTTCGGAAAGTATTCAGACCCCTTGACCTTTTCCACATTTTGTTACGTTACAGCCTTAATTTAAAATAGATTTTTTTTTAAATCCTCAGCAATCTGCGCACAATACCCCATAATGACAAAGCCAAAACAGGTTTTTAGAAATGTATGCCAATGTATAAAACATTAAAAACATTAACTTATTTACATAAGTATTCAGACCTTTTTCTATGAGACTCGAAATTGAGCTCAGGTGCATCCTGTTTCCATTGATCATCCTTGAGATGTTTCTACAACTTGATTGGAGTCCACCTGTGGTAAATTCAATTGATTGGACATAATTTGGAAAGGCACACACCTGTCTATATAAGGTCCCACAGTTGACAGTACATGTCAGAGAAAAAAACAAGCCTTGAGGTCGAAGGAATTGTCCGTAGAGCTCCGAGACAGGATTGTGTCGAGGCACAGATCTGGGGAAGAGTACCAAAACATTTCTGCAGCATTGAAGGTCCCCAAGAACACAGTGGCCTCCATCATGGAAGAAATTGGGACCCACCAAGACTCTTCCTAGAGCTGGCCGCCCGGCCAAACTGAGCAATCGGGGGAGAAGGGCCTTGGTCAGGGAGGTGATGTGTTTCAGCGGCAGGGACTAGGAGACTAGTCAAGATTGAGGCAAAGATTAACAGAGAAAAGTACAGAGAGATCCTTGATGAAAACCTGCTCCAGAGCGCTCAGGACCTCAGACTGGGATGAAGGTTCACCTTCCAAAAGGACAGCGACCCTAAGCACACAGCCAAGACAATGCAGGAGTGACTTTGGGACAAGTCTCTGAATGTCCTTGAGTGGCCTAGCCAGAACCCGGACGTGAACCCGATCGAACATCTCTGGAGAGACCTGCAAATAGCTGTACAGCAAAGCTCCCCATCCAACCTGCCAGAGCTTGAGAGGATCTGCAGAGAAGAATGGGAGAACCTCCCAAATACAGACTCGAGGATGTAATCTGAGTTATTTTAAAAAAAAAAAAATTATATAAAAACCTGTTTTTTCTTCGTCATTATGGGGTATTGAGTGTAGATTGATGAGGGGAAAAACAATTTAATCTATTTTAGAATAAGTCTGCAACATAACAAAATCTGGAAAAAGTCAAGGGGTTTGAATACTTTCCGAAGGCACTGTAGTGTGTAGCACTATATATTGGACATATGGATTCATGTATTGTACAGATTTTAAATACACATACTGTATACATTAATGCATGTGACTCTTACACCACTCAGACAAATATTCCAACATAATTTGCACAAATTCAGTCATATACGGAGACTTCCTAAATGTGTAACTCTTTGTATTAGGTAAATTGCTTACCCTCTGAATTCAAACTATAAAACTCCAGCATCAATGGTAGAATTCCTGACCGAAATGCATCGAAATGTTCAGCTGTTTAATTCAATGCTCCATTTCAATGCTCCACAATTATCAAATGTTGGCATTTGCAAAAGCTTGCAACTCCTTCATCCTTCTTCACATCCTTCATCCTTGTTCATCCCTCCACTACTTTTTTATTTAAATTTCCCTGTGTTGTTTTGGGATGATAAGCAAACTGTTTGATCAGAATATTGATGGTAGTAATATATACTTAGGTCTAGATTCAATCAGAATGACAGCCGAATAGCCATTGTTTTAGTGGTGTCGGAGGTGGAATTGCGTTAGTTGTCAAATCCACAAGTGGCAACGAAACCACATTAGATGTTTATGCAGCCGCGTTACCAATCAAACACTCAAATTAGATTGATAAGCTATACATATCCCCATTAGCCTAACATCAATGGATTGACATTTGAGAGTAATTATTTCTAACATACAACATACAATTTCTAGCACCGTTAGGCGGTAGGGATAACAAGTAAGGGAGTGGTTTGTGACGGACAAGATCACCCTCTCACCGATAGGTCAGCTCACGGTAGGGATAATAAAACATTTGCTATGCAGATGTCGGCCAACGATGGTTAACGATGGTTAATGCTCTATCTGACTGAATCCAGGACTTAGTTAGTTCTAGTTATGACAAAAAGCTTAACAATTCACAGATACTCTATTAGGTACATGTACAAACACTGATGGCTCTGCTGCAGTAATACATATAAGTAGGCTCTATTCCAAGAACCAATATCAACAAGGTAACTGGCTACAACCATATACAACAATACCCCTGCTCAACACAATCTCACCTACACACACTGCACGTGTCTCACAGAGGAACACGTTACCGTGGGTCATCAACATATCCATTCAATTCGACTCATCTCCCCTCCCACCACTCCCCAAAATAAATGACGGGAATTATGGGAAATCTCCGTATCTGACACAATCCTTTCCTGAAAATAAACACTGGTGTGCATATATGTCAATATGTGTGTTTCTTTGAGAGTGTGTTTATATATTCCTGTGTGTATGTGTCCTGTATGTATATGGCACCTGAGCACATAAGTTGATCCAATGTTCATGTATTGTCATTGTGAGTTTGATCAAGGGTCATACTTGGAGAGTTGTCTAGAGTCCTTTATATGTATGTCAGTCATATACTGCTGTTATGGAATATTTGGTTGGTTTGTACGTCTAATTTCCACAATGATATGCCTAGTTTGAAACCGCAATTTAGTATTAATTTCCTATTCATGTTGCTGGGTAAGAACATTTGAGAATTGCGTACCAAAGCATACTAACAATGCACTTAACATTGCACAATTCATCCACTATGTGTTGTGTTTTTGTCTACAATTTCCTAACTTTTATTAGTTGCAGCTTTTGTACAAACATTAACACCAAGTTGTTCAAGTAAGCAAACTCTGCACGTATGGATCTTTAACAGTGAGTGATGCACGTTTGTTAAGTTGATTGGATCGCTGCTTCTTTTATTAGCATAGGTTGGCTACCTAGCAGCTAGCTAACTTTCGTATCATAACATGTCTGCACAATTTTCTCAGTTGTATTGGCAGGTCTGGCTAAACTTGGATAAATAATGTGAAAGGGTTTGTAGTAATTTTTGTCGAACTGGTGTGAAAGTAATCCAGCACTGGTAGAGAAATACCACTTGTTCCCCTTGTTTCCATAACACATTTCCTGTTACTGTTGCTAGCACCAAGTAGGGAATGGGATTAGCATGTATGCTAACGGTAATATCTGTTGAAATTGGTTATCGCCGTGTGCTTTACAAGGTTCTGAGTGAGAAGAGAAAAGGTCTGCCAGTTCAATTCCACTTTTTGGAGGACATTTTTTGTTCTCTTTCTAGAGATGGAAACACCTGCTACACACAATGGACACACCCACCCTGATATTTAATGCTAATTAGTTTTGAAATCAAATGGCCTGTTTCTGACTAATTTCTGTCCTGGATGCAGATCATAAAACCCTCTTGAAATACCTTTTTTCTGACTTTCACTTCTCCAGTGCTCCGTTCACATCTTAAGACTTCATACTCCTTGGTACAATCATATGAATGGTCTTTAGCCCTTAATGTTCAATGAAGTTACTACACATTTGAGAGAATGCCTTGGCGTCTCAGTAGAGTGAATGTCAATTCAGATTCTATTCTATTCGTGTAGAAAACTTTTAAATAATTCCACATTCCTGTTTTTACTTGGATACATTAGACACCGTTTCCTCAATCTAACACAACCTTCATCAGTGCCAATAACCCAGATATTTTCTTTCCTACTGCTCCAACACAGACTGCACTGAACAGGACTGGACATGATGACTTGCATTCAGCTTGATTTAATTAAGAACTGAAATCAATCTGGTATTTGCAATGACGTTATTCTGCGCCTATGTAGGTAAGGATAGATAGCAAAACCAAACTTTGACTTATTCGCTTATTACAAATTCCAACCCAGTGCTTTACAGATTTGGTAAATTAATGAGCATCCATTGATAATTGGTCAATGGGTATGGGTTAGAAATTCTGATTGGTGGATTAGACACAGTTGAGATTTTATTCAAGAGCTCTTGAATACTAGCTTCTTATTCAAGCTATGTAGATCAGTATTTAGTCATTATGTTCTCCAATTTGCATCTAAAGTTCTAAGAATTACTGTAAGACATCTGCATGTTAGACGATTATAATAATGCAATACTATAATATTATCATCTATAATGTTTTATTTTAAAGTACTTATTACTATTTAAATGTTAAAGTACTTATAAGGTTCAATGACGTGTGGGAATCAACCACACACTTGACAAGGGAACTAAGGTGCATGAAAAAACAATATTGAATTTCTTCACATTTATTGTGTTCTTAGCTAAGCTTTCGGTGAACGCTTTTTATTCTTTATTTATTTTCTTCTTCCTGTGAAAGTTTTGCTCTGACGAAGGTCAATTGACTGAAAGCTTAGCAAAAACCATGCTAAACCTGAAATGTGCATGGATTCTAATGTGAGTAAGGTTAATTAAGGTGACACAATTGTATCAAGTTATAGAGTCATAACTATTTGTGTCACCATGGTTTTCAAGCTTTTACTACAGTATATTTAAGCAATAAGGCACGAGGGAGTGTGGTATATGGCCAATATACCACGGCTAAGGGCTTTTGTTAGCACGGCGCAACGCGGAGTGCCTGGATACAGCCCTTAGCCATGGTATATTGGCCATATACCACAAACCCCCGCGGTGCCTTATTGCTATTATAAACTGGTTACCAACGTAATTGTATACGGTCTGATATGCCACGGTTGACAGCCAATCAGCATTCAGGGCTCGAACCACCCAGTTTATAATACAAATTAGAATGTATAGAAATTCCTTGAAATTAATTGGTTAAGACTGACACAACTCTCATTCTACTTGACTGCTCGGACTCCTTTTGACACCCGTCCCTGACTAGTACCCCCTTCTAACAGCATCACACGAAGATCAAGACACTCTGACATGTTGGTCAACCCGAGATTGTAATTCCTTCCACCTTTTCTTTTTCTGACTGTATCCCCTCTCCTATGCTGTCCATCTCTATTGGTGTACTTCATACTTCTGCTCTGTAACTCATTTTCCTCTACTTCTCTTTCTCCGTTGTTCCTCCCATCCCTTGTCACTTATTTCTCTCCCTCCCTTTGCTTTCTCACATGATCCTTTATTTCTTTACCTCCTGCTTTGATCCTTTCCTGATCCTTTCCCTCATCACCCTACACTATTTCCTCCATTCTTTTCTTTCTACATTCGTAACTGATTCACCTATTTACTCTCTCCTCTACCCACCTGTTTGTTCTTCACTGGCCTCCTATTTTTATTTGATTTTTTCTTGCTTGTTTATATCTCCCTCTCCTTCCATCCTCCCTGTTGCCTTCTCTCTACACATTTCCTGCTTCATATATGACTCTTTATATTGCCTCACTCTCTCTTTCCTGGATTGGCTGACTCCTTTACACCCTTGTCCATGCCACAAATCCCCCACTGAATGCCCCTTCTCCCACTCCCATCTCTCCCCTCTCCTACTCCTCTTCTTCCCTCCCTCTCTCTGTCTTGCTAGGGGGCCCAGCATTCCTCCCTGGGTTCAGCAGACCCCTGTGTGAATACTGAAGGTGGAAGAAGAGGAGGAGGAGGAGAAAAAGAAGGAGGGATGACCACTGATCCTGACCCTACTATCTCTTCCTCGGGTATCTCCTCCACCGGCTTGCCCCGGAATGAGAATGGAGTCCCCTCCCCACCCGTAGACCCTCCTCCTCCCCCCACTCCTCATCTCAACCCCAATCCACCCCAGAATGGAGAGCTCCATGGCAACCCTACATCCTCCCCAGTGACAAGCACGGAGGCAGCTGAGAGCACTGCAACAGCAGGACTGGGCATAGAGGAGAGGGAGCAGGTCAAAAACAACACTAAACCAAATCAGAGAGAGAAGACACAAATAAAAAAGTCTTGCCACATTTCCTTCCTTTTTTGAGGAGGATGAGATGACTGCAATCTTTCCCGTTTCTGTTATGTTTACTCAAACCAGAGAGAGAAGAAATGTGTGGGGGGCAGCAGTCATTGTACATTTAACTGTACAGTACGTTCAGCATTATCACACAAGACAACAAAAGGGCTTTCCAATGGACCTCATTTCCGTCATGCTCAAACTGGGCTTTGGTCAGTATCTGTCTTGCAGGACAAGATAATGATAGCTTTTAGTTATCGTTGACATTTTGGGATCCTCATGTACTGTGCCAATTGATCAAACTATAGAGCCTATCATACACTGGTACAGACCTAATCACCAAGCCAAACGACTACGTGAGATTTTGCTTTGTGTGTTTGTTAAATCAAATAAAGACAGTAAGCAAACACTATATAACGTCTCACTCCCCAAAGACTTCTCAGTAGCCAATAGCATCCTACTATATACATGCGTGTAGTATCCCATAATTCCATCGATAAAGGTCTAGTCATTTCCTGTCCTGAAAATTCCAGCTCTCAAATTTCATTGGTAGAGATGTGGTCATCTGGCTTTGTAGTTTGGTTTCCTTAGTGCCTTTGAGTGTATTTTAACAGGGTTTTCCAATAACAAGCGGCGATGACATTGACAGAAAGATTATATTATTTGATGATGGTACATAAACAGTCTAATCAAGATCCCAAAATAACTATGCTTTTTGAAATGCAGACTAACTATAGAGTCCAGAATCAAGCAGAATACAGTTTCATTTTTGGGATTTCACAGACATGGCCTATGGCCTAAGGAAAGTGTGTGATGTTTTCAAAAATGTGTTAATTAAGGGACTTCCCATTCGTGGACTGGACTCGTGCAATGTTTTCTCTTCTCAATCTCAGAACCTATGTGTGATCAACTGGTGCTACAGACACAAACAATGCTATTTCCAAATCAAGTGTGTGTCTCATGTTTCCCACTGTCTGTATGTCTGTCTCTCTCACTCTGTCTGTTATTGTCAAGGTAGCCTATTTCTTTTATGTATTTGTCTATGTTTGTCTGTTATGTGTGTGTCGTGTCCCTATGTGTGCAATTGTTTAGTGGAGTGGGAGCTGGGTCAGGGTGCTTAAACCAAATGAGACAATAGCAAAGTTGTCAGGTAAAAGGTTTACCAGCAATTTTAAGTGGTTGAAAATATAAAAGGGATACTATTTTTGGCATATAACGTAGTTACTTGTAACACCTAGTACACTTCCAAAATTGTTGTCATGGCTTTTTCTGTTTAGTACCACAAACTATTTATTTGATTCTTATTTTGGGGTAGCCAGTTAAGTCTAGCCTTAAGTGCCTGGGTCTCAGATAATGACATTTTGGCCAGTAGTCAAACAGTGCTCAGCCAAATTTGTATGTGGCATAGACTTTCTTCATGTCATTTCGAGGGACTATTTTAAGTTAACGTACCATTCAGCTGAGCATGATGAATGCTAATGTAACAACATTTTGAGAAAACAAAGATTGTTTGGGGTGTTGTTAGTAAAGAGTATTTTAAATCTAAAACATGTTACACAGTGCACTAAAAGGAATTGATTGCTTTGTGTCAACTGTTCAGATATCACCTGTCAGTGAATACTGTTATACTGTGTTGTCATGTCCTCTTGTTTTGTGTATAACTTGTCCATTGTAATCTTTGTTTAGATGTGAATTTGGGTTTATTTTGGCCCTTTTAGATTCACACTGGTGGTGCTTTATAACTAGTTGGATAACTTTCCTTACTCTGGCTTAGCGTCTCAAGTGCATTAACATGCTTCAGACAGTCCTGGTTTTGCAGAACCCAACATCCGTCTTAACTTTTTTCTTTGATTAAGAGTCAATTTACTAAGGGCCAAATCCTAACTTGATTTATATTTTTTCAGTTCTCCCATTGGCATCATGCTTTACGAGTAAGTCTGAGTTTAACATGCAGATCTCAAGTTAGGATTCGGCACTTAGTGTACAGGTTAAAATGCCTCCGCCAATGCTGTGTCGGTCAATACTAGGGGATTAGCCATAACGTAGAGTGGGTGACATTCAGAGATATGAGAGAGATTTAGCTGTGAGTGTTGAATTAAAAGTTATCCAAATGTGATTATTAAAAGGGAGAGTTTGATGTAGTTAGCTTGTGTTAAGTCAGCTAATAGGGCTACCTTTCGAGTGCCAAAACATTCATATCAGTAATAAAATGGCTTTTAAAGCAGCTAGGGTTTTACATCTGCATTGAGTAAAGATATGGGACTATACAGGGTCACTGGTTGATGTATGAGCATTGCCATTAATATACCTCAGAGACGCAGAATTGAGAGACTCAGGTAAACAAATAATTGCCTCAGAGCTGAACACAAACTGACAAAGAGATTAATCCAACGTTGGAGTGAATGCCATCAGATACAGTGGTTGGTCCATCTATTACAAGATCTATCCCACTGGGCAAAAACTGGTTGAATCAACAGTGATTCCACATCATTTAAACAAAAAGGCTAAATGTGATGTAGTTATGAATTTCATTAGGGACGTTAGGGAATGTAGTATTTTTTTCACCCGACTTTTAACCTGAATCCAATGACATGGATTAAATTCACTTTAGGTAACAACTCAACCAAATGTAAATCAAAATTAGACTTTGAAATGACTTCTGTGCCCAGTGGGATGGCTATGATTGGATAGCAACTCATCAAGCACCTCCCCGTTCCTTCTCTCTCTGTCTTCCTTTTCTCCCATTAGCCAATCACGCAGCTTCGTGGAGGACAATCTGGAACCTAATTGGCTGAGGCAACATGGGCAGTCCGCATGGCCTGGCCATATATCAAGAGCGCTCTCTCGGGATGCGATTGGCTGACAAAGGGAGAAGTTGGGCCATTGGTCCAATTCTCCTGACCTAAAGGATAGTCCAGAGCCACAGCTGACCATGTAAGGATCTGCTGTGTTATTTACCCTACTTTACTTGGGCCCTCTCTCTCTGATTGGATGGCTGGACAATCTGTATTTGACGCTTGTGATTAGATATTAGATTTTCTTTTAAAGACGTGCCAATCTCGGGAAATGGTTTTGTTGGCTCATCAAGCATGTGAAGAACAGCTATGCAGATTGACATGATATTAACCTTTTGGGATTGAGCAGTAAATGAAATGAGGGAGAGCTACTGTGTGTAAGATGCATTTCAAAGGTGCTGTAATTTTTCTTTCCTTACATTTTTCTAAGATCTCACAATTTGTTTCTTTCATTTTTCCTTCTTAACATTTTCTACAGGCCACCCACTATCTACCCATTTCTCTTTCTATCTATTTTTAACCATTTTCAGCCACCCACCTCAGTCTATTTTCACCACTTTTAGACTTTTTCTGCTCCTGTTCATATCTCCCATGGTTTCGGTTTTGTTCTTTTTAAAGGAAACTAATTATGCACAGCCTGTTACAAGTGAAACTGCTACAAAACAAAATATTGGTTCAATTAAAACTTTGAAAAATGTAGACAATGCTATGATTTATATTTCTATAATAATGCTTATTCTTACCGTAGAACTACAAAAAATATTCATTGGAAATCTTCCTGCGCAAACGTTTATTTCTTGATAATGATAAGACTCTAGTATCTAATGACAGTCCAGAAATGATCCATTTTATATCAACTGATTTTTCTTAAGACAATCTTATGGAACATTACCCTTTTGTGGAGAAAGATTGCCCTGGGATTGTGACGGATAAAAACACAAACAGTTGTTTTACCTGCTCCCCTCACAATGATTTGCACGTTGCTGTGACCTGTACCCCTCCACTTCTCTCTTGTAATCCCTGGAAGAGAGATATGAGGATGGATGTTGTTTCTCTACTTGACAATCGCTGGGGAGCTCTCCATTTTACAGACGATCTAAAACTCCTTAGAAGAGGACATCCTTACCATCACGTTTTTGTTTTCCTATTTCAGTCTCTGATGTAAGCTTAGTGGAGCAGATGCGAGTTCATCTTGTTTTTCCAGTGTGGTGAGACTGAATTCTGGAGCCAAGTTTCTGTATAACTTCCATTTAATTTCTTTGTATGGACTCCACTGACACAGAAGCTAAATAAAACCCTGTGTCCTCCTTCACCTCTGACCACTGAAAAATGACACATCAAAAGAGCGAGAGATTAGAGGTTAATACCTTTTAAGTGATTGAATGTGTGTGTATATACAGTGTGTGTACAGTTGTTGTGTATATACTGGATATGTGTGTGTATATATGGTATGTCTATGTGTATATACAGTTTGTTTGTATATGCAGGCTGTACAGTTTTTTCCTCTATCCTCTAATCTCTCTCTCTCTCTTAAATGATGTATTTGACTCCTCAAAGAGAAATGTTGGGGAGTGGAGAGGTTCACACTGGCAATTTAAAGGACAGCTGTCTGGGAAGCACTTTCTGTGCAGACACTGACCAATCTGACACCTTTGAACACCTACACACCTAATTATGCCTCTCAAAACAATCTCTGGCTTGCACTCATTTTCTCATCAACTGAGTCATTTTTAAAAATTATATTTGGGTGACCAAGCAATGTTTGTACATATACAGTATATAGAATAACTAAGATAATATTTCCAGTGACCTCCATCTCCTTTTCTTTGAATTCCTGTAACTATTATGATTCTTCCTTGTTATTTGATTTAAGTTGTATGTTTTCTCTACATTAAATGTTTGCAATGGTTGTCATTCAGATTTATATATTTATCCAGACAACCCTTATCTAATCTTTCCAATTTAGTTCCCCGAACTCTGCCTCTCATAGACCCCTCTGTCAGGCTGAACGTTTGGTTCAGATCACACTGTTACTTGTGAAGCAACTCTTCCATGCAAGGAACACCATGTTATTAGCCATTTCTTCAAGATCTATTAAGTGTGCCTCCAACTCGCCAACCCTCCCTCACCCTTGAACTTTCAACCCCACAGGTCACTCATAGTCATACCCCTTGACAAGCCATAGTCCCCCAACCCCTCTATTTTTGTTTTAAAAAGGACAGACATTCGGGGATTTGCATATATTAATGGAAAGAGTGATATTGAAGAGTGTATTGCCATTGTACATGGATTTGTTATGAATGTGGATATTCTGATTATTTAACTATTATTGTAATAATGATGATGATTATTGCCACTTTGATTTTGTTGATTCATTCCTTTGATGCGGTCAATAACAATTCCTTCATTTCATTTTTAATAAGCCGGAATTTATATTTTTCGGGTGGGTGAATCTTGGAGATAGAAATACTTAAATAAATGAATAATAAACAAATAATTAACTTCTTAAATTAAGATGTGATATGTATTTTTTGTATCATTCCTACAGAACAGTCACCACAGTGAAAAATATCTTGAAACTCTTACTAGGCCTATTGGCCTTTTAATGGTTTATGAGGCCTATTTTGGTCTCCAAATCACGAGATATACTGTAGGTTACAGAAACATCATTAGATGATCACTGGACAACCAAAGACGCAGTATGCCAGTCAGATTATAGTAGTCGACGTTACCATAACCAATCATGTTTGCAAATATTATTTTCTGAGGCTGTTGGTGCATTTCATGTGAGATAAAAGTGAAGACTAGTCTTTTTAGTAAGTATTCACACCCCTTGACTTTTTCCACATTTTGTTGTGTTGCAGCCCGAATATAACATGGATTAATTTGAGAGGTTGTGTCGCTGGCCTACACACAATACCCCAGAATGTCAAAGTGGAATTATGTTTTTAGAAATGTATTCAACACCTTTGTTGTGAAAAGACTAAATTATTTCAGGATTAAAAATGTGCTTTAAATAAGTCACAGAATAAGTTGCAATAATAGTGTTTAACATTCTTTTTTTATGACTACCTCATCTCTGTACCCCACACATACAAATGATTGTAAGGTCCCTCAGTCTCTGCAGTGAATTTCAAACAGAGATTCAACCAGAAGGACCAGGGAGATTCACCATGAGGCCAATAGTGTCTTTAAAAGAGTTACATAGTTTAATAGCTGTGATATAAGAAAACTGAGGATGGATCAACAAATTCACCTTTCAGCAGGACAATATCCTAAAAAATATACACTGGAATTGCTTACCAAGATGACATTGAATGTTCCCGAGTGGCCTAGTTACAGTTTTGACTTAAAATTGGCTTGAAAATCAATGGCAAGACTTGAAAATGTCTGTCTAGCAATGATCAACATCCAACTTGACAGAGCTTGAAGAATTTAAAAAATAATAATGTGCAATTATTCTACAATCCAGGTGTGCAAAGCTCTTAGAGACTTACCCAGAATGACTCACAGCTGTAATCGCTGCCAAAGGTGATTCTAACATGTATTGAGTCAGGGGCGAATATACACATGTAAATCTGATATTTCTGTATTTCATTTTCAATAAATGTGCAACAATTTTTTAAAACATGTTTTCACTTTGTCATTATGAGTTATTGTGTGTAGATGGGTGAGAAAAAAATATATTTAATCCATTTTGAATTTAGATTGTAACACAACAAAATGTGGAATAAGTCATGGGGTATGAATACTTTTGGAAGGCATTGTATGTAGCCTGATACATCATCCGGTGATAACTTGCTAGCTAGTCACTGTCTGACATAATACAATAAAACTGTTAGGAAAGGTCTTCTCAGGACCTCTGCAAGCCAGAATGTTGAATAATATTACATTTGAACTTAGCATATGCTCGCATCATAAGCCATGACAAAATGTGTAGAATTGCAGGACCACCATGAAAACCAGAAAAATAGCAAACATTTTCAAGGAACAGAAATAGAACATGGAACAAAAGTAATCCATACTGTTCTGGAAGAGAATTGTTATTTTAAAAGCACAAGAATCAGTTAATAACCTTCTTTTAAGTTGCAGGCTGTTACGTTCCCCAGTGTTTTGCTTGTATGTGTGTGTTTCAGGATGGCTTCCTGAAATTCCCCCATTGCTAATTGGAGCTGACCCCGCCCCCTCGTCAGGATACAGCTGCATCCCATTACAGACTCCTTCTCCAGCTATATAAGCCAGTGTTCTGTAGCTCAGAAGGGAGATGAGGCTGATGGCTGAGGATGAAGTGTGTCCTGAGTTTATTGTTGTGAAGAGAGATTTCGGTATGTACTATGTTAGTTGTTGCTGATTGTTATGTTCTGTGTTAGTTTGTTGCTCAAAGAGAGAGAGCTTCTTTAATATCCTGAGTTAGTTTTTTTCTCAGATTTGTTGTGAAATAGTTTGTAGTATTCTGTTTCATTTGTTCCCAGGGGGAAGGGGAAGGCACCTAGGGAGTGCTTAGGCAAGAGGCCTGCGGGCATACATAACCCGTAGTATTTTAGTCTATGCACACTAGGTAAGACCTGGACGGACCACCCCCTGTATTTTGGTTAGCGTGCCAGGTGGCGTTAAGTAAGTTGTGGGTAGGCAGGTAAGGTAGGAGAGGGGGCTTTGACATTGACTTTCTTTGCTTTGGTTTCGTTCAGCCCCTTCCCCCAAATTACCGTGTGATGGAATAAATTCCTTGTAAACGGTACCACTCTCTGCCTTTGTCATCCTTACTTGCACCTACAGTCCCATACCTCTTTCACTCCACGGGAGTTGAGTTGTAGCAGGGTGTTGCGTTCTCTCTTCCTAGAGGCGTACGTAACACAGGCATTTTTACTAGTCCCACAAGAAACCGCAACAAAGCGCCTATGCAAAACCCTCACTCTGTCACTCAAACTTATTCCAGTGTCTGCCTGCAAGCTGAAATCTTTGTGTATTTAGGCTACCTGCCCATTCCCCCCCCCCCCCTCCAAAGCATAGGCTACTGTACTGACGTTAGAATCGTGATTCAGAAGATAGGGAGGTATTTTTAATTCGCTTGAGGAGAATCGATTGACTTTTTAAATGCTTGTTAAGGATGCAATAGACCTAGTTATGTTGCACAAAGGATTTAACTACAAAAAGGTAAGATGTGTTTTTAATTCTGGTGCCAATCTGCACACAACCTTGTTAGCTAGCTCAAAGGACATTCAAAGTTCTTCCATAGAAGCTGGTCCTCTTAGGTATAATCAGTGGACCTAATTCAGATAATGCATGTCATAAGATGCCCAGCACTTCAAGCCTCCTCCACAACGCTCTCTCCCCTCCCCACCAACAAAATGTCAGTCGCATCTTGCACCATAGGCTACACTTGTCTGTCCATCACACATGTAAACAACTACCTTGCCTGCTCTATCTGCATTGATTGGTAAAGTAATTTAATGAGCTAAATGTAAAAAAACGGTTGATATCACAGGTTAAAAAAAGGAACAGTAAGGAACTATATAAACTGGTACTTTTTTGGGGTTTGAACTAGTTCAGAACTTTATTTTGCTGGTTTGAACAGTTGAATGGAATGAAAAAATTGTGGTTCTGTTCAGAATGAAACCATCAGAAAATAATTTGGTTCCAACCCCTGGTTGTGGGGTCCCCTGAAGGTATGTGCTCAAGACCCCACGTGGTGATCCGGCCCTCAAGTATATGCATGCATTGTTTTCAAACAAACCATGAGCCACACTCAGACCAGTGTTTGGAAGGCCTACTTTCCTGTGGATATTGTCTGTGTCTGAAATCTGTCTTGCCTACTACTTACTAAAACTGTGTACTAATCGTAGTACATACTATTTAGAACGTACTGTTTAGTAAAATCAAATGCAGTAATCAACATACTAGGCTCATCCATATTGAGAATTCTCATCTAGTGTGCAAATGCACAATTGCATTCCGCCATTCGTTAATTTTGGTACAGCGCATCATCAAAGGCCTATCTGATTATCAGCTGTTATCAAACACACTTGGGTCTTGAAAGACGATTCTCTTCCTCAATAGTGTGCAGAGAATTCAACTAGAGGAAAAGCCAAATAAAAATATGACAGCGTTTCCCAAACTCTGTCCTCGGGACCCCAAGGGGTGCACGTTTTGGTTTTTGCCCTAACACCACAGTTGATTCAAATGAGCAAAGCTTGATGATTAGTTGATTATTTGAGTCAGCTGTGTAGAGCCAGGGCAACAAAAAAAACGGGGTCACGAGGACAGAGTTTCGACAACCCCGGAGTATGACATCCTGCCATTTTAAAGTATACAACAAAAATAACAGGCCTACTACAAAACGTTCTATTTCCCATACCCAAAATGCCTACTATTTAGCAAGAATGGGTATTCGGACATGGCTAATGTCTCAGATTTTCAATGGCATAAGGAAGTACTCAGCAGACAAGGCCTGCGTTCAATATGACAAAACGATGTGCATTGTTCAATTAAAAAGAAAAGGTTCTGAGCGACCAGTTGAAAAACGGGGTTGGGGAACGCTGTCAGCATGGCCACTGCTATTTAGATATGTCATTCATTGTTCAAGCCACACCCACCAAATGGAGCAAATTAAATAATTTCAACATTTTTTGGGCAAGTACACAGCTTTGTATATATAATTATTCCACATTTTGTTAGCCTGAATTGAAATTGGATTAAATATTTTTTTTTTCACCCATCAACACAACCCATAATGACAAAGTAAAAACATGTTTTCAGAAATGTTTGCACATTTATTGAAAATGAAATACAGAAATAAGTATTCACACCCCTGAGTCACTTTTGGCAGCAATTACAGCTGTGAGTCTTTCTGGGTAAGTCTCTAAGAGCTTTGCAGACCTGGATTGTAGAATATTTGCACATTATTCTTAAAAGAATTATTCAAGCTCTATCATGTTGGTTGTTGATCATTGCTAAACAGCCATTTACAAATCTTGCCATAGATTTTCAAGCCGATTTAAGTCAATTGTAACTAGGCCACTCAGGAACATTCAATGTTGTCTTGGTAAGTGTATATTTGGCCTTGTGTTTTAGGTTAATGTCCTGCTGAAAGGTGAATTTGTCTCCCAGTGTCTGTTGGAAAGCAGACTGAACCAGGTTTTCCTCTAGGATTTTGGCTGTGCTTAGCTCTAATCAGTTTCTTTTTATCCTAAAAAACTCCTTAGTTCTTGCCGATGACAAACATACCCATAACATGATGCAGCCACCACCATGCTTGAATGTGTTGGATTTGCCCCAAACATAACACTTTGTATTCAGTATTACTTTAGTGCCTTGTTGCAAACAGAATGCATATTTTGGAATATTTTTATTCTGTACAAGCTACCTTCTTTTCATTCTGTCAATTAGGTCAGTATTGTAGAGTAACTACAATGTTATTGATCCATCCTCAGTTTTCTCCTATTGTCATGCGGTGGGTGTAGCTGGTGTAGGTAAGTCAGGCGCAGGAGAGCAGAGATGAGTGGACTAAGTACTTTACTCAGGCAATGTTAAACAAAGAACGCAACCGCGTCACAAAACAAATGCCCAAAACCAAGTAAGGCAGTACAAAATACCAGCTGCCACAAAGCACGGTTGAAAAACATACAAACCCGGCGTAAACCGGCATGCCTACAAACAATTCCCCACACAGACATGGGGGAAACAGAGGGTTAAATAAACAACAGTAATGAGGGCAAATTAAAACCAGTTGTGATGGAAAACAAGACAAAACAAATGGAAAATGAAAAGTGGATCGCGATGGCTAGAAGACCGGTGACGTCGACCGCCGAACGCTGCCCGAACAAGGAGAGGATACCTATCACAGCCATTAAACTCTGTAACTGTTTTAAAGTCTTTGTAGTGACTGGGTGTAGTGATACACCATCCAAGATGGAATTAATAACTTCAACATGCGCAAAGGGATGTTTAATGTCTTTTTTTACCCATTTAGCAATACGTGCCCTTCTTTGCAAGGTATTGGAATGCAGTGTTTTGTTTTCGCCAGGCATCATGGGACCCATGTCGTTCAAAAAGTTGACTGAAGATTCCCAAAAACACCTGGAAGCACCTTGATGATCATCAAGACTCTTGGAAGAATGTTCTATGGACAGATGATTCAAAAGTATAATTGGGTCCCATTATTGTCACGTCCAGGCCTGAGTTTTACAGGCTGGCGTGTTTAGTTTCGTTTTTGGTGTAGGGTTTTTCTGTTCTAGGTGTTCTATTTCTATGTTGGGTAAATGGTTCCCAATTAGAGGCAGCTGAGTGTCGTTACCTCAAATTGGGAACCATAAATGTTTGTGGTTTTGCGGGTTATTGTGTTTGTTACATAGCAAAAGTGTTTAGTCTATGTCTGTGTTACGGTCTTCGTTCGTTTTGTTTGATTATTTTCCCAGTTACGTCGTTGAATAAATATGTATACTGGAAGCATCTGCGTCTTGGTCCGTCCCTTCAGAAGATCGTGACAATTATGCCTGGCGAAAACCAAACACTGCATTCCACAGTAAGAACCTCATACCAATGGTCAAGCATGGTGGTGGTAGTATGATGGTTTGGGGATGCTTTGCTGCTTCAGGACCTGGATGACTTGCCTTATTAGAAGGAACCATGAATTCTGGTCTGTATCAGTATATTCTAAAGGAGAATGTCAGGCCATCCGTCTGTGAGCTGAAGCTGAAGCGCAGCTGGGTCATGCAGCAAGACAATGATCCAAAACACACAATCAAGTCTACATGGAAATGGGTAAAAAGCAACAAATTTGAAGTTTTGGAATGTTCTAGTCAAAGTCCAGACCTAATCCCAATTGAGATGTTGTGGCAGGACTTGAAATGAGCAGTTCATACTTGAAAACCCACAAATGTCGCTGAGTTAAAGCAGTTCTGCATGCAAGAGAGGGCCACAATTCCTCCACAACGATGTGAGAGACTGATCAACAACTACAGGAAGCATTTGGTTGCAGTCTTTGCAGCTAAAGGTGGCACAACCAGTTATTGAGTGTAAGGGGGCAATTACTTTTTCCACACAGGGACATGGGGTGTTGCATAACTTTGTTTATGAAATACTTATTTAATTTATGCCAGTGTTGTGTTATTTGTTCACTCAGGTTCACTTTATCTTGTATTTATTAGGTTTTGGTTGAAGATCTAATAACATTCTGTATCAAAAATATGCAAAAGTAGAGAAAATTAGAAAGGGGGCAAATACTTTTTCACCGCACTGTACATATATAGGATGAGCCATGACTAGAATACAGTATATACATATAAAGTGGGTAAAACAGTATGTAAACATTATTAAAGTGACCAGTGTTCAATGATTCTATATACATAAGGCAGCAGTCTCTTAAGGTGCAGTGTAGAGTACCTGGTGGTAGCCGGCTAGTGACAGTGTCTAAGAAGTGAGTGCTATGGGGCGATAGTCATTTAGTTCAGTTACCTTCGCTTTCTTGGGTATATGAACAATGGTGGACATCTTGAAGCAAGTGGGGACAACAGACTGGATAGGGAAAGATTGAACATGTCTGTAAACACTCCAGCCAGCTGGTCTGCACAAGCTCTGAGGACGCGGCTTGGGATGCCATCTGGGCTGGCAGCCTTGCCAGGGTTGACATCGTTGTCTTACTCATGTCGGCCACAGAGATCGGGAGCACACAGTCCTCGTGAGCGGCGGGGGGGCCACATCGGTGGCTCTGTGTTGTTTTCCTCAAAGCGGGCAAGAAAGAGTTAAGCTTGATTGAGGCATCGGTGTCTGCGACGTACCTCAAAGTCTGTTCAAGAATGTTGAACGTTTTAGGGAAACGTCATTCAGTACAAACCGTCACGCAACGTAGCAAACATTTAATCAAACTGAACACACTTTAGTAGAGTAGCCTAAATTCAAATGAAGTTTATGCAACAATCTTACATAAAGGGACTATTAGGTCTTCTGGAATCTTAGACAAGTGTGGAGATGTCCGTAGAGGCTAAAGTGTACAGTATGCTACACTTATGCACAAGTTATGCAGCTGGTGTTGCAGACCAGTTTAAAACGAATGCAATCACTGCTTACCTGGTGCGTCGGTTCATGAAAAACGCACCCCAGCTCACTACGTTATCAAATTACAGAGCCATAGCCAACCAGCAAAGTGGCCTAATTTAATTCCTAACGCTTAAAACTACGTGGAAAAACAGATAGCTCATTTAGCTACAAAAGAAGAAGCTCCAGCCACTTAAAACTCTCAATGAACAGCATTAATGAAAGGCACTTACCTTTCTCTGTTGAAATAGATGTGATGATGGCGTTCACGCTGGATCAGGTGATCCTTTGGTGATCGCCTTGTCTAGCAATCAAAACCCAACGAGAAACGTTTATTTGTAGCCTCATTTAAAAAAAATGAAAACATAAACCCAGAATATTCAGTATTCATCGAAATCACTCCTATGGGGTGACCATCCAAATCACCCCTATGGGAGGGCAGCTCCTGGTCAGCCCAGTCCAAGCTCTTCTCTGTTCTGGCACCCCAAAGGTGGAACCAGCTTCCCCCTGAAGCGACGACAGCAGAGACTTTCGGAAACCGTACCTCTTCGAAGAGTATCTTAAATAATGCCACAGCACCCCCTCTCGCACCCCCTCCCATGCCAAAATAGGAAAATATACAGTTGAAGTCGAAAGTTTACATACACTTAGGTTGGAGTCATTAAAACTCGTTTTTCAACCACTCCTTGTGAAGATGCTGGAGGAAACCGGTACAAAAGTATCTATACCCACAGTAAAACGAGTTTTTTTTTTTCTATATTGACATAACCTGAAAGGCCACTCAGCAAGGAAGAAGCCACTGCTCCAAAACCGCCATAAAAAGCCAGACTACGGTTTTCAACTGCACATGGGGACAACGATTGTACTTTTTGGAGAAATGTCCTCTGGTCTGATGAAACAAAAATAGAACTGTTTGGCCATAATGACCATCGTTATGTTTGGAGGAAAAAGGGGGAGGCTTGCAAGCCGAAGAACACCATCCCAACCGTGAAGCACAGGGGTGGCAGCATCATGTTGTGGGGGTGCTTTGCTGCAGGAGGGACTGGTGCACTTCACAAAATAGATGGCATTATGAGGAAGGAAAATTATGTGGATATATTGAAGCAACATCTCAAGACATCAGTCAGGAAGTTAAAGCTTGGTCGCAAATGGGTCTTCCAAATGGACAATGACCACAAGCATACTTCCAAAGTTGTGGCAAAATGGCTTAAGGACAACTAAGTCAAGGTATTGGAGTGGCCATCACAAAGCCCTGACCTCAATCCTATAGAAGATTTGTGGGCAGAACTGAAAAAGCGTGTGTGAGCAAGGAGGCCTACAAACCTGACTCAGTTACACCAGCTCTGTCAGGAGGAATGGACCAAAATTCACCCAACTTATAGTGGGAAGCTTGTGGAAGGCGACCCAAAATGTTTGACCAAAGTTAAACAATTTAAAGGGAGTGCTACACATTCTTAAAATAAAGTGGTGATCCTAACTGACCTAAAACAATTTTTACTAGGATTAAATGTCAGGAATTGTGAAAAACTGAGTTTAAATGTATTTGGCCAAGGTGTATGTAAACTTCCGACTTCAACTATATACTGAACAAAAATATAAACGCAACATGCAACAATTTCAAAGATTTTACTGAGTTACAGTTCATATAAGGAAATCAGTCAGTTGAAATACACTCATTAAGCCCTAATCTATGGATTTCACATGACTGGGAATACAGATATGTATCTGTTGGTCAAAAATATCTTACAAATAAGGTAGGGGCGTGGATCAGAAAACCAGTCAGTATCTGGTGTGACCACCATTTGCCTCATGCAGTGCGACACATCTCCTTCGCATAGAGTTGATCAGGCTGTTGATTATGGCCTGTGGAATGTTGTCCCACTCCTCTTCAATGGCTGTGCGAAGTTGCTGGATATTGGCGGGAACACATCGATCCAGAGCCTCCAGAACATGCTCAATGGGGGACATGTCTGGTGAGTATGCAGGCCATGGAAGAACTGGGACATTTTCAGGTACCAGTAAGTGTGAACAGATCCTTGCGACATTGAGCTGTACTTTATCATGCTGAAACATAAGGTGATGGCGGTGGATGAATGGCAATGTTGGAGGCAGCTCATGGTAGAGAAATGAACATTAAATTCTCTGACAACAGCTTTGGTGGACATTCCTGTTGTCAGCATGCCAACTGCTTCTCCCTTAAAACATCTGTGACGTTGTGTTGTGTGACAAAACTGCACAAAGTGGCCTTTTATTGTCCCCGGCACACGGTGCACCTGTGTAGTGATTGTTCAGTTTAATAATCTTCTATGATATGCCACACCTGTCAGGTGGATGGATTATCTTAACAAATGAGAAATGCTCACTAACAGGGATGTAAACAAATTTGTGCACAACTTTTGAGAGAAATAAGCTTTTTGTGTATATCTTTTATATCAGCTCATGTCAGATAAAGAGTTGAAATGTATTCAATTTTGAATTTGCATCCCATTATTACACTTTATATACATCACAGAAGACTGCAATATAACAAAACTGTTTGACATAGAAACACCACATTTTCATTTTTTGTTTATTAATTATGAAAAAAATATGAATAACATTCCACCTTTGAGGCCACTAGGTCATTTGACTGCAGGAAAGGGTTATGATGAATGCACTAACTGTAAGTTGCTCTGGATAAGAGTGTCTGCTAAATGCCTAATGTAAATTTCCTAGGCAACCAAAGACTTGTTTGCTACAACACCTTGCTTGTTTCAGCAAGGTGCAACAAAAGTTTCATCAAGCTGTAGAGTCCAGAAACGAACTCAACTGCACAAATGCCCAGCAGTCCCGTCTTCAGTCAGTTTTTTTTTTTTTAGGTAGTTATGACTCTTATTTCATTTTCATGACAGTCTTCATCAATAACCATTGGTTACCCGGTTATTGTGCCATGCAGCCCTAATCACAAAAAAATATATACAAACGTTTTACATTGCCAGTGATCACAAACCTACACAAACAAATGATTCATAATGACTCTGGCTGTCTGACAATCTAGCTAGGTTCCCACTAGATTCTACAGCCACAAATTCATTTTATTTTTTTGCTTTTTGGAATTAATTTAAGGTTAGGCATAAGGTTAGCAGTGTGGTAAAGGTTATGGTTAAGGTAAAGTCCTATTTTAATTATGAGAAATTGTAGAAATGGCGGAGTTCATGTGTTTGTGGCAGTGGTAACTAGTGACCGTCCCGCGCGAACCTTGGCACGAACGTTTCAGGCGAAGTCTCGCGCTATTCAGGCCGTCGCTGTTTAATGGCCGCCCTCTTACTCGTAGCGATGTCTGGAACTGGGAATAACACAAGGAACCCATCGGGGTGTGAAAGCTGACCGGGAATTAACAGAAATACTGGGGCATTCCCTCTCCTGAACGGTTTCCGAACGGATGGGCACTGGTGGGTTTACTAAGCGACATAAGATACGAAAGCGACATAGGTGGCTAGCGGGAGAGGAGAGAGCTGCTAGCTAGCTAGTCAACACGGTTGTCCCTGCCGGTGAGGCAAGCCCCGAGCAACCCTGACAAGAGTGGGGTTGAAGAGGGGGGAACGCAGACTGTTGGACTGGAGCGTGTGACTCTTGGCACCAGATGCTAACATGAGTGGACCTGGGCAGGATAACGAGCCAGAGGCAAAAGTCCTCCTCATCAAGCGGCTGTACAGGTGAGTTAAATACCCTTTGCTGGGAAACATTACATTAGCTAGCTAACAATAGTCAAATAAATGGATAGCTAACCTTAGCTAGTTTGCTAGCTAGCCTGCCATCTATTCAACTTGCTAGTTAGCTAACTATCCAGTCACCTGTCTGACTTGCATCAGCTAACGTTAGTTAACTGTATTTGTTACGAAGCCTTCGTCGACGGACAATGACAGTTTTACGAAGTAGTCGGGACATTTTCGATAATATGGGTTTTAAATAACCAGATGTAACGTTAGCCCAGTGGGAACTTATGAAGCAGATAGCTAATTAGCTAACTAACGTTAGCTTCTAAACAACTGAGCACTAACAGTACAGTAACAAGTTACTGTGCTATTAACTAGCTAACTTATTCCTGTGTCAACCTGCTCTCTAAATAACGTTAGTTGGTTATTAACTAGATAGCTTCAGCTGTCAGTATTGTCACCGTAGCGTTACTAGTTAGCTGATAGGCCTACGTTGTTTGTTAGCTAGTTACCTATTTAACAGCTAAATAGAAGCGCCTTGAAGGACATCGCCATATGAATAATGTCGACTGGCTACTTTTAATATGCATAACTAGGCCTAGTTAGGGCGAAAGCCCCTTTAGATTTACCTACCTAGTTAGGTAGCTGTAATGTCAACCATTATCTCAGTGTGAGACATGACAGTTGATATTTTCCAGTTATAGCTAGCTAGCTAACGTTAGCTCCCTACATTGATAAGAATGAGTTTGCTCATTCCTCCAATGACCATTACCAGTAATTCACCTGCCATAATAACTGTCTCTTGCGTGCTCAGGGCAGTGGTTGAGTCAGTACACAAGCTGGATGTCATCATTGGCAGCAAGTCATCGTACAGGGAGGTCTTCAAGCCTGAAAACATCAGCCTTCGCAACAAGTAAGCATTTTACTTTACTCCAACCTTTTCCCTAAACACGAAGGCAAAAGGCAAAGCACTAACTCCAACCCTGTCCGTCTTCTGTGCCCAGGTTGAGGGAACTGTGTGTGAAGCTGATGTTTCTCCACCCTGTGGACTATGGTCGCAAGGCTGAGGAGCTTCTGTGGAGGAAGGTCTACTACGAGGTCATCCAGGTCATCAAGACCAATAAGAAGGTACAGCATTTAAGGGTGTTTTCCCATATAGTCCTCTTTAAAATAACCAATCTCCGTCCTCTTTAAAGTGAACTTTGTGGTAAAAAAGAAGCTAAAGAAATCTGTTCTCTTTGTGTTCACACTTCCCTTGCTTTTGAATGAGGACTCAACTCTTTTGCCAGTTCACTTTATCCATTTTGTGGTCCAAGTCCTCTTTGCATTCACATTGCTATATTTAGAAAGGAACCAAGATCTTTTTCCAACATTCACTCCATGCACTCTGGGACAAGCCATTTCCATTCCTCCATCAGATTTGCCACCAATACTCCTTATAGGACACATCACTGCACTCTACTCCTCTGTAAACTGGTCATCTCTGTATGCCTGTCGCAAGACTCACTGGTTGATGCTTATTTATAAAACCCTCACTCCCCCCTATCTGAGATATCTACTGCAGTCCTTATCCTCCACATACAACACCCATTCTGCCAGTCACATTCTGTTAAAGGTCCCCAAAGTGCACACATCCCTGGGTCGCTCCTCTTTTCAGTTCACTGCAGCTAGCGACTGGAACGAGCTGCAAAAACCCCTCAAACTGGACAGTTTTATCTCCATCTCTTCATTCAAAGACTCAAGCATGGACACTCTCTTACTGACGGTTGTGGCTGCTTCGTGTGATGTATTGTTATCTCTACCTTCTTGCCTCTGTGCTGTTGTCTTGTACCATGTTTTGTGCTGCTACCATGTTGTGCTGCTGACATGTTGTTGCTACCATGTTGTTGTCACGCGGTGTTGCTACCATACTGTGTTGTCATGTGTTTCTACCATGCTATGTTGTCTTAGGTCTCTCTTTATGTAGTGTTGTGGTGTCTCTCTTGTCGTGATGTGTGTGGTGTCCTATATTTCTAATTCCAGTCCCCGTCCCTGCAGGAGGCCTTTTGGTAGGCTGTCATTGTAAATAAGGATTTTGTTCTTAACTGACTTGCCTAGTTGTTAAAAAAAAAAAAGTGTGTGTGTGTGTGTAGAGATCTCTCTCGATAGATGGATAGATCTACTTACGTTTTGGAATCTAATATATTTCACTTAGTTAAAAGATGAGACATAATTATTGTAATCAGAAGATACTAATAACATGTAAATATTATTGGGAACAGAATAAGTAGCAGAAGAATAACTGCAGATTAAATAATGCTGTAATTGTGAATTGTACACCCAATGTAGGCTGCCACCCCTTTAAGAGCTATAATAGATTTGGACCTTATGTTGTGATTCTCACCAAATATGTTGTCTTCTCACACTTCAAACCCCACAATCAAATAAACAGCGTATGAAACTCTCTTAGATCACATATTGCAAACAAATAATCTGAACTAAAAACTCCCACACATTTTGGAATAGCTGTGCGTTCTTGACAATTGCTAATCAATATCCAAAAACGGCACACAGTTTTTTCCGCGAATCTTCACACAATCTTCTCTCTTGTGGCACCAATGTGAGGGGTTATGGCAGAGGAAACAGTGTTGCAGTAGTGTGTGTAATCACAAGTGAACCTGGGGAGCATTGCCCTAAAAAATGGAACCGGAGCACGGAGTTCAAGTGAATCGAACTCAGACCACCTCTGGAGACGGTCTCAGTTCGCTTCGGGGCCTCTTTTGAGGAGTCTGAGTTCCTTTGGAGTGTTAACACTGCACAAAAAATGATGCAAACTGCACTGAGTTCACAAAAATTTGCTAAAAGGGACCATGTGGGAAAACACCCTAAGTTATTGGGGAAATGTTATGACTGTGGCCAGTACAGTGCTTCTACACCTGCATTGCTTGCTGTTTGGGGTTTTAGGCTGGGTTTCTGTACAGCACTTTGTGACATCAGCTGATGTAAGAAGGGCTTTATAAGTACATTTGATTGATACAGTGACTGCTGAGCTTTTAGACATGCACACTTTATCTTTCCTCATGCCCTACACACAACCCTTAACTTTTATTTCTAATATCTTCTTATTACCTGGCCCTGTCTTATCTCTCC
Organism: Hucho hucho; assembly: GCA_003317085.1. Taxonomy (NCBI): domain Eukaryota; kingdom Metazoa; phylum Chordata; class Actinopteri; order Salmoniformes; family Salmonidae; genus Hucho; species Hucho hucho. Next base: position 541,035 of record QNTS01000447.1, read on the forward strand.
ATGTCTTCTGCAGCACATCCACAGTCGCAGTGCCCTGGAATGTGCCTACAGGACTCACCTGATAGCTGGCGTGGGCTTCTACCAGCACCTGCTGCTCTACATCCAGTCCCACTACCAGCTGGAAATGCAGGACTGCATCGACTGGACCCATGTCACCGACCCCCTCATCGGTGAGGCACACACACTCAGGTCAGCGGTATCTGTGATTGACACAGTGTATAAATTATTGTATTTGTTTTTGTAGGTCGGAAGAAGCCGGTTTCAGCCACCCCTAAGGAGATGGAGTGGGCCCAAATGGCCTGCCATCGCTGCCTGGTGTACCTGGGAGATCTAGGTAATACAAACTTAATCTTTCTCACCAAAGAGATTTGAGACAACCTTATTTGTATGACCATGGAATTGCATTCCCCAAATCCAAGGTCACATTGATTTGAATGTACAGGAGAGGTTTACGGGAGGTTTACGGTTTGATTGTTTTCTGCAGCCCGTTACCAGAATGAATTGGCTGGGGTGGAGGCTGAGCAGCTGGCAGAGCGGTTCTACCACCAGGCCCTGTCTGTCACTCCGCACGTAGGTGAGTTGACAACAAGGTGATACCGGCCCTCCCTTTCACAGCGCATTAACCACTTTTTTTACACTAACCAGTTTACTCACCTAACACCACCATCTACAAATGAATCACTCTTGTTATATTGCCCACATAGTGATGAACTCACAACAGCACTTATTGATTGAGCTTTATTATATGACTGGTCAAAGCTTTACGCAGCTCATAGTGATCTAGCTGAACTGTTAGCGGGCCATTTGGGCCAGGAAGGGGGCATTCAGTAACTGTTAGCGGGCCAGGAGAGGGCATTCAGTCTCAAATCACTGATCCACATTTGAAACAGTCTTTTTGAGAGGGCTTCAGAGGGCTTCATCAGTCGAGCTGAAAGTCAACATTAAATGGCCACTGCTAAAGGAAAGTGATGTCTTTAGTGTGCCATGATACTGACAAGTGTTTGATGTTTTGTTTTCAGGAATGCCTTTCAATCAGTTAGGTACACTGGCGGGGAGTAAATTCTACAACGTGGAGGCCACCTATTACTACCTACGCTGGTGAGAGGAGACTTCAACACGTCTAGATTTACTGCAGCACATCCACTGTCTATCTATGACTGTTCTGTAGACTATATTGTAGCTGTGCTGTTGTTCTCTACCTCAGTGGGGCAATGTAGTCTTCCTAGCAACAATTCATATTTGGATCACATTCAGTAGGCTTCGGAGCCAGAACACGTAAAAAAAAGACTCTCCACCAAGTGGTACAGGGACGATACCTGTATTGCAATACTCGTTAGTAGTGGTAAAGAACTTCTTTAGGAAAACAGCCCTGATGTTGGAAAGAAACATTGTTGTCATCCAGTCACAATTATTTTCAAGCTATAGCACACTATTTTACATACAGCAGGTTTTTAAAGGACCAAGGAGTTGGGTCTGCTTCGTGTTTTCATTGCCATGGAAAAACATATTGCGATAGTGGTATTGTCACAACCCTACCACCAACTACTGATCATGGTTTTCTCCTCTGTTCTCGTGTTTGAACAGTATACAGTCGGAGACTCCCTTCGAAGGGGCCTATGGGAATTTGAAGCGTCTGTTTGATAAAGCTGCTAAGATGTACCACCAGGTGAAGAAACAGGAGATGAAGAAGCTGTCTCCCTCACGGCAAAGGTCAGTCTGATTTCCTCAGATCACAGCCCTGAAACGACAAATCACTAAGTCAGCATTGAAACATGAGTTGAGATCCTTACTGTTCAACTGTTTTCTTTCCAGATCCAAGGACATCAAGCAACTTCTAGTGAGCTTCATGTACCTGCAGAGTCTACTGCAGCCCAAGAACAGGTTAGGACTCACTTTTAACCATTTAGGCCCTAGTCATTTATCTCAATAGGAACCTGGACATTTTGTCCATATATGACACAGCTATCTGATGATAATAACAATTGATAGAATTTTTATAACTCCCTTGCTCAGTCTCAAAGGGCTTTCTATTGTCTGTTGGGTACCGGGTTTGTAATGTCTTACCATTTCTCATCCTCCCCGTGAGTAGTCTGCTGGAGACAGAGCTGACCTCTCTGTGTCAGTTGGTGCTGGAGGATTTTAACCTGGTGCTGTTCTACCTGCCCTCGCCGCCACACGGCCACGAGGCCACTTCCCCCAGAGAGGAGGAGCATGAGGAGCACGACTCACCCTGCGCCCTGCTCCCCGACGCCCTCGTCTTCAAGATGGTGGTCACCTGCCTCATGGTGGTGCACAGCCTGAAGCGGGGAGGTCAGTAAGAAAATATAGATGTCATATATTTTTTTTTACAAATCGCTTTTCAAACATTACGCTCAAAGTGTGTTGTAAGTAGAGCTGAGTCAGTAGGCATGCAAGGATAGTGACATACTGCAAGGGAGAAGTAAGGGGATATGTTGTTTTGTATTGCAAAGTTGACATGTTGACTTGTTTGTGTAGGGTCCAAGCAGTACAGTGCGTCAATAGCCTTCACGCTGGCCCTCTTCTCCCACCTGGTGAACCATGTCAACATCCGCCTGCAGGCTGAGCTGGAGGAGGGGGAGAGCCAGGTGCCCCCGCTGCAGACCGACAACACAGGTGAGAACACCACTCCCAGCTGACCTCATGATGCCTAGACACTATTCATGTTCTCAGTTAATCCTCTGAAAAACGAATGAAACAATAATGACATTTGTTTGCTCCTAGACGACTCTGAGTTGAGAGACCCATCTGACCCGTTGACCTCGGAGGAGAGGCCCCTGCAGAATGGCTCCCTAGACCATGAGGAGGACGAGGGGGTCCACCGGAGCACTGTGGCCCAGAAAGCAGGCGTCAGTGAGCGGAAGGCAGAGGAGGAGAAACAGAAGCAAAAGAAGAAGTACGCCCGCCTCTCCATGCTGCGCCGCCGCCGCTGTGCCAACCGCAAAGAAGATGAGAGCGACCTGAGCGAGGGCTTTGAGAGCGACGAAGAGGAGGAAGAAGAACAGAGGGGCTGCGCCGACTCCGGGGGCGCCTCCTCGGGACCCCCACTCACCCCCTCCACGCTGGGGAAGGAGAGCAAGAGAGGGAGGGAGCACCCGACAGAGGATGGGACCTGGGAGAGCGGCTCGGAGGAAGACGAGGAGGGGAGCACGGCCTTCGACGTGGAGACTGACTCGGACATGAACAGCCAGGAGTCCCGCTCCGACCTGGAGGATATAGAGGACTCTGAAACCCCGGAGAACTTGGACACACCTCCTCGGGGGGAGGTGCAGCCTGAAGAAGACGATGATGATGAGGAGGAGGAGGAGCAAGCCGATCCCAGGGAGGACGGAGACGGGGACACCCCTCCGACCACCAACGGCCCCCTCCTGCCAAGCGACCCCAGTATCAGCAGTAACCTCCAAGCCATGTCATCCCAGCTGTTCCAGGCCAAGCGCTGCTTCCGCTTGGCGCCCACCTTCAGCAACGTGCTGCTGAGGCCCCACAGCTCCGCCACCAACTCCACCCCCACTGACCCAGACGCCGCCTCCACCACCCCCTCCCTGGAGACCCCTCCTCCCCCGGGGGACTCACCCTGTGACGCTGGCCCCGGCACTGCCAATGGAACCAACGACAATGGTCAGTATCCTGCCCACACACATTGACGCTATGTTGATTACTATGTGATTTTTATATAGTGCAGGATATGATGAGTTTTTAAAGATTTAACTTTAATATACCAATATAATGAAGTACTTCTAGTCTTTCCCAATGACTCCATTGAGTAACAGCACATTGCTAAAATATGCCCTTTTATAACAGTACATCTGAGGTTCCCCCTAAGAAAACTAGGGTGTAGATTAAACACGTTAATTTTTTTATTTGTCCATTCCCTGTAGAGGTGGATTCCGATTCAGAGTGTAGCGTGCACAGCAACCAATCAGTTCACAGCGAGAAGACCCTGTCGGAGAGACTGGAGATTTTGACCAATCAGGGGCTCATCCAGGTGGTCAAGGTGTTTGTGGATTGGCTGAGAACCAACACTGACATTATTGTCATGTGTGCACAGGTAAAGGGGGTGGATTTTTCACTAACCTAGAAGCACTTACAAACAGTATGCATTGAAAAATCTAAGTTGCATCAAATTGGTAAAATACAAGTTAGTCTTTGTATCAGCTGACTCGGGGCAAGGGCTTATAGTCTTCATCATTGTTGGTGTTTGTTTCACTGTCTGTCTTCCGCTCAATGTAATTCCGTTTCTCTGTCTTTAGAGTTCTCAGAGCCTATGGAACAGACTGTCTGTGCTACTCAACCTGCTGCCTGACGGGAGCAAGATGCTGGAAGCAGGTGAGTTACTAAAATCACCTGTCTTTTTTATGGGTTGTTAATCTGCGTTTTACATTTTTATTTAACTAGGCAATTCAGTTAAGAACAAATTCTTATTTACGATGACTGCCTACCCCATCCAAACCCTAACCCGGACGACGCTTGGCCAATTGTGCGCCTCCTTATGGGACTCCCAATCACGGCCGGTTGTGATACAGCCTGGAATCGAACCAGGGTCTGTAGTGACGACTCTAGCACTAAGATGCAGTGTTTTAGACCCCTGTGCCACTCGGGAGCCTGATGCGGAGGCTTGAGTTGGCCAAATTCCCCTCTCTCTCACATATTTATCATTCCATCTGTTCTCTCTCTTCCCCTCTTTTGTTTATTTTAACCTAATTTCTCAGAGATGAAATTCCAAATGTGTGTCTTGTTCTGTAGAGCCCTGTTGTAGAGCACTTAGTCTTAATCTCTCTCTCTCTCTCTCTCTGTGTGTGTGTATTTTAGAGCTGGGTCTCAACACTGAGGTGACGGAGCTGCTGAGTGAGTGTGAGCAGCCCAGCCTGGTCCAGTCCCTGCTGCTGCCGGAGGACCTGGCCCTGCGACACCTACCTGCCCTCAACCTGGCCCACCGCCGCCTCGACTACACCCGCCCCAGACCTTCCCTCAGCCCCGTACAGGAGGTACACACACCTAGCTTCCCTTAGACACCCTCACTGTTTTGCTTCCCTCTCTCTACTTTACTATCTCACTCGATCTCTCTTTCTCTCCCCATCTCAGTGTGTGGTGCGCGTGTGCTGCATCCGCAGCTTTGGCCACTTCCTCACCAATCTCCAATGCAATGTGCTGCACTTCAACCCGGAGGCGGGCATCTTCACCAGCATCAGCCAATCAGAGCAGGACAACCTGGTGCAGCAGGCCAAGGCCCAGTTCCGCATGGTGAGCGGCAGTTAAATGAACCAATGAGACCAAAGCAGCAGCAGTCACTCTAGTTTCAGTTTTTGTTTCACATGTGAAGCTCAAATGACTGCAAAGTATTATCTATTTCAACACTGTGTTTGTGTGTCCAGGCAGAGGAGGAGGCTCGACGAAACCGCTTGATGAGAGACATGGCTCAGCTCCGCCTACAGGTCTTTCTTCTGGAACATTCCATTCTATCATAAATCAAACACTGTCAATCTAGCTATCTGACACTATACTGAGTGTAAAACACATTAGGAACATTCCATTTCCATGATGTACTGTAGACTGACCAGGTGAATCCAGGTGAAGGCTATAATCCTTTATTGATGTCACTTGTTAAATCCACTTCAATCCGTGTATATGAAGGGGAGGAAACAGGTTAAAGACACCTTGTAGAGTCCACGCCCTGACGAATTGAGGCTGTTCAGAGGGCAAAAGGGGGGGGTGCAACTCAATATTAGGATTTTTTTCCTAATAGTGTAAATGTCTTAATTTACTTTCGCAGCCAAAACCTTGAAGTGTAATTCATTAGATTTCAGCCGATGATAGTTAGGGTGATTACCTTAAGTATGTTGAATGTACATGTACAGTGCACTCTGTAATTATTGCTCTATACTCCAGGAGTTTGGATTTGAAATCAAACAATGGCTGAGGTTAAAGTGCAGACTGTCAGCTTTAATTTGATGGTATTTTCATCCATATCGGGTGAACCATTTTAGAAATTACAGCACCTTTTTTGCACATAGTCCCCCCATTTTAGGGGAGCAAAAGTTTGGTACAAATTCACTTGTGTATTATAGTAGTAAGAAGTTCATAGATTTGAGGGTATAGAGCCAAAAGAAGATTAAATACTTCACTGTCCCAATAATTATGGAGGGCACTGTATTATCCCCTCAACATCCCATCAAGATAAGCAGTTTGTCGCATGTCTGCCCTGCAGTTGGAGGTGTCTCAGCTAGAGGGCAGCCTGCAGCAGCCCAAGACCCAGTCGTCCATGTCTCCGTACCTGGTACCCGACTCTGCCGCTCTGTGCCAGCACCTCAACCTTCTCAGACATCTGGCTGGCAGTGGCTGCTTCATCATCATCATCCCCCGCACAGGTGAGCACAGCGCCATGCCCCATGCCCTGCCTGGGTGAATAAACCCAGTGTTGGACTGCATGGCTGTGGAATAGTCTGTTTGAATGCAGTCATTATTTAGAGGTTTCTCTCCAGAATTGCATGGAGATAAAATAGTGATAAATATGATTTCTATATTGCAGGGTTATTGAACTATACAGGGTCCAGATTTGAAAAATGTTATTTACAGGGGGGCCAGACATTTTGTACATGGGATTACTCTTATTAAGCACATTTATTAAAATTAAATGTCACAAAAATTTCATTTTAGGTGCTTTAAGATAAGCCTAATTTAGTGCATGAAATTGTTTTAAATAATGGAACACATTTGAACTTATAACACAGTTGACCTGCATCACTGTCCGTTTTACAGACATAACTTCATCTTTTGTTTACTCATAGGAAACCTTTTTATGCATGTCATATCTCAGTCGACTAACTTTTTTTTGCAGAGAGGTCTCTCTCCCCCCCGAATCAGTAGAGATCGGGTCCCTATAACAAACTGCACCACCTCTGTGGGGACTTAACTTTGCAACAAGATTTGAGGAGTTTATCTAAAAACTCTGACATCACGGAAGTGATCTGTACTGATGATGACTGAATATAGTTGCGCAGTGTAGGGAAATCAAATCAGAGGAGAAAATAACGTTTATTTTTTATTGACACATTTTTCAGTCATGTCAACTGTTTTATCCCTCCCCTGTACTCCCAAATTAAATCCATTCAATTGATTGAAGATGTCAATGAAAAAGGAACATCTGATACGGACTGTTCATCAAGTATTTTCACTAGATATGTGTTGGCTTTCTTGTGGCGTCAATCACGGAGGAAAGCATCTATCTCATCCCTAAGCTAACACAGGCTGCTCTCTTGAGAGAATTATTACCCTTGCTTAGCCACCGAGCATCATTATGTAAAAGTAGATCATGATGCTCAGCAGACCACGAAACAAGCGATGTTGCAGGCTAGATGTTGATTGGATAAAGTTGATGATGTCTGTGGTGTTTAACTCACTGCTGAGTTAAGCGCAAAGCATGCTCTGGTGTATCAGGCAGTGTAGTGATCTCATCTGCTGTGAAGAGCTGATAGGCGGGCAGACAGACCCTGTACCGCTGTTAGCAGCTCTGATTGGCTAACTGGTATGTTGGGTGATATTCTTTGACAGCACTTAAGGGCTCATTTTGGCCCTAAACATCTTTAAAAAAAAAGAATAAAAAAAAAAATATCTGAATTGATCAGAAGGCCATTCTAAATTGATAAACGGGACGGATCTGTCCTGCTGGCAGCCAGTTGAATAACCCTGCTATATTGTTTCGACATTGGCTTTTTGCTGGCTATGTTTTGTAAGGTCCCGAGGGGACAACTGAAGCTGAGTTTGTCTTTCTAGTTAGAGCATGAAATTAATAGATACCAAAGTTAAAACATGATGGTTGACTGTTATCTGCCTCAGTGATTGATGGCCTTGACCACCTGAAGAAGGAGAATGCCGGAGCGAGGGACGGTATCCGCTTCCTGGAGTCTGAGTTCCGTAAAGGCAACCGGTATGTGTCTGTCTCAACCCTCAAGTGTGACGTATGATAATATAGTGGGCCACATTTTGAAGATATGACAACCACAATCTGCCAACCCAGCACAAGGGAAGCCAGTTCTTGAGTCAGAAGCATAGCCTGTTATCATTTTACTGGGATATGTGGAGACAGTTCTCTGAATGAAAAGATAAAGATGGCGATTTTCAATGTGCTTAGCCTTTATCCCGTGTGAAACCCTAGAGCCAATGGGTCCTTTTATATCAATGTATCTCTCACGTAACCGATTTTCAAATGAGCTGGCTGTTGGGGCCCATATTGCCCTTACTTCTTCAGATCTTAACTAAACAATGTTTCTAACCATAACCCACTCTGAATCTGTGATCCAGGAAGCTAAGAATAGGCTGCGACCCATATGGGCGAAGACGCTGTTGTAAACCCCTCTTCCGTCCCCCTCTACCTCAGGTACATACGTTGCCAGAAGGAGTCAGGGAGGAGTTTTGAGAGGGACAAACTGAAACGCCAGGACGTTGAAGCCTGGTAAGCCTCCATTAGTCTTTCTGCAGTCTCTTAATATGGCCCCCTCTCAATACTTAGCATTCTTATACAAATGCTTCAAAATTGGTAAAAGATTTATGAAAGCTATCTACCAGCGGTCAAACACCTTCACCATGTTAACTGTTTCCTTGTGTCCTGATTTCTAGGCATCTATACAAGACGGTGGACAGCTGTCGTCAGCTGACCGTCTCCCAGAGCAACGGAGACGAAGAGACTGCTGGCATGGTCACTATTCTCACCGGTCACTCAGTGGAGGAGCTGTGTACCCGCTCTGCGCCCATGAAGGTATACACATCACGAATACAATCACTCAGTTCTTTAGGCTCTCCAGCAACCACTGTTGGTATGGACCGCTGGTCTGTCTCCTGTGTATTTCTGGTTTATCCCTTGGGTTGTACAGTATTGCTATTAATATTTGTTATAAACTACTGACATTTTACCATGGTGTAGATCTTTGTAGAGAGACAGAGTTCTTTCTAAGAGAAGTTTGGCATGTTCGACCTCCCCCATTCATCCTTCCGTGATATTTTACCTTACTTTGTATGTTCATTGGCATTAGAAGAGTTGACGTCTTACCCTCTATTGTCTGTCTCCTTGGTAACAGTCGGCCATCCAGGCAGTGGCGACAGCAGGCATGGAGCTGAAGAACATTGTGGAGTTCTACCGTCAGTGGAAGGAGATTGGCTGAGAGCGTTGAGGGGGCGAGGTCGGCATGGCGGACAGCTGATCACACACTCACTCCCTCTCTCTCTCCCACTCTGTTGCTCTGTCTGTATCTGCGTCTCCAAGGAAAATCAACTCTAGGAAAGGAAGTAAGGGGGGGAGAGAGAAGAGAATGAGAGAGGGAGGGTGGAAAAGTAAAGCAGTTGAAGTAAAGAAAAAGCGAGACACATGGGCAAAGGGGGCAATAAGAAACAGCAGAAGACCCCCCAACCCCAAACATAAAGAAGCGATCCCAGAGGTTGGTGAGAATTAAGTGGGGACACTACGCACTTAAAGTGCCCCTGGTTCACATCATAACCAGGCATATACTGTTTATGATAGAAACGAGTACATTACGTGTCGAGAGAGAACCACACATACACATTCACGCTCAGTTAAATCCATTGGTTTAGATGTATAGAGCAGTGTTTCCCGTTTCCTCATTTCCCTCTGTTTGTGTTGTGAAGGTGGGACTATGTCAGCCCTATGGCTGGCTGGGTCTGGTCTGCTAAGGCAGGGGCGTGTGGGTTAAATCCCAGAGAGAGAGAACACATCTCTAGCGTGCCAAGCGTTGAGGCTATCGACACATCAGAGTCTCGTAGCTCATAGGGTTACAAATGGGTTCAGGTCAATGGACGTACACTTCTCCAGGATTGTTTTCTTATCAGTTTTTTTTCGGGTGTACTTATTGTGTACGGTGACTAATGTATTGTGTTATCTGTGTATGAGGAAGAATAATAATTATGGGTTGTGCCCTGCTATTGTTTTAATTTGGATTTTATTTTTGTACCCAAATATACTTTATTTTGCGTTTTTGTAAGCTGTGCTGAATACACACAGGAATGAAGTGCATGGGGAGGGATGGGGTTGTCCTGTATCGTTTCCCTAAACCAGTCTGATAATCCTTCTGTTCTCAAAGAAATAGTCCTGACTTCTGTGTCATGGTGCCGTTTTAGGAAGAGGTAGACTCTGATGGGTCAGCTTTGTGCTGTTGCTAGACGTTAAGGAGAGCGGGGTCTGCGGCTGTCCCAATATGGCGGTACCAGGTGTTTGTGTTTTGACCCTTGTGAACTCCTGATATATCCCATCTACCATCATCAGTAACTGTCCCATCATGCACAGTGCAAAGGAACCTGGTATATGTGTGTGGCCATGCATTGAACAATAAAATGAACTCATTTTAAAATGTATTTTCTTGTTTTCACTCTTGCAGAAACCATTTACAGTGGCAACTTTTCAAAGCTTTACACAATTCATGACAAAGCACAGGACATACTCATGGCTGCACCCTTATGACAATAATAGCCATTGTTTCGGTAAGTTGAACTTATCCAGAGACGATGACCGATCAACATTAAAATAAAGTGGTGTGTATCAAATAGTCCGGGTAGCCATTTGATTATCTGTTCAGAAGACTTATAGTTTGGGGGTAGAAGCTGTTGAGAAGCCTTTTGGACCTAGACTTACCGCTCTGGTACTGCTTGCTGTTTGGAACACATTTAATGTTTTTCATTTTATAGGTTTGTTCCAAAGTTTTGAAACACCCTTACCTATTGAAATATGGTAGTTCTGTTCCACTTTCCTCTCAAACTTCTCATTCTGAACCCGTTCAGTGCAGTCTGGCTCATCCATCAGTCTCGGTCCTGTGAGTAGGACTCTGTGTGCCATCTATCCTGCTCTCTTCTGTTGTGAGGTCTCGTGCCCCTCACTACCCTGGATGCCTGTGCCTAATGCCCACCATTGCGTGGCATGGCAGAGAGAGACAAATCCCCTGGCAGCGGGGTCAGAGCCACCCCAACAGAAGATGGTTGGCACAGCACAGGGCTGGCCCGCTTTCTGGTGGTGGGGAAATTAACAGTCCAGGGCCCGGGTTCTCAAAAGCATCTTAAGGCGACGTTCATCGTTAGAACCTTCGTAGGAGCATATGATAACAGATAGCAAAAATGTTGAATTTTTTGAATTTTGCTTCGAAACTGCAAAAACGTTCTCAGCCTCATGGCAGCACTTTTTTTTCTCTGCCCCGTGGCAAAAAAGTGTAGAATTGCAGGGAATTCACTTTAAGAAAGTAATAATGACAGTGTAGAATAGCATTAGAAAACAGCATTTTTTTTCCCTCTGCACCATGGCAAAATGTGTTGAAATGCACATTTTGGCATAGGTCAGTGCCCCGTGGCCCCCTTGATCCCAAATGTGGTAGTCCGGCGCTGGGGGTGCTGAGGGAGGATAAAAAGTCCTAACAAAGCATTTTGTCAATGTGCCTCCAAGTCCATGAAAAATAAGCCCTGCTTTTCATGTAGATTTGGTTCAGTTGGAATATTATAAAGTGACCTGCCAGCCTTGACTGAGTCAGAATTTCTGAAGAATCTAAACTTCGCCTGTAAAATCATGGTATTGAGTAGGCTACAGAAGAAAATCATCACCATTGATATCACCCAATAGTCTTTGGAGCTGTTTCAAATATTATGTAATGTGAAAAACTTTGAAATGTGGCATTTTGATTAAGAAAATGTTATATAACTGTCTGTGCATGTAAAATAGAATTATGCGATGCTATGGGATGCCTTAAGGCTTGCTCTCTGCCTTGTCTCCTGATTCTCCATAACAATGTTTCTTTCTTGTCCCCGTCCAATCAAAACGTCGCTGTGTGCGGAGGGTGGGATTTCGACATTGGGGCTACGGGTTTGCGGTGTTTTTATTCGCCTGTGAAGGAATGCAGGACATAGACAGTTTATACAGACTTAGACCAGCCTCCAATGGTCAGGATAACCGGATTTACGATGGAACCGTAGTTTATTACAAGCAACAATTGTTCATTTTGGTCAGTGACTACATTGCTCCAGTGAAGATTTGCGCTAATGAGCTCACCGCCAATATAAAGCTGAAAGGTTTGACTTTGTTTCTTTCTCTTCACGTGCCATAGTGTGCTTGTTACAATGTAACAACCTGTTTGTGTGTAGGCTACTGGATATGTATATTTTGTACCTGTGCGTTTGTGTGTGCGCCACGAGCGTGTAGGAAACTGGAAATCCTGAAAATGTTCTCTAGGAAAATGTCTCCACGGAACCAACTTTTCAGCTATTATGCAAATTATATTATGTACCCTATGTATCTTGTCATTTTAAAATATCATTACACTTTTTGTTGCCATATTTGCCTTTTTGTATTCATATTCAATTTCTATTGATAAAATTGGCAGTGTAGCCTGTCATGAGTGTGTAGGCGTTTTATAGTATAAAGTGTGACATTTGACAGATAGGCCTCCATTGCGCCCGAACAAAAGGCAATTTGCCTACAATGTGATAACAATATGGTAGGCTATCCGACATGAACATTAAGACCAAATAGTCCACGAAAACAGATTGGAGATCCAGTACTCCTCTTTCTTGGAAAGTCAACATACATTAAAAACGCGCGCGGAGGAACATTTCTGCAGTCTCTCCAGGGTTCTTCTGGGTATGGGCTGTGTAGAGAGCTACTAGGATAGACCAGACACCGCCTACACTTCAAGACAGCCCTTCCCTGGTTTCACTTTTTTTATTATTATTATTTAACTAGGCAAGTCAGTTAAGAACACATTCTTATTTACTATGACGGTCTACTGGGGAACAGTGGGTTAACTGCCTTGTTCAGTGGCAGAATGACAGATTTTTATCTTGTCAGCTTGGGGATTCAAACCAGCAACCTTTCAGTTACTGGCTCAACACTCTAACCACTAGGCTACCTGCCACATCTCAGCTCTTTTTAGGGCATATTCTCCCTCCACATGCTCGACTCCCACAATAAGTGCTGTTCTCTTGGGAAAAATAGATCCCAATCTCTCACCAGAAAGTTCCTCTCTGAGATTGTCTTTTTAGCCAGTGCCATAACTGAACATAACTGCTAATGTATCTGTTTGTCTGTGATTGTTGTCTGCCTTTACCATTTCTCCAGTATTAATGTCATATGAATGTGACTTCAGGCATTGTACATTCCTATAAAAAGGCAAATTAATTTGAGTAGGATATAGGATTGAGTGCTCTTTGAATAACTGTCCAATTGATGGATCTCGTTTCTCTCATGAAACTATGCACTCAGCATTTATTCTTTCTTTTGCAATGTTCATGTTGTAGACCACTTCAGAGCAATGAATTGAGTTTCACCCTCTGCCCTGCCTCTGGTACAGGGCGTTAGTGCGTTCCTCTACAAAGGTAGGACGAGAGACCGGTAGGACAGCTACCTTGCCCTACCTAGGCTATATGAGTTAAACATTTCATAGACCAAATGTAGGTCTCTTCCCTACATATCTGGTTGGTCTGGTCTACTGTTAATGCCACTATTGCTATTGCAATGACAAGTTGTAACTTGTTCCATCTGACTATGTTCTTATAGTTAGTCACAGATTATCATAAGTGATATTACTGGTTGACACCACACCTGCAGCAAGGAACTGTGTGACCTTGTTTAAACCATGTCAAATGCATTGTGATTGAGTCATTCATCAGTTTGTAGGTTGGTGAAAGCAAAGGTTCTGTTACGCTTTCAACAATTTATTCGTGTTGGATCAGTGATTACAGGAAAGAAGCGACAAGAGAGGAAGGATGCATTTAAGAAAACAAAAATCTTACTCTAACTGGACACAACAGATGATATCCTAATCCATTTATCACTAGACTAAAATAGTGTCATGTGGCATAGTGTGAATTTAAAGTCCTCAACAGACTGTTAATGAGTACTCCATCTGGGTCAATGGGAGGGACGGATAGTTAGTTAGTTCAGCTATACATGGAGTTATTTGTTGGATTTATACCTTCTGCAGTGCAGTACGGACAGGAACCGGTGAATCCTGTTGTTCAGGGTACGCTTAACCATCAGTCATATTGTGTGTGTGTGTGTGTGTGTGTTGAGGTGATGTCTTCCATGTTCCATTACCAGGAGAAACTGTACATAATCTTACAGCTAGATGACAATGCAATGCTCTATGGGGCGAACGATGTGCCTTGTTCATGTTTGCATAAAATTGACATGTGCATAAATCAAATCAAATTTTATTTGTCACATACACATGGTTAGCAGATGTTAATGCGAGTGTAGCGAAATGCTTGTGCTTCTGGTTCCGACCATGCAGTAGTATCTAACAAGTAATCTAACAAATTCACAACAACTACCTTATACACACAAGAGTAAAGGAATGAATACGAGTATGTACATATAAATATATGGATGAGCGATGGCTGACCGGCATAGGCAAGATGCAGTAGATGGTATGTCTACATGCTCCCCACATAGACTTCCTTTTGTTAGCTCCTGAGTTACAAAGTCTTCTATTGAGGAAGGTCATGTGACGAGATCACGAGCCAGGGAAGACATTTCAGAATTCAGGAGTTGGGTGAGGGAGTGGAACAGAAAGAGGGAAACGTGGGAGAGAAGCTGCGTATTCAGAAGAGGTGGGGTAAAGGGGAGGTGAAGAGGAGAGATGGAGGTAAGAGGGAAAAATTAGAATATTTTGAAACATGATGGTAGGGGAACTGGGGATGGTCCCTCTATTTAGTCACTCTATTTAGAGCGCTTGTTTTCCCCTTGTTTGCTGTATGTGGCAACCATTACCATGCTCTTGCACACAAACAAAGACAGACACTCACTGACACTTAAACAAACACCTCTGACGGAGGGTTTAACCTACTTCTCACTTTCTTGTTACTATTTTGCAGAATTGTATAGTATTTTAGATAGAAAGTCACGAATGATCAAGTCCTTGCCAATACATTATTCTGAAGAGAAATATGTTGCTACTGTGCAGAACAGCCTTGTGAGTGGGTGGTGTAGTTGAGATTGGGTGGTGGTCAGCACATGAAAAGTGTTTGGTATCACAGAGGCCCATGAGCAACACCTCCAAAACATCCCGTTATTCGACTACAACAGAAATAGACCAACAGAATTCCCATTCTATTAGTTGATGGAGACAGTGGAGGATGATGAGGGGAAAACAGGTCATAATAATGTCTGGGACAGAGCAAATGGAATGGCATCAAATGTATAGAAACCATGTGTTTGATACCATTCCACTGATTCCGCTCCAGCCATTACCACGAGCCCGTCCTCCCCAACCTCCTGTGGATGGAGAACAAAATCTGAATTGGAAAGGACCTCACATTGTTAGACACACCCAGGAATCCAAACTGATATGCTCAGTTTCACCATTGTTTTAGATTCCAGGCTATTCATCTGTGTTATTCATAAGTAGGTTTACTGGTTGTGACAGAACGTGCAGAGTTCTTTTAAAAGTAAGCTGCGAATTATCAACTATGCGCTCATTGCAGTGCGCTCATTGTCATGAGATCTAATCAGATAGACAGGTTTGGACCATTACCCAATCATCACCTAGTCACTTAGCACATCTTTCCCATAAACACAGACATGGATGCCAATAGTTTTGTGCTAGACAATTCAGATTCCAACAAAGTTAACAAAATTGGGGTGTACCCTAAGCCAAAATATGTGGACATGTTTATTTTCCACTCTGCAGTGAGAGTATTTCTTACTCACATGATCCCCTGACATCATTTTTTACAGCTGATTAGCAGTGAGGCTGCTGGGAAGAGTCAGTTTGGGAGGGAACTGAGGGAGAGGACAGCTGGAGTCAAGACGAGTCCACTTAGAATTAAAGAGGACTTCATAGTGGGGTGGGTTAGGATTAGGAATAATGCATTTAGGCTTGTTTTCTTCACCACAGTTTCTCTGCTGCAGAGAGGAAGCCAGATCTAGGATCAGGTCCTCCCTGTTCATTCAATGTTTTTCATTATGATCCAAGAGGCAGCACTTAGGCAAGATCAGCAATCCTACTCTCAAACACTTTCTGAATATGGCCACAGATGTTTAGTCATCTATGTCTAAGTTCTATTACATTATACAGGCAACATTTTGACCCTATAACTAGGTCTTCATCAGGACCACATTTACAACATGAACTGGCTTCTTGGGATAACTCAATTAGCAGAATAAGTATGTGTGCATACAGGTGGGCATACAGGTAGTGCCACACAAATCCAATGAAAAGGAGAGCCCCCCCCCAAAACAAATGGAGGCCACGGTGTAATCTCTGAGTGGACTAAACATTAGGAGCACATTACTAATATTGAGTTGCACCCCTTTTGCCCTCAGAACAGGCTTAATTTGTCAGGGCATGGACTCTACAAGGTTTCGAAAGCATTCCTCAGGGATGCTGGCTCATGTTGACTCCAATACTTCCCGGAGTTGTGTCAAGTTGGCTGGATGTCCTTTTGGCGGTGGACCATTCTTGATACACACAGGAAACTGTTGAGCGTGAAAAACCCGGCAGTGTTGCTCCTGGCAATTACTACCACACCCTCTGAATGGCAGACATACACAATCCATGTCTCAGTTGTCTCAAGGCTTAACAATACTTCTTTAACCTGTCTCCTCCCCTTCATCTACACGGATTGAAGTGGATTTAACAAGTGACATCAATAAGGGATCATAGTTTTCACATTGATTCACCTGGTCTGTCTATGTCATGGAAAGAGCAGGTGTTCCTAAGGTTTTGTACACAGTGTATATTATATCAATATGTGCAACCCACTATCAAAGCTTATTGTGAAATAGAAACTAATTAATTGGGTTGCAACGTCATACAGAATTTAATATAATTCAAATTGAAGAGGCAGTAATTGGGAGCACGCTAGACTTTGAAGTGACGAGTGAATCTGTGAGGAACAGGAAATTAGTGACGTGCAGTTCACAAATGATTATTTTTTAACAACCTTTTTACGGACTCGAGAGATGTTCCTAATGTTTTGTACACTCAGTGTATGTTAAATGCAGACTTTGCTTATTGAAACCAGCAGCACACTTTGCAAACCACACACTGATACGCACAGCCTTGTATTTACCCAGCCTTTTATTTATCCAAATCATTGGCACCTCGACCTCACCCCTCTTTCATTGATAGGAGTCTGATGCATGCAAATTATTCACCCTCTGTTCTCAGCCCTGAACCCAGTGACTCCGCTAGCATGGTTCAGTGTCACAGACACAAGCTATTGTCGTCTTTTTCGCTCTCTTTCTGTATGTGTGTGCGTTTCCATGAATAAGAACTTCCAGTTCAGCATGTGTGTGTACTGAGCAGAATTGTTACTCATTTTCATAGAGCCCAGGCCAGTGTGTAACAGTCGGCCCTTGGCCCTGCTCTCTCCAGACAGGGCCTCAGTCACAAAGCACACTTTGTCCCAGTAAATGGGATAAGGCCTGCAGCTGGGCCACCATGCAGTGTCCTGTCCCCTCTCTCTGTCTCTGTCTCCCCTCACACACTGTCACATCACAGAGCCTGAGGTATGCACCAGAGTGACAGGGCAACCTCCAGGTAATATTTCACCCAGCCAACACTGTGAGATAAGTGCCCTGACTATGACAAATCATCAGACCAAAGCAACTTCCATTCTGAGCCTTAGCATAGGACTTATATGAGGCTGTTGTAGCAACTGTACTCTCACAAAGGAAGCCGTATGGAGGGTGGTCACAGGAGGTTTGTGGCACCTTAATTGGGGAGGACGGGCTCGTGATAATGACTGGAGCGGAATTTAGATTGATGGTGCTCTTTAACATACACTCTTAGAGAAAAAGGTGCTACCAAGAGCCTAAAAGGGTTCTTCGGCTGTCCTCATAGGAGAACCCTTTGAAGAACCCTTTTTGGTTCCAGGTAGAATCCTTTTGTTTCCAGGTAGAACCCTTTTGAGTTCCATGTAGAACCCTTTACACAGAGGGTTCTACATGGAACCCAAACGAGTTCTACCTGGAACCAAAAAGGGTTCTCCTATGGGGAGAAGCTGAAGAACCCTTTTGGAACCCTTTTTTCTAAGAGTATACTTAAGTCAATTTCTACAGTGAAGTGCCATAAACAGAAAATAAGCTGTGCAAATCTGTTATGATTGTCATCATGTCATATTATTGCGTACAATCCATCCTGTTTGCTTGTTCAGCACATACATGTTCCGCTGTTTGTGTGTGCCTCAATGGCTATCACTCAGTATTTCCTGTAGTGATGGGAAGTTCGACGCTTTTTACTGACTCAGAGCGCGCAGGGCCCCCTACCGGCGAACGATTAACTACAAACTTGAACGGCTCATGATTCTACAAGCCTCTCATTCACCATAGGGGGCTTATTGGAGCTGTCATTTGTGACTGAGACTTACTAAAGTGTGCTTCAAACAATTTACATTTGTGATAGCTAGGCATACAACAAGACTAGATTGTGAACGACTCTTTGCGGAATGACTTGCCTGCCAAGAGGGAGATAAGCACATATCGTTTGCGAACTGCTTCAGGCCCCCAAACAATTCTTCCTCAATTTTGTTGAGCAGATGCAGGCTGTTTAGGCTTCTACAAAGCTGTGTAGCTTTCAATAATCAGTTCATTACATTCATTATTACACCATGAGATGAACTACCAGTTCTAAACATGTATTCTTCTCTATGCTGCATACGCAGCATGATCTATTTTTGTGCGCGCACATATGATAGACAGTCGGTGGTCGTAGCACGTATCTGGAACCGCTGAGTCAAAGAAACTGGTATGAATCCTGCTGTAGGATTCATCGTGGCCAGCAGAGCAGATCAAAGGAACGAGTCACTCTGAAAAATGTATCATGACTCTCGAGTCCGTAAAAAAGGTTGTTCAAAAATGATCATTTGTGAACTGCACGTCACTAATTTCCTGTTCCTCACAGATTCACTCAAGTCACTTCAAAGTCTAGCGTGCTCCCAATTACTGCCTCTTCAATTTGAATGATATTATATTGAATTCTGTATGACATTGCAACCCAAGTAATGTGTGTCTATTTCACAATAAGCTTTGATAGTAGGTTGCACATATTGATATGATATACGCTGTTTACAAAACATTAGGAACACCTGCTCTGTCCATGACAGACTGACCAGGTGAATCCAGGTGAAAGCTATGATCCCTTATTGATGTCACTTGTTAAATCCACTTTCAATCAGTGTAGATGAAGGGGAGGAGACAGGTTAAAGAAAGATTTTTAAGCCTTGAGACAATTGAAACATGGATTGTGTATGTGTGCCATTCAGAGGGTGAATGGGCATGACAAAATATTTAAGTGCCTTTGAACAGGGTGTGGTAGTAGGTACCAGACACACCGGTTTGAGTGTGTCAAGAACTGCAACGCTGTTGAGTTTTTCATGCTCAACAGTTTCCTGTGTGTATCAACAATGGTCCACCACCCAACGGACATCCAGCCAACTTGACACAACTGTGGGAAGCGTTGGAGTCAACATGGGCCAGCATCCCTGTGGAATGCTTTCAACACCTTGTAGAGTCCATGCCCTGACAAATTGAGGATGTTCTGAGGGCAACAGCAGGTGTAATATGCTCCTAATATTTTGTACACTCAGTGTATTTCCATTTAACGTATCTGAAATACTATTGAGTTAGAAAGAGACAGGGAGATATGATGAGAGATTTAAATATCAGTAAGTAGGGCAAAATGAACAAAATCAATAGAAACTGTCAATAGACGAAGACCGATGTGCATCAAAACTAGCATTTTTTTTTTGTTGTTGTTGTTTTGCCAGCTGAAAAATGGCAAGCAAAGCATGCCTGCAACATTGAACATGGTGTGGGTTGCTGGGTTCACAAACATAAGGACCTTATTGACAATCTCCCTTGCTATCTGAACAGCCCTCTGTTCAATACTACATAGCAGGAACATGTTATTGTCATGCTAGTTTTGTTAGCTAACAGCCCACAATAAGACACTGCATCTCAGTGCAAGAGGCGTCACTGCAGTACCTGGTTCGAATCCAGGCTGCATCACATCTGGCCGTGATTGGGAGTCCCATAGGGCGGCGCACAATTGGCCCAGCGTCGTCTGGGTTTGGCCGGGGTAGGCCTTCATTGTAATTAAGAATTTGTTCTTAACTGACTTGTCTAGTTAAATAAAGGTTTAATTAAAAATAATAATAATAATGTGAGAATGCTAACCACTGTCTAAATGACTGTGTTGAGTCCAGTCAACAAGTACATTATGACAAAAGAAGAAATGCTAATTTTGATGGAACCAAAAGAAAATTTGATTGAATATTTTTGTATTGGTTTGTAATTTGAAATCAAGTGGAAACAGAGTGGACTATTCCCCAACCGTTTCACATACAGTGGATGTGTCATGTGTGACATTTTTTATTCTGAATGATATGTAACAGTCCTCACACAATACATCTGAGTGTATGTCAGTGTAATTTCTAGAGAATTATATCTAACAGCCATTTTCTTCCCTTTCTCTCTCTGCAGTGTTTCCTTTGTGGTGGGGGGGTGGGGTGGCCAGCGGTGGTGGGGGCTGGGCCCAGGGCTGGGGCCAAGGCTGGGTCTGGGACCGCTGTATGCAATGGGAACTAGGGCCTGGAGAGGGGGCCCAGGCCCCAGCGTTTGACTGCCCAGTCTGGTGTGTCCTCTGCCAGGGATGCAGGGCTAGGCTCAGGGAGGCCTGCCAGAGAGGCAGGGGGGCCATCAGACTGCCCACAGACATGCTTAGCATCAAACTCCCCCAGCTCTTCGACATCCACCAAGTCCCCAAGGTAAGAGTGGCCAGACTGAAAGAGAAACCTTTCACAACCATTTCACAAACCTTCAGAGGTTTCACTGACTAAATGTTCATGTTTTACTAAATATAGGATATGGTGTCGAGATCAGGATTGTGTCACATAGTTCCCAGAGGGCTGTTTGCACTTATGTTCAACCCAGTCCTTGCTCCATCTTACCTGGGTCCGTATTCACAAAGTGTCTCAGAGTAGCAGTGCTGATATAGGATCAGTTTTGCCTATTAAATTATGAAGTGACGCCCGACAACCTGCCAGCTCGACCACATCCCCTCCTCCCTTCCCCAGACCATCTCTGGAGACCTCCCATTCTTTACTTCCCTCATCAACTCATCCCTGACCACTGGCTGTGTCCCCTCCCCTCCTCAAGAAACCAACACTCAACCCCTCTGATGTCAAGAACTACAGACCTGTATCCCTTCTTTCTTTTCTTTCCAAAACACTTGAGCGTGCTGTCTCTGACCAACTCTTTCTCTGTCTCTCTCAGAACCATCTTCTTGATCCTAACTAGTCAGACCTTAAGACGGGTCACTCAACGGGTCACTCAGGATACTGTTCTCTGCACTGCCAAAGCTTTCTCTCCTCTGTTCGCATCCTCCTAGATCTATCCACTGCCTTCGACACCGTGAACCATCAGATCCTCCTCTCCACCCTCTCAGGGCTGGGCGTCTCAGGCTCTGCACACTCTTGGATTGCATCCTACCTGGCAGGCCGCTCCTACCAGGTGACTGTGTCTGCACCACGTACTCTCACTATTGGTGTCACCAGGGCTCGGTTCTAGTCCCTCTCTTGTCTTCTCTCTATATAACCAAATCACTTGGCAGATATCTCAGCTTGGATGTCGGCCCACCACCTCAAGCTCATTCTCGACAAGACAGAGCTCCTCTCCCTCCAGGGGAGCTCCTCTCCCTCCCTCCTGCCCCCGCTTCAAGACCTCTCTATCACGGTTGAAAACTCCACGGTGTCCCCCTCCCAGAGTGCAAAGAACCTTGGCGTGACCCTGGACAACACCCTGTTGTTCTCTGCAAACATCAAAGCAGTGACTTGCTCCTGCAGGTTCATGCTCTACAGCGTTAGTAGAGTATGATCCTACCTCACACAGGATGCGGCGCAGGTCCTAATCCAGGCACTTGTCGTCTCCCGTCTGGACTACTGCAACTCGCTGTTGGTTGGGCTCCCCGCTTGTGTCATAAAAAACCTGCAAATTATCCAGAATTCCGTTGCCCACCTGGTGTTCAACCTTCCCAAGTTCTCTTATTTCACCCCGCTCCTCCGCACAATCCACTAGCTTCCAGACGCCTCCACTACAAGACCATGGTGCTTGCCTAAGGACCAGCAAGAGGAACTGCCCCTCCCTACCTTCAGGCTATGCTCAAACTCTACATCCCAACCCGAGTACTCGGTTCTGCCAACTCTGGTCTCTTGGCTCTCCCACCCCTACAGGAGGGCAGATACCGCTCAGCCCAGTCAAAGCTCTTCTTTCTACTGGAACCAGCTTCCTCCTGAAGCTAGAACAGCAGAGTCCCATACCCATTTTATGAAAACATCTGAAACCCTACCTCTTCAAAGAGTATCTTAAATAATCCCACAGCACCCCCCCACACACACATTTTTTGTAAATGAAAAAAAAAAAAAAAGATTGCCTTTCGTGAACTAAAACTCGCACTTGACTTTTTCCCCTCTATTAGCACTGACTTTGCTGATAGCTACTAAAAAAAGTACTTACTATGACTGAGATATGTGGTTCTCCCACCTAGTTATCTTAAGATGAATGTAACTGTAAGTCACACTGGATAAGAGTGTCTGATAAATTACTATAATGTCAATGTAAGTGTTGATCAGCATTCCTGCTCTAAGACACTTTTTGAAATACAGGCCCAGATGTACCAGACTAGGAGGACAGGTCTTGAGGTCCTCCAGTTGTATGTTAGATAATCTCTATAGTAGCCTATGTACTGTGTATCACAGTGTTTTGCCTTCAGGTGTTCCGGGAGGATGGCATCATCTCAGGATACCGTCACCCCCAAAGCTCCGCCCTGGACTGCATCCTTAGCAGCTTCCAGATGACCAATGAGACTGTCAACATCTGGACCCACTTCCTGCCCACATGGTATGTACACCAATGCAAACACTCTGAATGAAGACAAGGAGATCAGATCCATAGATGGCGGGAGGTATTCTGTAACAATTAAGTCTGGTTTAGACTGGAAAGCATACGTATCAGATTGGTGTCTTCCTGTCTTCGTATCAAATCTTCCGATCACTCCCCCATATCATTTGAAATGGAACTGATGGTGTTGCGACGCGTCTCATTTCCCAGGTACTTCCTGTGGCGCTTCAGCGTCCTGTGCTCCACACTGAACTTCCTGTCGGAGAGCTACACCTGGCCGCTGCTGGTGTACATGCTGCTAATCTGCGTGTACCCCTTCACCTCCAGCTGTGCCCACACCTTCAGCACCATGTCCCCCGAGGCACGCCACATCTGCTACTTCTTCGATTACGGCGCCCTCAGCCTCTACAGCCTGGGTAAGGCACGCTGCAAGTCTGACTGTCTGCACTTCACAGTTAGACTATTAGTGCTTCCTTTACCTTTAGTTATTTCTTTCTTGTTACATTTCCTCCAGTACCAAGTCTGCCAACTCTCACAGTAGGCTACTGCTTCCCCTAATCCGAACTGGTGCAATCCCACAGGATGCAGGCCACATGCCATCTTTCAAGTTCCAAAAAGTCTCTGTGAACTTGGGCAATCAGTTGCACGATTAGAACTTTATATACTACTTCCCACATTTGTAACCATTGTTTGTGTGGTTACTTCATTGTTTGTGTATGTTTGATTTGGCGCTGTGTGTGTCGTGCTGCTGGGCTTGTCAGATTCACTTTAGTAAAAGCTTTTGGCCCACAAAACCTCATAATACATGTCTTGTTCAAGTATCAAATCAAATGTTATTGGTCACATACACATATTTAGCAGATGTTATTGCGGGTGTAGGGAAATGCTTTTTCAAATTTTATTTTTTATTTTATTTCACCTTTATTTAACCAGGTAGGCTAGTTGAGAACAAGTTCTCATTTACAACTGCGACCTGGCCAAGATAAAGCAAAGCAGTGCGACACAAACAACAACACAGAGTTACACATGGAATAAACAGGCGTACAGTCAATTACACAATAGAAAAAAGAAAGTCTATATACAGTGTGTGCAAATGGCGTGGGGAGGTAGGCAATAAATAGGCTATAGTAGCGAGGTAAATTACAATTTAGCAGATGATGATGTGCAAGTAGAGATACTGGTGTGCAAAAGAGCGGAAAAGTAAATAAAAATAGAATGGGGATGAGGTAGTTAGATTGGGTGGGCTATTTACAGATGGACTATGTACAGCTGCAGCGATCGGTTAGCTGCTTAGATAACTGGTGTTTAAAGTTAGTGCGGGAGATATGAGTCTCCAGCTTCAGCGATTTTTGCAAATCGTTCCAGTCACTGCCAGCAGAGAACTGGAAGGAAAGGCGGCCAAAGGAGGTGTTGGCTTTGGGGATGACCAGTGAAATATACCTGCTGGAGCACGTGCTACAGGTGGGTGTTGTTATCGTGACCAGTGTGCTGAGATAAGGCGGAGCTTTACCTAGCATAGACTTATAGATGACCTGGAGCCAGTGGGTCTGGAGACGGATATGTAGCGAGGGCCAGCCGACTAGAGCATACAGGTCGCAGTGGTGGGTGGTATAAGGGGCTTTGGTAACGAAACGGATGGCACTGTGATAGACTGCATTGTGTTCCTAGCTCCAACAGTGCGTGGTATCTAACAATTCACAATAATACACACAAATCTAAAAGTAAAAGAAATATAAAAAAATTATGACGAGTTATATCGGAGTGGCATTGACTAAAATACAGTAGAATAGAATACAGTATATACAGTTGAAGTCGGAGGTTTACATACACCTTGGCCAAATACATTTAAACTCAGTTTTTCACAATTCCTGACATTTAATCCTAGTAAAATGTTGATTTTCCCATGATGTCAAGCAAAGAGACACTGAGTTTGAATGTAGGGCTTGAAATACATCCACAGGTACACCTCCAATTGACTCAAATTATGTCAATTAGCCTATCAGAAGCTTCTAAAGCCATGACATAATTTTCTGGAATTTTCCAAGCTGTTTAAAGGCACAGTCAACTTAGTGTATGTAAACTTCTGACCCACTTGAATTGGGATACAGTGAATTATAAGTGAAATAATCTGTCTGTAAACAATTGTTGGAAAAAGTACTTGTGTCATGCACAAAGTAGATGTCCTAACCGACTTGCCAAAACTATAGTTTGTTAAACAAGAAATTTGTGGAGTGGTTGAAAAACGAGTTTTAATGACTCCAACCTAAGTGTATGTAAACTTCCGACTTCAACTGTACATATGAGCTGAGTAAAGCAGTATGTAAACAAGTTTGACACCAGATTGC
The DNA here is from genome assembly GCA_003317085.1 of Hucho hucho. NCBI lineage: Eukaryota > Metazoa > Chordata > Actinopteri > Salmoniformes > Salmonidae > Hucho > Hucho hucho. Next base: position 566,280 of record QNTS01000447.1, read on the forward strand.
ACTGTCAGATTTAGGTCAACAGACAGCATACATTAAAATATCAGCCTATGTTTTCCTCTCGGATCCAGCATCTGGGATTTTTTTTTATGGATGTGTGCATACCACTATTCTACACCTTCACATGTACATTTTCCATGGATTCATGTCTGTGTCCACGTGCTTGCTCAACCAATTCACATACTTGGGTATTTGCATTCTGCTTGTGAATACGTCTGCTTTTCTTGGGTGTGTGTTTGCTTGTATGGGTGTGTGTGATAGACTTCTCTTTCCCTCTCTTTCAAACATAAACTTTGTCTCTTACTTTGAAAAAGTGTCTTTTCAAATCCATATTAATTAATGGATATGAGGCCCCCGCAATATGATCCTTAATCTACCACAATTATTCTTACTGCCAAAACATACCCAGCCCTAAATGTCCAAAAGTTTCTGGGATAAGAATTGCAAATGTTTACTGTCGGTGGTGTTCTGCAGCCAAGCTTATTTAAAAAAGCCTCTAGATTTATTGAAAGTACATCAGTGTTGAAGCATATTTACAGCAAGTGCAAGGCCAACGTTTCATTAGTAGGTTATTAGAGCCTAATTGATATGGTATGAGTGTTGCAATTTATAATTATTTTAAGTGCTTGGTGAGTGTATAGTAGGGAAATGCATGGTATATTTAGTTTCAGATATTGTATGTTTTTTTTAACCTTTCAGTGTGTTTGTGTTCAGGTTGTGCCATAACCTATAGCTCCTATGTGATGCCTGACTGCTGGGTCAACAGCTGGCTGCACCAACACTTTGTGCCCATCGCCATCTGCAACACACTATTCTGCACCAGCCTGTCCTGCTATTCTAGGTAGGCAGCCAATATGGTATCCTACCCATGATGCATCACTCTCCTGGTCGTTGAAACCATTGTAACTTTCCTCCCTCTGTTTTTTTTTTTTTTATATAGATTCCTGGAGATGCAATTTCCACACCGGAGTAAAATTCTCCGGACAGGGGCATTTGTCTTTCCATTCATCTTTGACAACATCCCTCTATTTTACAGAGTGAGTTTATTTTGAGAAGGTGTAGACAGAGTTCACAGAAAGTCTGCTTGTACGGTGATTGGGTTGCATTCTGTTTGTTATGTCACAGTTTAGATCCGATTAATGCCTCTCTTTAATACTTTGACCAGGACTTTTGGCTCATTAACTTAGAAACTGATTTTGTGTAGAGTAAATAAAGATTTGACCACATGCTGTTAAAGCTTTTAATCTCTTGGCCGCTGTTTGTGCCAATGATCTTATGTGGGTTTGTATATGTGTGTGTGTCTGTGTGTGTAGCTGCTGCTGTGCTGCGGGGGAAGCTGTTGTCACAGTGAGGCCCTGCCCAGTCACTGTTACCACCTCCTCTTCGCCTTCCTCACCTGTTTCCTGTTTGCCTCACACCTCCCAGAGAGGCTAGCCCCGGGGCGCTTCGACTACTTCGGTACGTCCACGCCAGCGCACGGTTACCATGGCAACTGGACTTGGGAGGTTATATCAGTTATTGAGCAAGCTTTAGCTAGTCTGGCCTGTGGCCAGTTATTGTTGGCGCATAGCGGTATCATTTCTACTGTGTCCGTGATGGTACTGTAGGCAAATATTTGAACAGTGACAATTCTTTGAGCAAACCTGGTAAAGCCTTGTTCACTGCAGTATGATCAAATTCAAGCATTTCTAATGACTCTCTCTCTCATTGATCTCTCTCCTCTCTCAGGTCACAGTCACCAGCTTTTCCACATTTGTGCCGTGGTGGGTACCCACTTCCAGATGGAGGCGGTGCTAGCAGATATGACCTCACGCAGGGCGTGGCTCATCTCGCAGGCGGCCGTACCCTCTTTCCTTAGTACCCTGGGGGCACTGGCCCTCGGCATCATCCTCAACCTAGGCATCATTGGCATCTTCAGTGCCCCTTTGCTGTGGAACCCCCACCACAGTGCCAACCACCCACTGACGCCACCCACGAAACGCAAGGAACAGTGACACTCCCCACAACCAGTGACCACCCAGTATGTTCAAATGAAAAGGTTTGGCCAAACCATTCTCCAACTTTGGAAATAGTAACCATAAGAAGTTATATTCTACCTTTTAAAACCAGGTTGTATTTGTATAACCCCATTGGATTATTATCACAGGATGGTTTTTCTACATGTTATTCTAACGTCTATTTAAGGTTTGTTTAGGAGTTTATTAATGTGTTCACTGTTTACTTTTAAGCCGAATACCCAGCTATTTTTATGAATCTTTTCATTCATTCAGTATCATTGTTTACTGTTAAAAGTTGTGGAGGTATTTCGAGTTAAAGTATCATATACCAACCTCTTTTCACTTATACTTGAAAGGATCTTGTATTGTATGAAGGGTTGTATGAAGCGTATGTGATGTCTAACAACACATAAAAGTGCCTTCTTTTATATATAGTGACCCAAATGTTACCTAAGTACTCGTAAATATTATTTCTGGTTCGTGTAAATCTCAAACTGGAAAAATCTTTAACTGGAAATTTGCAGGGAATTTTCAAATTAATATATAGGTATTTAGCTACTGTTTTTCAATTGTCCTATATAACATCTCAAAACCCATATTTAATATAAATGATGACTATCCATTACATGATTGTCATGACTTCTTGAATAATCTGCACTCTCACTAACTGGACTACTTAGAATGATTCCACCATTTTGTTTTAATATTCAATGCCATCTCATTTAAATCTCCACTATGACTTGAATAGATTTACAGACCAGTGTAGTGCTCATTCAGATTGCCTGCTCTAAATGTCTATACTCTTAGAAAAAAAGGTGCTATCTAGAACCTAAAAGGGTTCTTCACTGTCCCCGTAGGAGAACCCTTTAAGGAACCCTTTTTGGTTCCAGGTAGAACCCTTTTGAGTTCCTTGTAGAACCCTTTCCACAGAGGGTTCTACATGGAACCCAAAAGAGTTCTATCTGGAGCCAAAAAGGGTTCTACCTGAAACCAAAAAGGTTTCTCCTATGGGGACAGCCGAAGAACCCTTTTGGAACCCTTTTTTCTAAGCGATGTACCTGAAAGCTACAGCACTGTACCATGTCTATGATTAAAAAACAGGTGCCATTTTACAGAGGTACGTTTCCATGGAAACTCCATGGTTCTTCGCAGTTTGTGTTCCTGTGAATGCCCAGTCACTTGAATTGTTCTTTGAAGTACTCTTGTTTTTTTTTACGTCTACGACATACAGTAATGGTCATTGGATGCATTTTTTGAAGCACTACGTGCTGTTTAAATGTCAGAGAATTACGGAAATTCACATACCCATGTTTTAGGGAGATAGGATGTACCAAATGATCTTGTTTATAACAGCTATCTGATGGAAGAAATCTTAGATGATGGTACAGAACTGAATGAGTGATGTCACCTCACCTCCCAGGAATGTGGATGTGGTCAGTGGAGGTCAAAGGGTCTTGGCACTGTTGTATTCATGTGGTATCGGGGTGGTCATTGCAGGTTTATGGTGAACCAATACACCACTCACCCCATGCTGGCATAACATTGTCAGTGGCTATTGTTACATGTATCCTTGAAAAAGAGTGTGGTATCTCTTGAGTATTTATTCCTTGTAGTATATATAACAGCACTTACTGTTTCTGTTCAGTTGTAAAGTGTGGTGCATATGTACAGGTAACTGCCAAAATAAAGGAAACACCAACATAAAGTGTCTTAATAGGGCGTTGGGCCACCAGAACAGCTTCAATGCACCTTGGCATAGATTCTACAAGTGTCTGGAACTCAACTGGAGGGATGCGACACCATTCTTCCACGAGAAATTCCATCATTTGGTGTTTTGCTGATGGTGGTGGAAAATGCTGTCTCAGGCGCCGCTCCAGATTCTCCCATAATTGTTCAATTGGGTTGAGATCTGGTGACTGAGACACACACACACCCTTTAAACCCCCTATACTGCTTTGAGACCCCGCTTTCAAAGTCACTGAGATCTCTTCTTGCCATGGTAGCCAAAATACTGGGCAACAGGGCATTTTTATACATATCCCATGTATGATGGGATATTAATTGCTTAATTAACTCAGGAACCACATCTGTGTGGAAGCACATGCTTTCAATAGACTTTGTATCCCTCATTTACTCACGTGTTTCCTTTATTTTGGGAATTATCTGTATATTTACATGATTATTTTTGTAAATGTTTTAGATTAGGAAAAATTATTAATTACATCCCCAACATCATATGATCATTTCTTGACATAATAGCACTTACAACGCTAGACCTAACACTCATGTCATTATTTTATCATGTAGCTCTGTATTCAGAATGTAGGGGAGACCGGGGTTGGTTGTCACAGTGCTTATAACTCCCAAACTAGACGGCGCTGTGTAATAATTTTAAGATTAAAATGTGTGAATTCTTTGAAAGAACTAATCCACCTGGTTGATTCATGTCATCATAACAAAACATTGAGGTGAAGGGATTTTAAAAATTCATAGGTGAAAGTAAAAAAAAAAATGTCGGTATTTTTTTAAAATAAATGTTTGAATTATGGGAGTATACATGTAATACAATATTATAGGGAGAGCTACATTCCAAACCTATTTCTGAGTTCCTAGGTCAAGCCATGTGGTAACTAGCATCCTAATTAGCATTGGGTGCTGTTGCTATAAACCTCCCTTCCCAATAAACCTGAATACCTTTGGCCAGCATATCAAAATGTGTTGGGAATGATATATGTAGCGTGGAGAGCGTTTGCACTTTGGGAGGATGTTGCAGAGACATCAAAATAGAATATTAATGCCTGGCCGACATATAAACTATGTAGAACTGTATAATGTATGTATAAAAACATCTGTGAGACGTCTTGCCAATTAGCAAACAATGTCTAAACTGCATCTTCCCGATTCATAATGTGTACACCCATTGGCCAGAGATATCTCTGCTATCTGGGTTTGTTGCCTTTCTCTCCCAAACATATTTTTTCTGTCACACACCGACACCTGTACACGTGTGCAAACACACGCACACACAAATTGACTCAACGTGTCATATGTTGTTCTCAAGGCATAAAATGCTGAATTTTGTTAGGAATATCGTTTGATCAAAGAAAGGCTTGGCTATTTCTAAGATGCTGTATACTATATTGCTTAATTTCCTCTTACAAAAGGAACAAACTACTAGCCAACAACCCCATCAGTGGAGGCTGCATAATAATGGCTGGAACAGAGTGAATGGAATGACATCAACCACATGGAAACTATGTGTTTGATATATTTGGTACCATTCCACGGATTCCACTTCAGCCATTACCACGAGCCCGTCCTCCCCAATTAAGGTTCCACCAACTAACCTTGCGATAGGGCTGGTTGTCACAAGAGGACAGAGTGTGTTTGATGTCTTATTACTCCATGTTGGAATAAGACATACTAATAGGATCCCTATTTCAACCCAAGACCTTGTTCTTTCTATTAATGTTGAAAAGAGTCTTGTTATATATACTGGTGCTGAGAAATACACACCAGAGTAAAACGTGTGACAACCAACCCCAGTCTCCCCTAAAGGCTTTGGGTGGTTATGAGGGAATAGAATGTGATATTGTGGTCAGTGAGGGAAATGGACTGTGTTGCAGGTCGAGAAGAGTGTACAGGCAGTGTAGGCACACACGCGCACATACACACACCTAATTTTACTCCAACGAGAGCCCTATTGTTTGAAAATCAATTTTTGTTTTCAGGGTTAGTTTATTGAACACAGAGAAACCTATATATTTGCCCTTTTCATCATTCTTATACCACTCAGTTTTCCACTATTGATTTTGGTATGGTGCTTTCATCGTCTTACAACTTGTTTCTTGGAACTGGGTTGTGACTAGCATGTGGCCGACCATATCGACCATAACTGTATCTGAATTGACATATTGTAGTGCTGATATATCTGCAGTTGGTGCATATAACCAATTGTCCTTTAAGTTGTTGAATATTTGAATGTTCAACTAAATGTCTAAACATTCTGTTATGCTTTTGTCATTGAAATCTACTTTCGTTCAAACTAGATTATCGCTGAGAAAAAGTGATGACCTATTCGTTCAAATGTGTGTTTGTTTACGTCAATCACTTTCATGAAGCTACAATGATGATTCCCAAAGTGTGTTCATATTGAATGACATGTTACAGTAAGTAAAATAGGAAGCTATGCAAAGATGACACAGAAAACCACACACTAAGGAACTTCCAGTGACTCCTGAAGAGTGCTAGGTTTTAGCAAAGGGGAAAGAAGCGGTTTGAATGAATGTCTGTGCCTATTGTCCTTTCTTACTACCTTTAATTAAACCTTTATTTTAATTTAGCATATATGCTGTGTTTTGTGTGGAGAACTTAATATAGTTCCTGGGAAAAAACAGGAAAAAAAAAAATTCCTTGTTTGCTATCTTGTTACTAAAATTGTGTCAATGCTGCCTTATTAGTGTATTCATCACTGGAATCATTTCTCTAATAAAAATGACTAACCACATATTTGACAGCATTAATGTGTTTGTCTGTCAACTGTGTATAGCAACTGTATCCGTTGAAATGTTGGATGTATAGGGGAGTACTGCAGTTGTTTTCAAATACACTAGATGACAACCTTTCACTGAGCAATGATCTACTGTAAAACAACCACTGTTCTCCTGCAAGACGGAACAACGTATTGGTGTATGTATGAATGTGAGCAGTAGGGGGCATGATTGTACAAGGATTTATTTTGCCTGTGTAGCCAACAAGTATGTAGCGAATCTCTTGTTGCCAAGCTTAGCCCACCTCATCTAAGAGAGTGTAAAATATAGTTATTTTGCCAGATTCTACCAAATTGTGGTAACATACATAAAAATATTGCTTATCTTGTTTTGAGGCAATTTGAGGTTCTTATTTTCTATCAGTCAATGGGGAAGATGCTGAGATCTTGGTCTGTACACTTCAGATGGGGAATAGAGGCTCTCTATCACTCCTCTGTTAGGGTCTTAAAAAAAAGGAGTGATAATGAGGGAGTTGAGATAGTTGAGGCAGACTCGCTTGGCTCTAGCCCTGGAAGGAGATGGGCAGTGGAAAGTATATCTCTATAGCGGGTTGAAGGTATAGTCCCGTCTCTGCCTGTAAGACGTGATAGTGAACAGTGGGTCCAGCATGAGCCTAACAAGTGTTTTCATTTCCAATACACTAAAGAGAGGGAGAGAGCCAGCGATATAACATTACTCACAACCCATTAGCACTCCTAAGGGAGTGGATATGGAAAAAAGGGAGGGAGAAAGAAGTGTGAGGTGAAGAGAGGCTGCTGTAATATACTGAAAGTGTGTTTGTTTGGGGGGTGATGTAAGGTAATATAAAACTTTATTCTTCCAGTAACTGATGTGTGTGGTGAGAGTTCCAGAGAGAAAGTACTGCTGTGTGTAATTCAGGTAATTGATTAGGGACCTCCACCCAATGAAAGGTGCTTTTGCAGGCTAAAACGTTTAGGTACAATTAGTCTATATTTGTTCATCCTCAGAAATATTATAAAAATGTGTACTGTAAGATGGTAGACAATTGGATACTGACCTCTTGAACCAAATGGTTGTTTTATTCATGGGTAGACGATATACAAAGTGCTGGGGTAACAATATTTGAACATGACAATTTGTTTTACATCAATCAAGTAGATTTACATATTTACATTCAAAGGTGTCCCAATTGTTTTACTAGTCTTATAAAACGTTTGCTTTTATTTTCAAGGTGAAAGGTTAAAAGGGAGAGTAGACCTTGTTGTGGTCTATAGGTTGTATCACGGCCTTTATTTCAATTCCATCTGTCACTCTCCTCCTGAAGTCTCGATCATTGTTATCCATCTGTTACATGTGAAACCATTTCACTGTATCTCTCTCAACCATCTTGTCCCTTACTGGATTTCAGCAGCTTGTTTTTATGTTAAAGTCTGATGTTAAATGCTTTGGGGTCACTATAAGGCATGATAACATGGCTATTTCCTATGAAAGCTATGTAACTGTACCTGAACCTATGAGCTATGGTCTTGCACTGCATACACATTTTTTTCTTTGGAGTATACTCACTCAACAGTATTTAAATGCAAAAGATGGAAGAATAGTATGTCAGGAAAAACACCTTCCTGGCCTTTAATAGAAGTTCCCCCGCAGTTTTTTCAAAAATATTCCTATTTTACAATTTGTCGTCATTGTTTTGTTCTCTGACAGAAAAGGATTGCATATACAGTAAGACATTTTAAACAGAGTAATACATTAGATAAATAATGAATAAGTCAAAAGAATAACTATACAACTCTACTATAATGTGAATTAGTAGGAGAAATGCAAAACATTGTACTGTATTCCATTAGCTATAACCAACTGTAGTGAACAATATCAACAGTAGACGACGTCCGGTCAAACTTACCATTGCACGCACGCACGCACGCACGCACGCACACACGCACACACACACACACACACACACACACACACTTTCAATCCAGATGATGGTTGGGTTTTGGGTTATAAACGAATTGGGTTATCAAATAAGATTATATTGATAAGGAGCATCTCTTAATGACCATTTACTTTAAGTTCATATTCCAAAATGCTAATTGATCATTGATATCCCAGTACAATGCAAGTGATAACCATGAAGAACACAGACTTTGTATGCAGTTTCTTCACTAAGGTCTGGGCTATGCATATGAAAAATGAAGGATCTGACATAACTGCCTAACAACAGAAGGCTTTCTGATTAGTGCAATTGACTTGGCACAACAGGCCTCTCTTGAAATCATTTTCACTCCTGCAGATTATATCACACTGATTGAAAATGGAAAGATGGCGTCTTACTGTTACATTACATAATGGTCATAATGGCAAAGCTCTTATTATCAAAATTGTAGAAGAAAGTTTGAAATTTCACCTACAAAAAGTATGCTCAGGCTTGAAAATCACTAAGCCCCTTAAACTTCACTAAAGTAATTCAACGTTTCCATGTTCTCAGGCAACAGTAAATCCCGGAAAGTCTTCAGACCCCTTGACTTTTTCCACATTTTGTTACGTTACAGCCTTAGTCTAAAATTGATTACATAACAAAAAAATCCTCAACAATCTACACACAATACCCCATAATGACTAAGCGAAAACATTATTATTATTATTTTTTAGCAAATATATTACAATTTTTAAACAGAAATACCTTTTTTACATAAGTATTCAGACCCTTTGCTATGAGACTCGAAATTGAGCTCAGGTGCATCCTGTTTCCATTGAACATCCTTGAGATGTTTCTACAAGTTGATTGGAGTCCACCTGTGGTAAATTCAACTGATTGGACATGATTTGGAAAGCACACCTGTCTATATAAGGTCCCACAGTTGACAGTGCATGTCAGAGCAAGAACCAAGCCATGAGGTCGAAGGAATTGACCCTAGAACTCCTAGACAGGATTGTGTCACAGCACAGATCTGGATCTGGGGAAGGGTACCAAAACATTTCTACAGCATTGAAGGTCCAAGGAAACAGTGGCCTCCATCATTCTTAAATGGAAGAAGTTTGGAACCACCAAGACTCTTCCTAGAGCTGGCCGCCCTGCCAAACTGAGCAATCAGGGGAGAAGGGCCTTCGCCAGGGAGGTGACCAAGAACCCGATGGTCACTCTGACAGAGCTCAAGAGTTCCACTGTGGAGATGGGAGAAACTTCCAGAAGGACAACCATCTCTGCAGAACTCCACCAATCAGGCCTTTATGGTAGAGTGGCCAGACGGAAGCCACTCCTCAGTAAAAGGCACATGGCAGCCACTCCTCAGTAAAAGGCACATGGCAGCCCGTTTGGAGTTTGCCAAAAGGCACCTAAAGACTCTCAGATCATAAGAAACCAAATTCTCTGGTCTGATGAAACCAAGATTGAACTCTTTGGCCTGAATGCCAAGCGTCACATCTGGAGGAAACCTGGCACCATCCATGTTTTTCAGGGACTGGGATACTTGTCAGGATGGAGGCAAAGATGAACGGAGCGAAGTACAATGGGATCCTTAATGATAACCTGCTCCAGAGCGCTCAGGAACTCAAAGGTTCACCTTCCAACAGGACAACGACCCTAAGCACACAGCCAAGACAATGCAGGAGTGGGTTCGGGACAAGTCTCTGAATGTCCTTGAGAGCCCGTACTTGAACTGAAACGAACGTCTCTGGAGAGACCTGAAAATAGCTGTGCAGCAATGCTCCACATCCAACCTGACAGACCTTGAGAGGATATGCAGAGAAGAATGGGAGAAACTCCCCAAATACAGGTGTGCCAATCTTGTAGCATCACACCCAAGAAGACTCAGTGCTGTAATCGCTGCCAAAGGTCCTTCAACAAAGTACTGAGTAAAGAGTCTGAAGACTTATGTAAATGTAATATTTCAGTTTTTTATTTGTAATAAATTTGCTAAAATGTCTAAAACCTATTTTTGCTTTGTCATTATGGGGTAGTGTGTGTAGATTGAAGGAAAAAAACAATTTAATACATTTTAGTATAAAGCTGTAACGTAACAAATGTGGATAAAGTCAAGGGGGCTGAAAACATTCCCAAAGGCACTGTATAGTCTGGATTTCTCCAATCATGCAAAACCCTTCATCAGGACGACACCCGTTCAGTTACACAATAAAACACTCACAGTAAACACTTGACAGGTCTTCGCTGGCTCATCCTCTTCCTCCCGCTCCCAGCCAGCGGCACACAGAGTTGGGGCTGGGTCATCATGAGACGAGGCGAGCTGGGGTAGTAGGCAAACCTGAAGCAGCATGGACCAGGAAGTAAGAAGTAACCCCCATCCCCATAGTCTTCCCATCGCTCCAGGGTAAAGTTTCTCTGAGGTACAGATCTGGGATCAGCTTCCCCTCCCCCAATCCTATCCGTAACCATTAGTGGCCAAGAAATACCCAATATCAGCGTCTAGGAGCAACTTCACCTTACTCCTTTCCCAACCCAATGATCCCTATCAGAACAGATCCTAGCAAAGTCCAACCTGACCAAATATTCATTCAGAGGGGGTGTCGGTGTGGTTAAGACCCATAGAGGTAAATGACGGCAATGCTTAGGTTCAGGATTGCCATCGCACAGTCCTTTACCTAACTTCCACCCTTCCCAATACCTGTCATCCCTGACCATAAGTTCCCCTACTTCCCCTTACCTGGACACTGCCCCAGCCCCAGACCTCCCAGCCTCTACCCCAGGATGTCCAGATAGATAGGGGGGCTCTTAACCAGGGCCAGGAGGCGGCTGTGGATGTCCTTGATGACCAGCCTCTGCTGGGGCTCCCTCTGCCAGCAGCCCTGCATCAGGCAGTGTACCTCCTTGGGGCAAGTGCGTGGTCTCTCCAGCTCCCGGCCCTGTGTAATGCACTCGATAGCCTGTGGGGGCGCAAATATAGAGGCAGAGGGAGGGGGTTAGAATTAGAAGGTCTGCTAGCTACAGTAACTAGGTTTTTGCTATGCCTCTTTATCTGGGGTTATTACCTCAGGGTTTGAATGTTTTCATGATCGTCACTTTTCATGAATTTGACCAGACAATCTCAAGCTACGCTAGAGAGCTTAAGGTGATAACACTTCAAGAACAATAAGTGGAGTTGTCAAGATGAGTCGACAACTTCTGCACAATTCTGGAGAACGTTCTGTGAGAACCAAAGATGTTGCCTCTAATAAACTGGTGCTCTTGCAAAACAATGGAACAGTATTCATCAGAAATTGTCAAATTGACACATTCTTACACTTGGCATGGCTCGATACATTTATCACTGTCAAGGACTGAATTCCACTATGCCGATTCCCATTCAAGGACTGCCCTAGGCCCCACATCACATAAAGAGCCAGCGACTTAACCCTTTTAAAGAGTTCAATATCCCTGATCTAATTCAATGAACTGAAGAGACCTGTCAGCACGGAACCTCATCATACCAATATACCCAGCTAGCACATTTGGTTCCTTGGAAGTTGTGGGAACGTGCGTTTTTGGTTTCCCATTGGTTCTGGGAACGAAGCCATACATTTCCTGACTAGTAAAGCAGAATGTTTTTTAAACATTCAAGATAATTTTGCCTGCTCTGGGAATGTTTATTTTTAGGTTGTGAGAACATTATACTATAGTTCCCTGAAAGTTTCCTCTGAGATTTTATTGACGTTCTGAGAACGGAAATGATAGGTTATTTGAAGGTAATTAAATAACGTTCTGAGTTTCAATAACACTGCTAGCTTAGAATCATTGTTTGAACTCCAAGCACAGATAGGACACATGGAAATTAATTTGCTTAGGCATTAATCATGTAAACACATGTATTTTTTATTGTGGCACAGCGTCAGTGAGATTCAAACCTATGATCTTCTGTTCTTCAGCCATGGAATTAGTCCACTGCACTACCAGGATGGAGCTTGCATGCCATGTTTTTTTACTTATACAAAGCTGTTAATTTTTGTAATTTTAGTCTATAACTTTTAGGAAACATTCTGTTAAAGTAATGAAACTCCAAGAAAATAAAGTTTTTGTCAAGTTGCTGAGAATGTTTCAAAGCAACTATCCTGCACCATTCCCAGAAAGTTGTGGGAAGGTTGTATGCATAATAACTCTAGGATAAGATGGCCGCCCGTCTCCTTATCTCAGACCTAGACAGAGGGTTTGGGATGATTTATCCTTGCCTTCCCTAATTAGACGACATGATAATTACACACGTCCATCATTGGCTGGGAAGGATTAGGTTAACAATGTTAAACGTCATTGGCCCTGGGCAAAGATGAGAGCCGATGAGATTAGAATTGAGTGGAAGGGAAAAGTGATCTACCCTCCACTTGAAAGGAAGAGGGTTCTAGTCCATAATGGTGCAGTTGCGGTCAGGACAGAGACCACTTCTTGGGGTGCAACCTAAAAGGGTTGGACTGGACCCACCATGATTACTATGAAGTCATTGATTGGCTGTATAGCAGACGGGAAATCCTAGTGCTCTAGTCTCCCTCTATGATCAAACACTTCACCCTCTATCCACTGGCTGAATGATGATGTGGTACAGTATTTACACTTTGCCTGGACACTTCCATTACTCAATGCAACTAGATATCAGAGTTATATCTACTTAATTATTACTATGAATTTAGGTTTTGATCACAATACAAAGATTAGGTGAGGTAGGTGCTTATATTTGTCCTATTTCACGTGTGAATTGGAAATGTGTTTTTGCATATCCCACTCTCCTTGAGACACCATCAGAGAATAGGGTCACAGCCATGGTCTGCCATTATGAACAGCACCTGGAGAAATGACCGTTGCTCAACGGCACATCAACAGATTCTTAACCTTGTCAGCTCAGGGATTCAAACCAGCACTCTTTCAGGAAAAGGGGGGTACCTAGTCAGTTGTACAACTGAATGCATCTTCCGCATTTAACCCAACCCCTCTGAATCAGAGAGGTCCGGGGGGCTGCCATAATCGACCTCCAGAGCACCCAGGGAACAGTGGGTTAACTGCCTTGCCCAGGGGAAGAAAGACAGATTTTTACCTTGTCAGCTCAGGGATTTAATCCAGCAACCTTTTGGTTACTGGCCCAACACTCTAACCGCTAGGCTACCTGGCCCAATGCTCTAACCACTAGGCAAGCTGCCACCCCATGTTGCTTCCTACCCAGTGCCCAGTTCCTTACCTCGCTGTTGGAGAGCTGGTACCAGGGCTGTTTCCCATAGGTGAAGATTTCCCAGAGGACCACTCCAAAGCTCCAGATATCACTCTCCGTGGTGAACTTCCTGTACATGATGCTCTCCGGGGGCATCCAGCGAATAGGAAGCATTGTACGGCCACCCACCTGATAGGAGTGAGGTCAATGGTCATTCAATTGTACATTTATAGAATTATAATTAATATGACAATGAAGATGATCATCAGATGTACCATGCTACTTCATCTGTGATAAGCCTATACATTGATAATATCAATATGTATTTTTTGTACATAGAGTTGGATATACTATTTTGTGAAATAAAAAAAGTATTTCACTACTTCCACCTTTACCCTGTAGTAGTCTGTGCTGTAGATGTCCCGGGACATTCCAAAGTCTCCTATCTTGACCATCAGACCCTCTCCCATATCTCCCACCAGGCAGTTGCGTGTGGCCAGGTCCCGGTGCACAAAGTGAAGGGAGGCCAGGTAGACCATGCCTGAGGCAATCTGTCCGGCGATGTGCAGCATCTGGGGAAGAGTGAGCTGGCCCAGTGGGGGCATCTTCACCTCCTCCAGGATATGGGCGTCTGGACCGTGCGCCCTGGTGGACAGGAGGAGGAGAGGTCAGGCTTTTGGGTGAATGGCATGAGACATACTTTGGCTGACGTTCATCAGGACCCGTATTCACAGTCTCAGAGTAGTGTTTATATAGGATCTTATAGCCTTTTAGATCATAATGAATATATGGACCGGGAGACCTGATCCTGGATCAGCGCTCCTACTCTGAGACGCTTTTTGATATGGGCCCAGTTCTCCCAGATTAATTTAGGCTTCTGATTGGTCCTTCGACGCATTAACTTTTGCACCAACCTAGTGATGCAATATCAACATACAGTAACCAGATGGATGATTACTGCATGCAATCTGCAGATGGAACACGTTGAACATATATGAGATCCTTTAAGTGTAATAGAGGCCGTCAGCTAGAGACCAAGCCATAACAAAACAACTTAACAAGATGGTTAACAGGAAACATAAGGCTTGTTATACGCCTTGCATTCATTTGGAATAATTTGATTAGCCTTATTCTAGCCTTATTCTTCAAACGTTCCACAGTTTCTCTCAATATCACATCCACCCCACCCACTCTGACTTGTAGCTCTCTCCCAATAAGCTCCTCGATGTGTCCATCAATCCTAATAGAAATTTGTCACATGCAGGAAGATTTCTATTCTATCACTATTAGTTTAACAGGCAGGTGGTAGACGAGCAGCTGCCTCATAGGCCAAGAGACACACATCCATTCTGTCTGCTTGGAAATGTGATTTCCATCTATCCATGAATATGGATAGTGTGGGCTGTGTCTTTGTACGCATCGAGTCTCCATTCCCAGTCTGGCCCCACTGGACACCTGGCAGTGGCAGACATACACTGTCTATGTCTGTTTCAATGGTGTCTCAGAGTATGTCCCAGGTGCAGCATGAGTGGTCGTCTACAGTATCAACATGGTGCTCTCTCTGAGTGCTCAGTGAACATCTCTCCTGCATCCATGTTGGACCAGACTTGTCTTTAGAACTTCAGAGTGTAGACAGGCTACGATGAGTTCTGCGGTTCACATGGATATCTTCAATGATGTGATATCCGAAAAGCATCTAAAATCACATATTCAGTAATCCCAGATCACAGAAATGATTTGGCACTCCCACGACTAAGTGTCCTAACCACTGCAACACACTGCTGGTCCATGTGGTCCACCCCAAGTGGGTTATTGTCTTGGGAACACAATAAGGCAGAGCAGTAAGGACGATGGTGTCTACAAGTGTGGCTTGGCATAGAAACAATGGTATTTGTGTGGTTCATCAAGGTCATTTAAGTGGCTTTGCTGAAGAGCAGTGGACACAACTACGCAGTGATGTCAGAACAAAACCCTTGATTCTAAATAGTTACCCTGCTGAAGCTAATGAATCGAAGTTAACAGGGGAAGGTTAGCATGGACGGCCATGAGGTTATCCCTGTGGGGTTTAAGTATGTGATTCTGTTTCTTTTCCATACCTGAGGAAGCGGTTGAGGTCTCCATGTCTCATATATTCAAACACCATCGCCAGTGGCTCTCCGTCTGTACACACTCCATAGAAGCGAACAATGTTCTGGTGCTGGAGGACTGTGAGCAGCTCAGCCTCTCTCTGGAAGTCCTGCCGGGTCGACTCGTTGGCATCCTTCAGAGTCTGACCACAGAGAAACACAGTCATAGGAGGATATGACATCATCATGTTTAGGAGGTCTAAACTTAATGTAATGCACCTCTGAAAGTGTGGCCATGGATGGCAGTCTCATGCATACCTTGATGGCCACCAGCATTTTGTCACTGTCCGGACTGAGGTTGGCACACTCTGCCAGGTAGACTTTGCCAAACGCCCCCTCACCCAGTTCCCACTTCAGAACTATGTCCTGTCTTTTGATGTGCTGCACACCTGTACATACACAGAGAAAGGTGTTTAACATTGGACCTCATACAACAGTGTAGGATCACTGCATTAACAACTTTATCTAGGGAAAAACATGGTAGATACAGTATATTAAATGCAATCATATTGAAGTTAGCACGTATCCACTCCCTAGTTGTATTCTGATTCCACTCACACATGTCTTTGTCTTTGAAGATGCCACAGAAGTACTGGGGGTTCTCCACAAAGCTGGACATCCCAGAGTCGTCAGAGGAAGGAGGGCTGGCCCCAAAGTTCATGAAACGCAGTGACACAGCAAGATCATCCTTTGTTCCCAAGACAGATGAACCTGGTGAGAGAGAGAGAGAGAGAGAGAGAGAGAGAGAGAGAGAGAGAGAGAGAGAGAGAGAGAGAGAGAGAGAGAGAGATGTGAATGTGATACATCCATTTATTTTTCAGCAATTTATGGATGCATTGTTCAGCAACAAAGAAAATGTTGGAAAGTGGACGTCGGAGCTGTAAGCAACTACTGTACTTTCTGCAGACAGAATTAACAATTGTAAAACCCACTCAGCGAGAAAACCACAGAACCCCCAGAG
>QNTS01000447.1:584972-705976 GCA_003317085.1 Hucho hucho
AAATGAAAGACTAAATTATAGTTAACCGTTCAACATTTTCTTCGTAGATTAGATTTGTTTGATTGATTCTTGCTATCGATTTCTAGGGTGTAGTCTATATTTTCATTTTGAAAAAACTTTTCGCAAACAAGTTTATTTTATATATATTACTGAACAGATGCTGCCTGTGCAGCACCAATCGCCTGAATCCCAGGAAGTGGTCAGACCAGCCACTCAGCAGAGCAGAGCCCTGGCTGTAAACACCCAGCCGATCGGGAGCTAATTAAAGGTAATTAAAGGCTAGCGGTTAATGAGTGTCCATCCACCAGGGGGACTGATGTTGATAGATTAGCAGCGCTAACGCATTTACAGGCTGCCAATCACTCCGGACGAATACTGTGTTCCGGGGTGGGAGGGAGAAGTCCATTAGCTGGGGCTAAAATCAAATCCTACCACGCTTATCAGCCCATTTTCCTCCCTACATTCATTAACTGTCCCTCGATGCTCATGCATTTGGCTGCGACTCTTTTTGGGCTTTATTTTCCAATGAGTGTCACTGAGTTGGTGAAATGATATTGTTTAGCCAATATTTTCTGTAATGTATTGCTAATGCGTTGACACACTCTTCTGTGGGACCACAGCTGCAATTCAGATATTTTTCAGTAGCAAAGCTGGGCTAAGGCAAAACCACAGTCTCTGACAGTATAATGTCTCTTCTATAATCAGATGTCTGTTTTGTTCTGTCATCTGTTTGAGGTCTTTGTCCGTGTATGGTTGATAAATTAGAAAAATGGGACAATAAAAAGAATGCATCACTAATGTAATGTTACAGTGATGTATTACTAATGCAGTGGCGACCCGTCATTCAGGGAAGGTGGGGCAGAGCCACCAGGTTTGAGCCCCACCTGTTTAGCTAAACAATATGTACATATACAGTACCAGTCAAAAGTTTGGACACACCTACTCATTCAAGGGTTTTTCTTTATTTTTACTATTTTCTACGTTGTAGAATAATAGTGAAGACATCAAAACTATGAAATAACACATATGGAATCATGTAATAACCAAAAAAGTGTTAAACAAATATACAAAATATATTTGAGATTCTTCAAAGTAGCCACCCTTTGCCTTGGTGACAGCTTTGCACACTCTTGGCATTCTCTCAACCAGCTTCACCTGGAATGCTTTCCCAACAGTCTTGAAGGAATTCCCATATATGCTGAGCACTTGTTGGCTGCTTTTCCTTCACTCTGCAGTCCAACTCATCCCAAACCATCTCAGTTGGGTTGAGGTCGGGTGATTGTGGAGGCCAGGTCATCTGATGCAGAACTCCATCCCTTTCCTTGGTCAAATAGCCCTTACACAGCCTGGAGGTGTGTTGGATCATTGTCCTGTTGAAAAACAAATGATAGTCCCACTAAGCGCAAACCAGATGGGAAGACGTATTGCTGCAGAATGGTGTGGTAGCCATGCTGGTTAAGTGTGCCTTGAATTCGAAGTAAATCAAAGACAGTGTCACCAGCAAAGCACCCCCATACCATCACACCTCCTCATCAATGCTTAACGGTGGGAACCACACATGAGGAGATAATCTGTTCACCTACTCTGCGTCTCACAAAGATAGAGGTTGGAACCAAAAATCTCAAACTTGGACAGATTTCCACCAGTCTATTGTCCATTGCTCATGTTTCTTGGCCAATGCAAGTCTCTTCTTCTTATTGGTGTCCTTTAGTAGTGGTTTCTTTGCAGCAATTCGACCATGAAGGCCTGATTCCCGCAGTCTCCTCTGAACAGTTGATGTTGAAATGTGTCTGTTACTTGAGCTCTGTGAAGCATTTATTTCGGCTGCAATTTCTGAGGTTGGTAACTCTAATGAAATTATCGTCTGCAGCAGAGGTAACTCTGGGTCTTCCTTTCCTGTGGCAGTCCTCATGAGAGCCAGTTTCATCATTGTAATTGATGGGTTTTGCAACTGCACTTGAAGAAACTTTCAAAGTTCTTGAAATGTTCCGTATTGACTGACCTTCATGTCTTAAAGTAATGACAGACTGTTGTTTCTCTTTGCTTATTTGAGATGTTCTTGCCATAATATGGACTTGGTCTTTTAGCAAATAGGGCTATCTTCTGTATACCACCCCTACCTTGCCACAACACAACTGATTGGCTCAAACGCATTAAGAAGGAAAGACATTCCACAAATTAACTTTTAACTAGGCACACCTGTTAATTGAAATGCATTCCAGGTGACTACCTCATGAAGCTGGTTGAGAAAATGCCAAGAGTGTGCAAAGCTGTCATCAGGGCTGTCATCAAATATATTTGGATTTGTTTAACACTTTTTTGGTTACTACATGATTCCATATGTGTTATTTCATAGTTTTGATGTCTTCACTATGTAGAAAATAGTAAAAATAAAGAAAAACCCTGGAATGAGTAGGTGTGTTCCAAACTTTTGACTGGTACTGTGTATATATATATATATATATATATATATATATATATATATATATATATATATATATATATATACTGTATACAGTGCATTCAGAAAGTATTCAGACCCCTTTACCTTCTCCACATTTTGTTACGTTACAGCCTCATTGTAAAATTGATTAAATTAATGTTTTTCCTCATCAATCTACACACAATACCCCATAATGACAAAGCCAAAACAGGTTTTTAGAAAAACAGAAATACCTTATTTACATAAGTATTCAGACCATTTTCTATGAATCTCGAAATGTAGCTCAGGTGCATCCTGTTTCCATTGATCGTCCTTGAGATGTTTCTACAACTTGATTGGAGTCCACCTGTGGTAAATTATATTGATTGGACATGATTTGGAAAGGCACACACCTGTCTATATAAGATCCCACAGTTGACAGTGCATGTCAGAGTAAAAACCAAGCCATGAGGTCAAAGGAATTGTCCTTAGAGGTCCAAGACAGGATTGTGTCGTGGCACAGATCTGGGGAAGGGTACCAAAACATTTCTGCAGCATTAAAGGTCCACAAGAACACAGTGGCCTCCATCCTTAAATGGAAGAAGTTTGGAACCACCAAGACTCTTCCTAGAGCTGGCCGCCAGGCCAAACTGAGCAATCAGGGGAGAAGGGCCTTGGTCAGGGAGGTGACCAAAAACCTGATGATCACTCTTACATAGCTCCAGAGTTCCTCTGTGGAGATGGGAGAACCTTCCAGAAGGACAACCATCTCTGTAGCACTCCACCAATCAGGCCTTTATGGTAGAGTGGCCAGATGAAAGCCACTCCTCAGTAGAATGCAGGACAGCCCGCTTGGAGTTTGCCAAGAGGCACCAAAAGGACTCTGACCATGAGAAACAAGATTCTCTGGTCTGATGTTACCCAGATTGAACTCTGGAGGAAACGTCACATCTGGAGGAAACCTGGCACCATCCCTACGGTGAAGCATGGTGGTGGCAGCATCATGCTGTGGGGATGTTTTTCAGCGGCAGGGACTGGGAGACTAGTCAGGATCGAGGGAAAGATGAACAGAGAAAAGTACAGAGAGATCCTTGATGAAAGCCTGTTCCAGAGCGCTCAGGACTTCAGACAGGGGCAAAGGTTCACCTTCCAACAGGACAACGACCCAAGCACACAGCCAAGACAATGCAGGAGTGGCTTCAGGACAAGTCTCTGAATGTCCTTGAGTGACCCAGCCAGAGCCCAGACTTGAACCTGATCAAACATCTCTGGAGAGACCTGAAAATAGCTGTGCAGCGACGCTGACAGAGCTTGAGAAGATCTGCAGAGAAGAATGGGAGAAACTCACCAAATACAGGCATGTCACGCTTGTACCGTCATACCCAAGAAGACCTGAGGCTGTAATCACTGCCAAATGTGCTTCAACAATGTACTGAGTAAAGGGTCTGAATACTTATGTAAATGTGATATTTCAGTTATTTTCTTTTTATAAATGCGCAAAAATTTAAAACCATTTTTGCTCTGTCATTATGGGGTATTATGGGGCGGCAGGTAGCCTAGTGGTTAGAGCATTGGGCCAGTGTCCGAAAGGTTGCTAGATTGAATCCCTGAGCTGACAAGGTAAAAATCTGTCGTTCTACCCCTGAACAAGGCAGTTAACCCACTGTTCCTAGGCTGTCATTGTAAATAAGAATTTGTTCTTAACTGACTTGCCTAGATAAATAAAGGTTAAATAAATGAATAAAATATTGTGTGTAGATTGATGAGTAAAGTCATTTTTAGACTAAGGCTGTAACATAACAAAATGTGGAAAAGGCCAGGTGTCTGAATACTTTCCGAATGCACTGTGTATATATATATATATATATATATATATATATATATATATGCCCCGTTTATGTATCCTACTGTTCTGACTTGTTGTACAGGGAGAATACTCTAAGAACTACCCATGTTCTGAATTCTGTCGCTGTACATTTCAAAAGTGCTGAATAAATAGTTATATTGACAACGTCCATCTTAGCTGGCTTGTTAATGTCTTAATCCAAATTATGGATTGCCTCTTATCCGCTCGTCGTCCCCTTATGCCATAGTTTGTACATCTCAATTGTCAGTAGAAACCACATTAGTTTAAGCAAGTCAGCCATATCAGCTATGTTTTTTTTTTAAAGGCAGTAAACAAGGCTGAATGATCTGTTTTGCTGCCAGACAAGGCTCCGCTAATAGCCAGGTGTAGCTGTGGTAAGGATTCACTCCATTGTGCTGAAAAGAAAACTCTGCTGTTGGGACCCACAGTTTGTGGGTACTGTTTGTCACCGTTATAGTGAAATGAATGTATTGTTTACTGTTGTGTTGTGTAGTGGCTTTGCAGATATGCATAAATATATATACAGTGGGGCAAAAAAGTATTTAGTCAGCCACCAATTGTGCAAGTTCTCCAACTTAAAAAGATGAGAGAGGCCTGTAATTTTCATCATAGGTACACTTCAACTATGACAGACGAAATGAGAAAAAGAAATCCAGAAAATCACATTGTAGGATTTTTTATTTATTTATTTGCAAATTATGGTGGAAAATAAGTATTTGGTCAATAACAAAAGTTTATCTCAATACTTTGTTATATACCCTTTGTTGGCAATGACAGAGGTCAAACGTTTTCTGTAAGTCTTCACAAGGTTTTCACACACTGTTGCTGGTATTTTGGCCCATTCCTCCATGCAGATCTCCTCTAGAGCAGTGATGTTTTGGGGCTGTCGCTGGGCAACACGGACTTTCAACTCCCTCCAAAGATTTTCTATGGGGTTGAGATCTGGAGACTGGCTAGGCCACTCCAGGACCTTGAAATGCTTCTTACGAAGCCACTCCTTCGTTGCCCGGGCGGTGTGTTTGGGATCATTGTCATGCTGAAAGACCCAGCCACGTTTCATCTTCAATGCCCTTGCTGATGGAAGGAGGTTTTCACTCAAAATCTCACGATACATGGCCCCATTCATTCTTTCCTTTACACGGATCAGTCGTCCTGGTCCCTTTGCAGAAAAACAGCCCCAAAGCATGATGTTTCCACCCCCATGCTTCACAGTAGGTATGGTGTTCTTTGGATGCAACTCAGCATTCTTTGTCCTCNTAATAATAATAATAATAATAATAATAATAATAATAATAATAATAATAATAATAGAAACGAAAGACATGTGGCATGTTAAAGCAAAGTGACAAGGTGGGCTTATTTTTTGCCACAATTATTAATACTAAGTATTTCATTCTGGGGAAAAAATCTCTGGCTATACACATTGCTGCGAGAGGAAAATTGACACCATTTTTCTCTACCTCTCCTGCTTTCATTGCAGTATGACAGCTCTCACTGAGTCTTTCAGCTTTCAACACCCTGACAGCTTTAATAGTTCATTGGCACTTACATTCAATGTCCAACGTCACTTTCTCTTCCCCAGGCCCAGCCCGGTTCTCTGCCTCACAGGTCAAGTTGTGCAGGTTGTCTTCTGAGGACATATTCCACAGCTGCAGCTCCAGCTCCAAAGTGGAGCCCCAGAACCTCTCCTGCAGATGGAACAAGACGCAGAGGACAAGAGGGGTTTACAACAATCATGGAGACATCTGAGATGCAAGGAGAGTCTGAAGGATTATGACAATGTACACAATAAGGAAACCTAAATACACCATAATACTATTTTATTTTTAGTTCTGAATATTTCATTCAAATGCGACCCTGATCATGTTACTAGAGTTTGACTTTTAACAGATGTTAGACATATTAAGGGGAACAAAAAGTGCATTGTGCAATATCTCAGAAAAACTGATCTAGCTGGTTTTCCCCAATCAGTATGTCCATGTGACATCATCACTCAGTACCTGTACAGTATAGCGAGACAGGAGTTTATTTGTGCACCACCTCACTACAGGCATGGGCACTCCTGTCACCTGACACACAAATGTCAGGTTGCCCCCCTCCTGGACCTTGGTGTTGGCATGGACAATGGCGACATCCGGTACAGCTGCAAAACAATGGACCAAGAATTGGTTGGAAAATCTATGGTCTGGACTGGGGTATTGATAATGACGTTTAATAGCAATCCAATCAGCAATGGCACTAATGCATTTAAGTCTAATAAAGCCTTGTCAGACTATTTCTACAATGATTGAACTATACGTGTATATGATATTCATCCATATATTACTTAGTAATAATAAAGTAAAAACATATTTTTTATCTCTAAACTAAAATCTATCAATTCAACTCACTGCAATTCTCCATCACTAAGGAGTCCAACCGTAGGGCATGGCCATTGGAGAGGCAGTGTAGCGGTTGGTTGTCAAGGCCACTGTGGTCGTTAAGCTGCCATTGCTGCAGCCAATGGATATCACAGGAGCACTCAAGGGGGTTGTCCCTCATAACCCTGAAAGGGAACACAGAGAAAATTGGTCTGTTTTGTCTGAAAGTTCTCTCTCAATTGTGTAACCATATTCTTCTTTCTAAAGGACTATACAAAGTACTCAAGGTCATTATTATCAAAGATGCACACTGCAAATAGAACATTCTAGAATTTAAGAAAGAGGGGAGTGAATAGAGAGTAAAAACTCAACATATAAAATATTTCATCAGTGAAATATGTGTTGAAAATTCTCTGCAATCAGTTCCAAAACAGAGTGAAATTGGTCTATTTTGCTCATACAAAGTGACCATCTTTGAGTTGATATTTCAGTCACAGGTTGACTAGTTGAACAGAGTACAGAAGTGATGTTCTGAGTGGTGTTTTACTCACAGGTTCAGCAGGGGAAGAAAATGAAACACCTTCCAACTGATATGCTCCAGGGAGTTAGACGCCAGGTTTCTGTGTGATACAATAAGGTGACATCAAGATCCATCCA
The DNA here is from genome assembly GCA_003317085.1 of Hucho hucho. Taxonomy (NCBI): domain Eukaryota; kingdom Metazoa; phylum Chordata; class Actinopteri; order Salmoniformes; family Salmonidae; genus Hucho; species Hucho hucho. The sequence continues at coordinate 592,279 of QNTS01000447.1, forward strand.
ACAGGACATTCAGCATATAAATGGCAAAAAATCCAAATACAGTATTATACAATTTATTGTTGAGCCTATGATTCCCCCCCTCTTTTCACCCATGTTGAGTTTTGCATAAGAATGGTCTGTGCATGGCAAACAGCTCAGTATTTAAAACAATTAGCAGTAGAAATTGACCATTTTGTTTTTGCATTGTTTCCATATGCTCGTCTTTAGGTGTCCAGCATGTCAAGAGTCCTCACATTCACGCACAGTCATTACAGCCTTGCTGTTTATGTTTACACATGTATTTGTTATATCTATTCAAATTTGTTTTCTGTTCTACCGTGTGTCTGACACCTGTTGTTTTCTCAAATGCTGCCATAATGAGGACAAAAATCCAAGTCTGTAATATACTTTTTTATGTTATCAATAATCATTTTTGGAATGAAGTAAATGAACATTCATCTGGAGAGATGGTTTTGTAAAATGTATGTTTTTATGTTGTTGAAATAAATCATACTGAACTAATCCTAAGATATGATCACTCAGTGCAGAACAATGCGGACCTGCTCAGAATTACTCTCTGGGTGGACACATTGGTGCCTCCAAATGTACTCTGCTTAATTACCCAGGCAAGTCTTTTACATCAAATCTACTCTGCTTATTTACCCAGGCAAGTATTTTACATCAAATGTACTCTGCTTAATTACCCAGGCAAGTCTTTTACATCAAATGTACTCTGCTTAGTTACCCAGGCAAGTATTTTACATCAAATGTACTCTGCTTAATTACCCAGGCAAGTCTTTTACATCAAATGTACTCTGCTTAGTTACCCAGGCAAGTCTTTTACATCAAATGTACTCTGCTTAATTACCCAGGCAAGTCTTTTACATCCAATGTACTCTGCTTAATTACCCAGGCAAGTATTTTACATCAAATGTACTCTGCTTAATTACCCAGGCAAGTCTTTTACATCAAATGTACTCTGCTTAGTTACCCAGGCAAGTCTTTTACATCAAATGTACTCTGCTTAATTACCCAGGCAAGTCTTTTACATCCAATGTACTCTGCTTAATTACCCAGGCAAGTCTTTTACATCAAGTGCTACATTCACAAACATCATTGGCACACCTCTCGCTGTTGTCTCACTGTTCTGTACATTAGGTGATTAGCCCAAACACTTCTCTGAGACGGTGGTCGCTATGCATGGTCATTGAACACTACTAGAGTGCTTGAGTTATATTAGCCTGATGATGCTGCTTGTACTTGTATGAAGAGAAAGGAGAACAGAGTTTACTATATCAAATATTGTGTATTAGGAGTATGAGGTTAATTCATTTGATAAAAAAGCTTAAATATTGCAGGCGATTGGCAGATGTAGCTTTCATAGACCTACTGTATATTCAGATGTGCTGCACTTTACTGTAAATCAAAAGAAAATGTGGATTTCTGAGGCATATCGCTGCTAAGATATGTTATCCCCTATGTATCCCTATTGTATCTTTTTAAACATGCTGTAGATCACCATGACTGTTCTGAAATGATTCTGTGCTGCCAGAGGGTGTAAATAAAACCTCTCAGAAGATGACAGCGGACCACACTGGGGAGGCCGCTCATGCAACCGATACATATTCAGTCTGGCAGGGCCAATGGGGGCCAGCAGGGGTTCAATTATTTGTTTTCCTTGCTCCCAAAAGTTCATGTCAGATGGGTTAGCCATTGGGGCTTATCTATTACCAGTTCGATTCCTCCCGGGCCACAGGGGGAGGGAGAATGGGCGGGAATGGCAGCTGCTCCTAGCTGTGCTCACGCACAGCATCTTAATTTATAAACTGGGTGGTTCGAGCTCTGAATGTTGATTGGCTGACAGCCGTGGCATATCAGAACGTATACCATGGGTATGACAAAACATTTATTTTTACTTCTCTAGTTACGTTGGTAAGCAGTTTATAATAGCAATAAGGCACCTCGGGGTTTGTGATATATGGCCAATATACCACTCCGCGTTGCATCGTGCAGAAGAACAACCTTTAGCCGTGGTATATTGGCCATATACCACGGCTAAATATCTTAAGGAACAAGGAAGGGGGTGGAGGAGAAAATATCCTGGTATGTCTTGAAAAATTCCCCCCCAAGTACAGTATCATAGCCCCTCCCATGTTCTCACCCATTTTGGGTGGCACTCCCAATCTAAGAGACACATCTGTTACACCCCACAACCCCGTCTTTGAAATATTGATTAAGCGATAATGGGCCCTTAGTGGAGTGTATTTATTATGCAGCAGTTGTCGATAATCCACCAAAGTGAGCGAGTAAATGGTGACTGGTGGAAGTCTTCTCTGATTTCACTTCATCCAAACTACTTTGTGTGGAAATTAACATATCTAAATCTGAAATGTCATAGACTACAAGTTGCAAGAACAGATCAATCTGGAGTCAGATGTTAACAGAATTTGTAATTTATCCTATTAAAAACAAAAACAATGTTTTATGTGAGAATTAGGCAGGTCTGATGACAAAAAAGTAAGGAAATTCTTGCCTACTTCAACCATATTCTATTTTATTTTATCAAAAAAAAGTAGTGTGTAGTTCCAGTAGTTAGCTACACTGCTACATAAAAAAAATGTCATTCGTTTTTCTCGTTTTTCAACCACACAAATTTCTTGTTAACAAACTATAGTTTTGGCAAGTCGGTTAGGACATCTACTTTGTGCATGACACAAGTAATTTTTCCAACAATTGTTTACAGACAGATTATTTCACTTATAATTCACTGTATCACAATTCCAGTGGGTCAGAAGTTTACATACACTAAGTTGACTGTGCCTTTAAACAGCTTGGAAAATTCCAGAAAATGATGTCATGGCTTTAGAAGCTTCTGATTTACATAATTTGAGTCAATTGGAGGTGTACCTGTGGATGTATTTCAAGGCCTACCTTCAAACTCAGTGCCTCTTTGCTTGACATCATGGGAAAATCAAAAGAAATCAGCCAAGACCTCATAAAAATAATTGCAGACCTCCACAAGTCTGGTTCATCCTTGGGAGCAATTTCCAAACACCTGAAGGTACCACGTTCATCTGTACAAACAATAGTACGCAAGTATAAACACCATGGGACCACGCAGCCATCATACCGCTCAGGAAGGAGACGCGTTCTGTCTCCTAGAGATGAACGTACTTTGGTGCGAAAAGTGCAAATCAATCCCAGAACAACAGCAAAGGACCTTGTGAAGATGCTGGAGGAAACAGCTACAAAAGTATCTATATCCACAGTAAAAAAAAGCCGCTCAGCAAGGAAGAAGCCACTGCTCCAAAACCGCCATAAAAAAAGCCAGACTACGGTTTGCAGCTGCACATGGGGACAAAGATCGTACTTTTTGGAGAAATGTTCTCTGGTCTGGTGAAACAAAAATAGAACTGTTTGGCCATAATGACCATCATTATGTTTGGAGGAAAAAGGGGGAGGCTTGCAAGCCGTAGAACACCATCCCAACCGTGAAGCACGGGGGTGGCAGCATCATGTTGTGGGGGTGCTTTGCTGCAAGAGGGACTGGTGCACTTCACAAAATAGATGGCATCATGAGGAAGGAAAATTATGGGGATATAGCAACATCTCAAGACATCAGTCAGGAAGTTAAAGCTTGGTCGCAAATGGGTCTTCCAAATGGACAATGACCACAAGCATACTTCCAAAGTTGTGGCAAAATGGCTTAAGGACAACAAAGTCAAGGTATTGGAGTGGCCATCACAAAGTCCTGACCTCAATCCTATAGAACATTTGTGGACAGAACTGAATAAGCATGTGGGAGCAAGGAGGCCTACAAACCTGACTCAGTTACACCAGTCAGGAGGAGTGGGCCAAAATTCACTTATTGTGGGAAGCTTGTGGAAGGCTACCAGAAACGTTTGACCCAAGTTAAACAATTTAGAGGCAATGCTACCAAATACTAATGTAAACTTTTGACCTACTGGGAATGTGATGAAAGAAATAAAAGCTGAAATAAATAATTCTCTCTACTATTATTCTGACATTTCACATAAAATAAAGTGGTGATCCTAACTGACCTAATTTTTACTAGGATTGAATGTCAGGAATTGTGATGTATGTGTATGTAAACTTCCGACTGTAGTTCGTCTACAACCAAGTGCAAAATGTAGTTAAATGACTAGATGAACAACATGTAGTTCACTACTCCCCAACACTACACACTACGTGCAACACTAATGCTAGTTTGTAGTTGTTACTTTTCAGTGTGTCTTTAGGTAGTTGAAGGATTCCATTTGTGAGAAAGTTTGGATCACAGTGTTAGAAACACAAACATCAGAAAAATTATCTACGATTTATCCCATCAGTGTTTGTTTTTCTAATATAGTTGATTCAAACTTTCTAACAAGTGGAATCCAAATCATTTCAATATGCTAAACGTGGTCCAACATGTTGCGTTGATTGTGACTACATTTTTAAATCAGTTTGGTCTACATTGTGTCAACCCAATCCTTTTAACTTTAAATTGAAATGGCATGTTTCTTGTAAAACAAATTTAACACGCTGTTAGATCAGAGGTCATAATCTGTCCCACATAACCCACTACTGTTGAGCCTCTGATACTACACCAATGCATTCTGTGCCTAAATAACTTACATAGTGTCACTGTTTAATAAAATGATATCAAATGAATTAGGATTACATTTCAGTAATTTGAATCTGTATTCCAGCATAAATCTATTGTTATGCAGTTGTTATATTTTTACAGTGACTCTGCTGAATAATAAACTCAAGATCTCAATGCTCGGGAGGCTTCTCCTTAATTTACAGCAACAAAGAGCCTGACCCAAGCATGGGTCGAGACATAACAAGGAAAGACAATCCCTTTGTAAAGCCAGGGACACTTACACATATTGGAGCTTGAGGTTGTGTTGGAAAGCATTAGCCGAGATGTACGCCAGCCTGCAGAACGTGACCGTGCTGGTGGGAGAAACACAACAGGCAAACAAAAGACAGAACAGGAAGTGTGAATCACTGATTATGCTACTAATTAGCCACAGTAAATCCATAGTGTGTATATTAGCCAGTCTGTATTAGCTGTGTTAGCTAGCGCCAGACCATTTCCTTTCTTTGAATACGGAAGTTGTAAGGTACTCAGAAGAAGGATTGAAATTAAATTACTGTACAGGATTGCAGGTTTCTGCTCAGAATAATGGCTAATGTGCAACACAGGAGGTTTACCCCCTTGATTGAAAGAGCCATAAAGGAAATGAAATGTTGAGTTGTAAAGTTTAGTACTGCAGATTGCTATAACAAGGTAGAGGGTATATTGGAGGTGAATAGGGAGGGTAGAGTGTAGAGAAGACCACTCAATCAATGACAGGACCAAGTAAACATTTAAAGCCAAGGCAATCAAATCAACTGCTAGGTGTATTGTAGCACATTTTGCATATGTATGCATGTCATGCAGTAATACAAACAGACATCTACAATCATATCATACCACATTAGAAAAACACTGTACATATTACATATCATGCAAGGTTACTCAACAGATTCTTCAACTCTCTATAGTTGGAAAGGTCTACTTCTGTAATGTTCTCCAGGTGGGCTTGATTTTCGATGTAACTGGGTAAAGAAACAAAAAAGAATTACAATGTCAAATTAAAAGGAAACATTTAATTATGACATTCAGAGTTGATTTGAGTACAATTTTTTTTAAAGCAACAAAAAAATCTACTGGAAAGTAAAATACAAAAATACTGTCTAGGAACAATGAGCTGCATAGGCTTATTATAAGCAACAAAACAAAATGCTTGAACGGAAAATTATCTTTATTGTTATCAATAATTTTTACCTACAGCAATCCAGACAAAGCAGGACAGTTAATATAATGACCAATACAAAAGGATTTACATGTATTAAATGTGACGAAAGCCCTAAAAAGGTACTGAATTGACACAGTACAGCACTGAGTGTTATATTTTATAGTGAAATTCATGAGTGCATTGTCCAAACCATGGGCCTTTGTGGGCTAGAGCCTGACAACTGATAGCATAACCAGACCAACGCAGATGCAAAGAAAACAAACCACTAAGCTAATATCAAAACTAAATCTACTGTAGAGAAGACTTGGAAAAACCATTTGTCCTCTTGCGAGACACTCAGTTTACATCGCTGATGGTAAATTCTCATCAATGAGTCATTTTCCACTTTTCCAGACGCACCAATTATTTCACGAGGGGACAGTATGTCAACTCAACACTCATTTAACACAAGGTCACTTTGCCCTACTCTTGAACTACAGTATCTTGAACCTCTTTGTATGTTCAATCTTAGAACAAAAATGTGCTATCTAGAATCTAAAAGGGTTCTTTGGCTGTCCCCATAGTATAACCCTTTGAAGAACCCTTTTTGGTTCCAGGTAGAACCCCTACACAGAGGGTTCTACATGAAAATCAAAAGGGTTCTCCTATGGGACAACCAAAGAATCCCTTTGGAATCCTTTTTTCTAAGAGTGTACAGATGAGCCAGTTTGAGCCAGTTTGCTACAGCAGGAAAATAATCTTGCAGCAACAGGAAATGTGAATTATCATGCAGATTATAATTATTGGACATTTTTCTAGGGGTTGATACATTTTCCATAAGGGAAAATCAAGTCTGAAATTTCTGAATGTAATTACAAACTTCAGAAGCCTTTTAAAACCTCCAATACACCACATGTTGAACAGTTATCCTGCAACAGGTTAAGATCCTACATATGTACACGACGTGGCCAGAAAAGTAAATTTTTATAGCATCTATGATATTTATGATATTACTGTATCAATAACCAAAAGTAAAGCAGCATAAAAGGACCAAGGGGGAAACATTTTCCTACACTAACAATTTTATCAAGAAAAATGTCAATCTTTTTCACATACAGTATAGCCAAGTGTGATAGCTTCAAAAAGCAGCACCCAACTCTTTTTCATGACACCAGCTGGGAAATTCGTCATATATTTTCATTGGTATCTGGTTGACATGACGGCCGATAACCAGATTACAACCAGGTGAAGACTTTTCTAAAATTGTCCTTTTACAGTCAGTATACAACCTGACTATGACGTCACAAAAGACATCAGCCAGACATCATTGCAGCCAGTTTTGCCCGTTGGGCAGTGCCCCAAACATCTCCATCGCCAAAAATGTCCTTCTTTAACAGTGAGGCACTATTGTTTCAGTCTGTCACTACGCAACACAGATATTTATTTGACCTACGGAGCAGTAATGTAATTGCAGGACAGGTGGAATGAGAATCACCAATCGCCCCCATGCTTATTGGATTGAGCCAATAAACCAATAAGCATCTAGTGTTCTCAGGCGGGCATTCGCTAACAATTCGCAAAATTTCATTTATAACTTAGTGCCTGATGAATTTGGGCCCCTGTTCCACAGTTAATGGTTTCTTGTTTGTTCCCCTGAAACACATGCTGAAAGAGCAGCTCTTGCTTATTGATTGAATTGCTTCCGAATGAATTTAGGAGCTCTGCTGGAGTTCTAAATAACAAGTTTAGCCACAGGTACTGAGAAGAGAGAGAGAGAGAGAGAGAGAGAGAGAGAGAGAGAGAGAGAGAGAAGTAGAGGCATAGAGGGAGGAGGTTAAGTACTAGCTGGACATGCTGTAGATGCAGTCTCTCCGTTAACAAGACAGATTGAGTGTTAATTGTTGAGAGCAGTAGAGAGGAACAAAGACAGAACAGCATAGGAATAAAGCAAACAGCATGTAATTCTGTGTTCCATTTTCAGTACTGTATAGCCTAAGTATAACAGCCATTTTCCAATTCTCTGAAAACAGTGGACAGAATGTCGGTTTTGGAGAGTCTGGCGTGCCCAAAGTAAAATAGGATATGCACATAATTAGTACTATAGGATAGGGAATACTCTGAAGTTTCTAAAACTGTTAAAATAATGTCTGTGAGTATAACAGAACTGATATAGCAGGCGAAAACCCGAGGAATTTCTGTCCAGAATTTTTTTTGTATGACATTTCCTCAGTTTGATAGGCTTCCTATTGAAATCCCAGTATAATAGCTCCCAGATTGCAGTACCTATGGGTTCCACTAGATGTCAACAGTCTTTAGACAGTGTTTCAAGGCTTTATCATGGAACAGAACCAAATAGAAGAAGAATTGGTGAAAGAACCACGGATGTCAATAACTTTTCCTGGGCGCAAGACCGTGAGCGCGCTCCTCTTTATTTTCCTTTTATATCATTTAGGATATCATCCGTGTAAAATATAATCGTTAATATTCATAAAAGTATACCTAAGGATATATTATAAATGATGTTTGATTTGTTTGGGCAAAGTTGATAGGTATAATTTGAACGCTTTCTCTTCACTGTACAACGTGTGACTCAACGGTGGATTTTCTGAACATAACGCGCCAACCAAACGGAGATTTATGGATATAATAAATGACTTTTTCTAACAAAAGAACCATGGATTGTCTTGTTTGGACACTTCGGATGCCCTCAGCAGAAGATCTTCAAAAGGTAAGTGATTTATTTTAGCTCTTATATGTGTTTTGTGTGACCCGCGCTGGTTATAGATTTATGCTAATGCATAAAATATGAGAGGTGCTATTCTCAAACAATCAAATGTTGTGCTTTCGCCGTAAAGCCATTTTGAAATCTGATAACGCTGTGATATTGCCAAGACTCAGAGCTTTTGATGACTATGCAACACTTGTATATTGATGAATGTTTAATAATTAAACTTTTGGATTTTGAATTTGGCGCCTTACATTTCACCGGGTAGTGTCGGGAACGGGGCGCTAGCACCCCAGCGCTCCTTAATGATGCTTAAGAGGTTAAAGATCAATTCTCCAACTTTTGTATAGTTTCAGTCAGTTTTGAAAGTGGTGCTCATGAGCTAAAAGGGGTCCCCTTTTTTTGTGTACTACATCATCCAATTGTGTACTATGTCATCCATTTCGTGTGATATGTTACACATTTTTCAGTTTGTATGATATCATATGAATGTTGCAATTTGTGTGATAGGTAACAAATCCAATTCATGCAATATGAATCTGGATTCCGTAGCACATCTTTAAGTGGAGTGTACTGTGTACCCTTTAAAATATGATATGTGTCTCTTCTATGCAGTTTTACTTAAGTATATATACTCTGTTGGTTAATAGTCCTTCAGGGAACCACAAGCCTCCTGCACAACAACTTGTTCTCAACGGGTTTGAGAGGATGACCCTCACCAGACAAAGATGTATCTGAATACCTTGCTGCTATAATGCCTCTATGATGCATGATGGGGAAGATACTGTTTGCAGTCACCAAGGCAGAGTATCAGTGAAGTAGTATCAGTATCAACACAATCCCACAGACCTGATCACTCCACTACCACCAACTCTGCTCTTATCGACAGTGTTCTCTTACAGCGCATCGCGCCCCAGTTCAGCCCATGCGAAACCGCCAGACACAAGATCAAACAGACTCTGTAACCCCAACTCAAAGCGGGGGAGTTCAATTTGATGAGTTCTTTGACTGGAATTTGTTCACTGGAAACAGAAATTGAGAAACTCCAGTTGTACAAATCATGGAAAGTGGACTAGGAGTAGAAGTCTCTGATAAGATGTAAGATGGATAATCTCTAAATACTTTGATACATACTCTTTGAATCTCATGGACTTTTCATCTTAAATAATTGTAACAACAGTTCTGTGAAACTTTACAAGAAGTGCCTGCACAGAGTGTCTTTTACCAAACTAATTTGCAGAAGCCATCATCAAAGCAAGAACACCATTTCAAATGAACTCCGTTATCTAACCAGCTCATCATCATACTAACACACACTGAAGGCCGGTGGTCATACAAAATGTGCTCAATCCATAGGGTGACATAACTCCCCTCTCCATGAAAATTCATGGAAACCAATCACCTTGATTAAACTCCATACTGGACTATATTCACCTTCTCCTACTAAGACATGTATTTGTTGTTCCACGCCAAGCATTGCTTCAAACATCTCAATCCGGTCACGCAACCAACATCAGATCAGCAAAGAAATGGATTAACCATTATGCCAACCCAACTCATTATTCACACTACCAGACATCCCATCCAAGACTGAGCCAACAGATAGATGAGCAAAACATGAGCACTTGACAAACACACACAACAAACCCAGCAGAACCAACCAACCATCCAAGCAAACAACTGCACTCACATTTCCGTGACGTTCTCGCTCTCCTGTAGTGCCAACGCGGGTATAGTGGCAATGCCATTGGGCTCCAGGCACTGCAGCATGGCGAAGGAGCACCGGCAGGCGGATGGGCACCCTCCCAGGGCTGGCACTGCCAGGGTGATTGCCAGTAGTACAAGGGCCAGTGGGGCTGCCCATGGAGCAGAACCTACAACCACAGCCATGATGATGGAGATGGTGGAGGGGCAGCTCAGAGAGTTGTCAGTGCAGACTGAGACAGAGTGGGAGGCTCCACACACAGCAGATCTTCTCTGGGCTGACTTGCAGGGTTGTGATCCCAGCCAGGAGACTCTGGTACTGAGCCACAGGAGCAGCGAGCAGCAGGAGTGAGGCAGGCAAGGGGCCCTGGGGATGCTGGTAGGCTGCAGCCTCCCCACCCTCACTCCCTTCTCACTCTCTCTCTTTCTCTCTCTCTCTCTCGGAGGGAGGGGCAAGGCAGGCCATTAGTTGACTGTGTGGGAGATCCACAGTCACCAGACACCTCAGAGAGAGAGGGGGAATTGGGGGGAGAAAGAGATGAGATGGGATGATGGAGATATGATCTTCTGCCTCTGAGTGAGATGTCTCCTGTCCCACCAGTGGTTGCAGGTGTCAGGACTCTTGGGTACCAACCAGTCTCATGCAGTGAAGATGGTTGCAAATGGTTTATCTGCATGGGTTTATGAATGAGGTGACTTCCCTTGTAGGTTTGTGAGATCAGAGCTAATAAGGGATTTTGTAGTGGTTGTGGACAAATCGGGGAAGATACAATACTAGGAAACCCTAGTCAACCCACAGACTATGAGGCGGTTCATCACTTTTTGACAGGGTTATTATGCATGTAATTATTTCATTGTGTTCCAGGCGGACTCCCACAGAAAGTGATGCAGTCCAGAGGCATGGTGGATCCATGTTGCAACAGAGCGTAAGGCTGCACATGGCAAATGGACTTTGTGCTGTATGACAGTGATAATGGACTCCTGCCGCTGGCTTGTGTTGCTACTTGTGTTCCTTTTTGTTTGGTTTGTAAGTTGTATGATGGTTTTAACTAACATGGATTTTAAGCTAAACGTAAGAGAAAAAAGGATGTTTATGTAAATGAAACATGGAGACGGTGAAATCGAATTGAATTGAAAAACTGTGTGCTGAAACCTTGGCAAACACCATTCCTTAAAATAAATGTGTTTAACTGTCCTTTTGTTGTTTGCCTCTGCTTTCACACTGCCTGCTCAAGCCAGACCCAGAACCTGTCACTTTTCTACCTTGTGAGATAGTTATAAGACAGGGTTAGCATGATTAGCTGTAAACCTCATGTCGGAATATCATTTGTAAAGATGACATCATGGCTCAAATATTTCTCGTCAGAATGTTACTCAAGGAAGGCTAAAATAGCTCACAGCAATAGAGCAGAGACATCATATAGAATTAGCATTACTTGTGGCCCTCCATCTCTTGGCGTCTATGAGATGGAGCCAATTCTTACCCCAGGGACAAATAGTATGCCCCACCCCCATCCCTCTTAGTCACCATACACATGAATAAGGTCATAGTGTCCTGACCACAATTACCAGCTATAAGCTGAATTGCCATTTCTGCTGCAGTAGTCAGGAGATAGTGATGGCTCAGTACTTCCTCCCTGCTCTCCATACTTTAACTGAGCTCAGCAAGTAAGATGGGAAGGCAAGAAGCTTTTCCACGACAGAAGTGTTCTCGTGGAGTAGATAAATGTGTCGAATTAGTAATGCATGGATTGATACCAAAGTGAAGAAGACTTCAAATGAAATTGAATTAAATTAGTTAATGTTTTTCAACAGTTGTTTGGTTTATTTTCTTATAAGTGGCAGTCTGTGTGGCAGTGTTCATGTCTGTTTGCATAGAAATAAGGAATGCTTATGCAAAGGAATGCTTATGCATCATATTCCATAATCTCTGAACATAAGAAAATATAGAGAATACATAGAATTTCTGATTTCTGTTTGAGCTAATGTTCCAAATCTATGATGGCGTTAGGGATAGGAAGTCACCAATAATCAAGGGCAGAGCATGATATAATGAATAAAGCAGCCAATCAGAACAATGGGTAATCAAATTAAGGACAAATAGCCAATATTCACCACCCCCACACCTCATCAAGAACCTCAAAGCATCACAGCGGACGTCCTTAGGATATTAGGTAACATTCCCATTGGATTCCTTTTAGGTTTCAGTGAGATGTTATCTAACTGAAGTTCTGAAAACGTTCTAGAAACATTAAAGCTCCCAATGCAGCTGTTTTTATCTCAATATCAAATCATTTCTGGGTAACAATTAAGTACCTTTTGTGACTGTTTTTAATTAAAATGGTCAAAAAGAAGCAAAAGTTGCTTCTTAGCAAAAGACAATTTCTCAATCAAGAATTTTGCTAGGACGGTCTGGGAGTGGTCTGAGTGGGGAGGGGAAAACTGAAAACTAGCTGTTATTGGCAGAGAGGTTTGGAACTCTCTTTCTTATTGGTCTATTAACTAATTTACCACATGGTAATGTCACCATGGAAGGCCAAAACTCCATCCCACCAAAACAGGCTGAAACTTCAGGGCAGTCTTTTCAAACAGCTCTTACACTTAAAGGGCATTATCATAATTTTCACAATTTCACAGTATTATTCCAACCTCATAGTGTGGAAATATACGCTCAGTGGCCCCGTTTATTAGGTACACCCATCTAGTACTGGGTCAGACCCACATTGGCCTTCAGAACACCCTAAAATCTTTGGGGCATGGAAACATTGCTCAATTGGAATCAAGGGACCTAATGTGTGCCAGGAAAACATTCCCCACACCACTACACCACCGCCATCAGCCTGTACCATTGACACCAGGCAGTATGGCGCCATGGACTCATGCTGCTTACGCCAAATCCTGACTCTACCATCAGCTTGATGCAACAGGTACCAGGATTTGTCTGACCAGGCAATGTTTTTTCCACTCCTCAATTGTCCAGTGCAGGTGATCACGTGCCCGCTGGAGTCGCTTCTTCTTGTTTTTAGCTGATAGGAGTGTGGTAATCTGCTGACAGGAGTGTGGTAATTATTACCCTGTGTGGTAATCTGCTGCAATTGAGTACCACAGTATGTCATAATACCCATAAAACCTAACGGTAAAACCCAGAAATGGTTCCAATCGTTTTTTCACCTTGCATTTTTGCCTTGGTGATTTTAGAACTACTTCATATAAGGTTTGTGTTTCGTGTAGGTTTACCCTGGCATGACGTTTTGATAACCAAGCAAATCTCTCTCGGACAAGGTCACTTTTATCAATATATTTGCCTGTTATTACCCCACAAATTGAAACGCTAATTAGCCGCTAATGTGGCTAGCATACAGAACTACACATCTTGACGCAAGCTTTGACATCATCTCTCAAGGCACATTTCTCAATGCAAACTGTTTGACAAGTAGCAAGTAACCTAGCAAGTAGATATTATAGCCTTTCTAGTTTCTTGTGTAAATAATTGATAGTGTTTCTCGTGTGTATTCTAGTTTAGAATTTTTCAAATGACCTTTAATTACTCTCTGGCCTTTGTAGCGAACTAGCTAACCTTCAGTCTGTCGATCAGAAGCAAGGATGGTTCTGTGCTATGTACCGGATTGTAACCACTACTCCGATAAGCACACGTGCATTTGAGCGTTTTCCATCCTCTGTAAGCGAGAGGCGTCGCTGGAGCCGTGTGATAAGGTAAGCCCTGTTTGCTAGCTGCTAACAATCAATGTTGGTTAGGACAAAGATCTGTGGTTAGCTAGGCGCATATGAAAATTTGCTAGATACCCACCAACTGTAGTTGTTCAACGCACATTACCTTCCTTACAAGTAAAAAAACCAGCATAGGCTAGCATAATGACTGTTTAAAAATGCACACAGACCAGCCTTATTTATTCAACTTACGTTAACTACTTTACTTTTTAGTTGGCTTTTTTGAGCAAAACTTGTATGTAATATGACCTATTCAGGGAGCCTATTGTTTGTATATGATCTTTATTCATTGTCACTTGTTTTTCAACAATGTCAGGTACAGGCAGGGATGACTGGGGCCTTCAGCAAGTAATACACAGGGGGTAAGAAATAATTTGAACATCACAGACCTATATTCCCAATGTGCCAATGATAAAGTTAACTACATGACTTTAGTCGGCTGCTTTGAGCAAAACCTGTATGTAATATAACCTATTCTGGGAGCCTAGTGTGTATGGAATATTCCCTGAAAACTAGGTACTGACAGGAGGATCATTATGAGTCTGTCAGAGGTCGTCACGCTGGATGGGGATAATGGAGGCTTGGTGGTCCACGCAACGAAGAAGCAGGTGTCCCTTCCAGTGATGTGGAGTTGACCTGGTGCCAGTAAGGATGGTCTTCACGGAGGATGTAAGACTCTCCCTACTTGACTTCACTGCCTCTTCAATGGTAAGGTCCCTTGCACCTTGCACCATCACTTTACCTCCACTACTGCTGTGGTGCCAACAAGACCATCCACTGAGGCAACCAGGATCCCAGACCCTGTGACTTAAAGACCTGACTCCTGCACATCCATCCCTGTAGCCATTTTGAATGCCTTGATGTCCTCCTCTTCGTTATCAGAGCCCCACTTTACAGACAACACCCCATCCAATGACTTTGAACACCTTGAAATGCATTCGTTGTAAGAAATGTGCTAAATAAATAAAGTTTGATTGATGACATTACAGCTGTAGAATATTTAATAAACTGTAATTTTGTGCAGTTTTTCCATAAACTTTTAATTTATAACGGGATTTTATCACTAATATAGTGGGATCCTATAAATCAAGAATGCATGTGTGAATGCATGTACCACTCCGAATAAATAAATACTGTGCCTTTGAAGATTTGTCTCTGGTTATGAAACTACAATACAGGCTGGATGTCTAAACAGTCAATTTTGAATGTCAATAGCTATTTTTTCATCAATGACAATATTCTAGAACTGAGTTATCACTCATCGAAGTCTGGTATCCGGGGTAATCTGGTTAATGATTTTATCATTGATTAAGTGGCTCTTTCCTTGTAGAATGTTGACAGCTGTATAGAACACATTGTATTGCTAAGATTCTCAAACTTAACTTAATAGCTACACTCACCGACACAGGATAAACTTGATCCCTAATGCCGGCCCTGACCAAACCGGTAAGTTGCCTCTCACAATAGCTGCACTTCTCCACATGGCCAGACTCATAGTGGTCTTCTCCCCTTTTAATGCTCTTATGCTCATCCTTGAAAAATGCCATAAGGTCTGAAAAAGACACAGGCATACTATACAAACAATTTTTATCTACTGCTCTGCTAACTAGCTAGCTAATAGTCAGTGGCTAGCTAAGACAGAGAAAAGGGGACTTCAGTTAATGGATTGGGCACATAAGGTCTTTGGGCAAAAAGGTCTCTGATTTTGCTGTTGAACGGTAGCTGACAGTGCTGGCTAGAGAGGACGTGCAGGAGCTTCCTTCAGGAATGTGTAGTCTTACTGAGGTCTTCTATGTTTCTAATTAGCATTTCAAATTTGAGAGTAAAACTGAGGGGAATATATTGAGAACTCACCTTGTCCGAGAGAGAATTACATGGCTATCAAAATGTCACACCAGGGTAAGCCGACATGAAACACAGACCTTATATGAAGTAGTTCTAAAATCCCAGATGCAAAAATGGATGGGGAAAAAACAATAGGAACCATTACCAGGTTTTACCTCTAGGTTTTATGGGTATTATAACGAGTCCACTGTGCCAGACTATAGCCCATCTGTGACAAGGACGGACGAGTTGTGCGTTCCGAGATGCCGTTCTGCACACCACTGTTGTAGTGCGCCGTTATTTGCATGTTTGTGACCCGCCTTTTAGCTTGCAGGATTCTTGCCATCCTCCTTCGATCTCTCATCAACTAGCTGTTTTCGCCCACAGGACTGCCGCTGACTGGATGTGTTTTGTTTGTTGAGCCTGAAAAGCCCAGGAGTCCGGCTGTTTCTGAGATACTAGAACAGGCACGCCTGGCACCGACGATCATACCACACTCAAAGTCTCTTAGGTCACTCGTTTTACCCAATCGAATAGTAACTGGATGCCTGTCTGCCTGCTGTATATATCAATTTTTGTGAACGGGGTGGTGTACCTAATAAACTGGCGTGTATATATAACATGTTTTAAAGGCCCTTGATGTTTACCTCAGGACCATAAGGGGACTTTTAATACAGGTCCCGGCTTGGTCGCAACAGAAGGTTGACCTTGTCCCCATTTGGTCACTTCATAATGGCATCGTCATAACCGTGCTCTCTAAATGGTCCCTTCATACTGTAGTAAACGAAGGTAAGACCAAGGGGACCATGACACAAGGTCCTGCGAACGTCCTAAAAACATCCAGGGGACGTCCCCGAGACACGCCGGGAACGAGGGAAATACAGTGGTCCATGACACAACTTCCTGACGACTTTTGGCGACCATTTCAGAACGTTCTGGGGACGTCCTAACAACACATTTTTGTTCCTGGGTCTGTCATTGAATGACCTGTTTGGTTGAACTCTTTTTATTAATCTCAGTAGTGTATGTTCATTTCCATTTATAAAAAGTGGAAGAGGTTTCTTCCTCATTTTCTTATCAATTAGAAATAGGTGGTCACTTTTAGGTAAGAAAAGGTTATTAATAACCTACATTTTTTATAATGTACTATTAGATTAAATTACTATGTTCATGCATCATGAAGATCGATGGTCAAAGATGAATTAATGCCTGCCTTCACTCCCATGAATCCATCTTCCTCCTGTCATGTCAAACATGACCACAGTGGTTTGGACATCACTCATTTAGAATGGACTTGGTCACGGTGGTGCATATTGTAGGTCTGGCCCCAGGTCTAGACCAACCATCACCTTGTCCACGAAACCATGTGTAGTTAGACCATCCCTGAACAGCCCCACTCAGTCTCTCTCTCACACACTCTTTCTCCCTGTAGCTTTTTACCATTATTCTACAAATTACTGTTCCATTTGATTAAATTACATAATGAAATGCTTGCTTCTTGAAAGCCTCACAGGCTCACACCTGCTAATTAAGTGCTCTCATGTAAATGAGAGTTTTACCAACGCTTTTGCATATTCTTCGGGAAGCACTAGCTAATTGAGTGGAATGACATGTTCATTGTCTTTAAACTCAAATGAATAGCCACGATCCAAGACATAAACATAAGCAACAATAATTAAAAGCAATGGCAATATACAGTATATTAACTATTAATATGCAGATGTAATCCATTATTATATATTGATCTCCTGGGTTATCAAAGTAATCCCATACATCCTCAAACTTTACCGAAGCACAGATGAATTAACGCCTGTGGAAATGGAGGGCAGAGAGATAGAGAAAGGGAGAGAGAGAGAAAGAAAGACAGGGATGAACAGAGAAAGAGAGGGGGAAAGATAGAGGGGAGAGAGTAGGCTAAGAGAGGCTATACCTGTCAAACATCAAAACAATACTCAATCCACTTCATATTAATGTCCTATAGCCGGAGTGAGGGAGCTAGAGAGTGAGCGCAGAGTAAAGAGAGAGTGAGTAAAAGCTATTTTGGACCAGGTACAAGGAAAGGCTTTTACACAGAGAGTGGTTAATGCACACAGTGCCCATGTCCAGCCTGCGGTGCTACACTACTGTTGCTGTACATTGACCCACTCACATACAGTCCACCAACAAAATGGCCAATAATAGTGTAACATCGCACAGATGTCAGTCAAAGAAACCTGAGAGGCGTAGCTTAGGAAAAAGCCTTCCAGCCAAGACATTGACAGTAAATTGTCCATACGTTCCTTTTTTCCTCCTCGATTAGGGTTGCAAAGGGAGGGAATGTTACTGGTAACTTTAGAAATATACCAGTAAACTACAGAATTTTGGGAAACTTTTAAGGATTTTAGGTAATTACATGTAAACAACATGTAAATAACATGTAAAATATATAAAATAATAAAATAAGATAAATATGCTGTAAAATAGTATCCTAAATCCAACCCATCAACTTAGTGAATACTGTTTGTGTTCAATATGAGGGTTTCAGCGTGGGATATCCTTTATATTTTAACACACTTTGATTTATTTATGTCTATATGTCTTCGTTGTAAATGTTTTGGGGATAAACTGTTGTCATTGTTGATTAGATGCTTTTTTCATTAATTACGCAACTTTCTCTTGAAACATATGGTCTTTCCACTAGAAACTCATAGACAATATGGACACAAAGATTAAGAAAAAAAATATTTTTTATATATTTAAAAAAAAGTTAAAGTTTAAATTACCAACATTTCCATAGATTGCCAAAAAGTATGTTCATTACCAAAATTACTGACAATTCTGGTAACTTTGATAAATTACTGGTAGTTTTGCTTGATACGAGGAGCTTGAAATGCAGGATTCTGAAAAGGAAAATGGAGCATATGGATTTTTGATTGGCACTAATGAGTAATTACACTGAAGCAGCATATAGGGTAGGATTTGAAATTGCTTAATGCTACTGGTTGTGTTGAACAGAGAAAACTCAGAGAAAGGCAGTATAACTGCACTCAGGTGGTTGTGAAAGTGCCCTGGACAGTACTTCATTACCTTCAGTACTAGACCACCCACTCTCAATTCCACTTGTATTCTCCTCTCTCCTCCTCTGACTAGGTTTTATAGAATGCCCACAATCTGTCTCCCCTGTGTAGCTTGAGAAATGCGTCCTTGGTTTGATCAACAGGGGAGGGATTGTTCTATTCTAAAACTTCCTTCAGGGACATCCTACCGAGATACTCTATGTCCTGTATGTCCTGAATCCAATTTCAATTTTAATTTCATTCCTCTTAAGAAATTATTGTTATTGATTGTTTTCCCCAACTCAACTGCTTGTTATGTGAAGCCTCATTGCCAGTATCTTACTGTTAGATCAGAATGCACAGCCTGAGACAGACTTCGAAAACATGGTTATATCTTTATCTTCAGATCTGAGGGTAGCGGGAACAACACCATCGACATCACTGCTCTGGTTGGACAAAGTTTCTCCTCCGATCGATGGGTGTAGCCATCTCAAATTCATCACTCCTCTCCTCTATCCTAGCCGTATTATCTTATTTTCCATTTGCATCTCTCCATGGTAGCGGCCCAGCATCAACACCCAGCCAGACAGTAGTGCCCTGCCCTTGCCAGTGTGTGTATGAGTGAAACTCACATGGGTAAACCCAGGATCGATACCCAGGCTGGAGCAGGGCAGGGTAAGGGGGAGTGTAACCCAAATCCCCCTCTCCCTCTCATTAGGACCAGGGCTCTGGCTGACCAGGGACAGCAGAGGCCCTGGCTGCCTCATGCAGATGAGCTGAAACTCAAGGAGCTATATGAGAGAGGAGCAGTTAGCTCCAGGACTAATGAACACACGTCTTGCTATTCTCGCTTTCTTCCCTCTATTTGTCGCTCCCCCCTCTCTTTCTCTCTCTCTCTCCCCCCCCTCTCTCTCTTGTTCTAGTTTCCTCTCTCATTCCGTTTTCTCTCTCTCTCTCTCTCTCTTGTTCTAGTTTCCTCTCTCATTCCGTTTTCTCTCTCTCTCTCTGCTTCACACATTTGTTCCTCTGTATCATTCATTCTTTGTCTTTGGCACCTATTGAACATACAGCACAGGCCCAGGTTTAATGTTTGGACTAAGGTACAGTAGATGGAATACACAATTTATCAAAACTTTGAAAAAAAATCCCTTACTGTTTTCTTTCTCACTTTCACTCGCTCAGCCCCCTCTCCACCTCCTCTTTCTCTCTCTTACCTATGACGTTATTCACAGCTAATATTCAAATGTTTACAGGGATAAATAAAAAGTTAACTCCATTAGCAGATTGAAAAATTAGAATAAACGGCCTTTGTCGTTGCTTTAACCCCTCTTATTCATTTCATATACATCAGTACAAGGACCAAGAGAGATAAGGGATCATACGAGGAAATGCTATTCAGTTATAGTTGAATAGGCAATAGCAACCAATAAGCCAATGTGAATAGAAAATAAACCTCTACCAATAGTAAAGTTAATTTGCAGTGAAAAAATGTATTGTGTATTGACACAACGTTGGTAGCTGACAGCATATTAAATAAATGGAAGATAACAGATTTGGATGGGCTTTGAGTGTAGGTAGATGATTAGGTAATAATCCTAGTCATACAGTATGTACATATCTACCTCAATTACCTCGTACCCCTACATATCGACTCGGTACTGGTACCCCGTGTATATAGCTAAGTTTTCATTACTCATTGTGTATTTATTATAACTTTTATTACTACATGTTTTACTTTTCTATTATTTCTCTGTTTTCATTCTCTGGATTGTTGGTAAAGGACCTGTAAGTAAGAATTTCACTATTAGTCTACACCTGTTGTTTACGAAGCATGTGTCAAATACAAATGTATTTTATTTTATTTGAACTCACATTTTTAGGTCCAAGGCCAATTGCCTCCCATCAACAGACAATATGTTCTCACTGATGAACCTCGGTGCTGCTTTCAAATCAACAGAGATGTTTTCAACCCATTTGTCACAATCTCCGTGAGGGACAGACCAAGACGCAGCGATGCTTCCAGTATACATATTTATTACGAACGTAACTGGGCAAAAATAACAAAAATGTAAACAAAGATCGTGAAGCTGAACACAACTAAACATACAACAAGCTATGTAACAAACAACCCACAAAATCCCAAGTGAAAACTACAAACATATATATGGTTCCCAATTAGAGACACCGAGACAGCTGCCTCTAATTGGGAACCATTACCCCAACATAGAAACAGATAACCTAGAACAGAAAAACCCTACACCAAAACAAACACTAAACACGCCAGCCTGTCTTCTCAGGCCTGGATGTGACACCATTCTGTTATGTCCCAAGAACAAAGTAATCAAACACTTCCAATCTTACCATCTAAAGCATTTGCATCTCAATCCAATATTGTGATTTTGTCCTGCTATATATACTTTTAACCTTTTCCCTAATATTTTTTTACCTAGTAAAATCCCAACCCACCGGACCCCTCTGATAGTTACTGTATATATTTAACAAGATATAAGTGCTCTCCTTACAGTTTGTTATAAATTTTCCCCTCATTCTATTGATTCCTCGGCCCAGATCTCCAGATCTATCTTTGGGAGCATCATTACTAATGTATTTTAGCTGGAGAGTCGTGCCCTGGGGTGAGCAGCAGCACACTCTATAACTGAATTAGACACAAGGAGAGACCTACAGCACTCATGAATGCACATGAACACACACACACACACACAAACATAGCGCAAGTGTTTTAAGCAGGGTAGTACAGCAAAGCACAGTTCTAGGAAAGGTCCATATTTCAGAGAAACATATTGAGGGAAAATTACAAGCATGTACAATACCGATTATTCAGTGTCAGAGTAGTTTCATTTATCAATGGGATAAGTAATTACTAACCTACGGATAACATTGATTAAATTATATATTGATTCATTTCATTATTTATTTTTGAGGCACTGCAGCTCATTCCAAGTCACGCACCAAGCGTCCTTATGGAACTGGCAGGAACAGACTGGAGTCACCTGGAATGGACGCCCACTGAGGCTTCACATTGATTTCTCCTGGTCTTGACAAACACACACATCCCATGCACTTGTGTAGTTCCACCCTGTCGCGATACAATGAGACTTCTGATCAACATAAGAATGGAGAATATTGATGAATCGTTCAGCATGATCTATATTGTAAAGCACCTGTTCAAACTCTATTTTGCATTATCATTGATTCATTATGAATGGTTCTATCTATGGGATCACTCATACACTCTGATAGTGATGACACTATAATAGAGAAAGAAGCAGACAGCAGATAACCCACAGTAGACAAAATGAGTGGCAGACTGTGAATACTGTAAATTGGCTCTGGCAGTGAGGCGTTGAATAGAGTGCCAAACCCTGGGGCTCAATGCCTCAATCACATGTCAAATGTGTTCCATTGTTAGAGTCCCACTTTCACACAGGCCCCAGCCTATAAAGCTGCCAATTGGCCAGGATGGATGGGCCGAGTCCATATGGGTGTGAGGGTTGGCCTACCGGAAGCCTGACTGTAATTACCGTTGATTGATGCTCTGATTCAGGAGCTAAGTCAACTCCAAACATCAGATGGAGATCTGCCACAGTGAAAAACAAAGCCAATCATAGAAAAAAAGCAATACAGAAAAAAGGCACCTGGACTCGGTAATGGGAACAGCGAGTGTATGACTGTTGAGTGTGCTACCAACTGATCCTGAGACAGGAGATGTCAGAGATAAAGGCCCAATACCAAAGCAATCTCCAGCTCCATACCCTTAGGGCCCCATGTTGATTCCCTGTCATGGATCTGACAGGAGGGAATTACCAAGGGTCTGGGATAGGGACTAGGGTGTGGTTTGGAATTGGGCCAAAAAAGGGAAGCGCTACCCCTCATCTGTGAGTACTTAGGACACTGCTACTGTGTAAAGCTGAGGACTGACTGCTCCACATAAATGAAATCAGATAAAGTAATATTTTGCCCAATTTCTTATAAAATGTGAAGTATTATCACACAGTCTTGATGTTTTCTCAAAGCTCTTCAGTTTGTAGGTCAATGTAAAAGAAAATTTCACCATCCGCTGAAGAAATAATGAAGAAACATATTGAATGAACATTGACATAACCCTTCCCTATTGTGTGTTTGTTGTTCTGCCATGGTTATTAACCTCTCCTAGGATCTGTCCAAACAGTGGTCGTGACCCATGTGACCCACTTGGCCTGTGTGGGTCAGAACTAGAAAAGCTCTATCCCACCATGCAGACAAATCGATAGAGGCTGAGCCCAGCATTGATCAGGGACAGAGATAGTATCATCGCTCATCAATGATCAGCTTCAACCTGTTTGTTGAGATAAGAGATTAATACAAAAAAGAACTGAATAGAAACAAAAAAGAAAAGGGATGAAAGAGGAGAGCTAGATAAATGGAAAGTGAGAAAGCAAGAGAGAGGGTAGAGTGAGAGAAAGAGGAGAGAGTGAGGCAGAGAGAGAGTGAGAGCAAGAGAGAGAGAGAGATGATTTGTGGGCCTCTCTAGTGTGCTAGCGTTACAAGAATGGCCCTCCTGGGCAGCATGAAAAGGCTCTTGACTGTTAGTAGTGGTAACACGAGCCTCCAGCTCCTGATAGATTTATTTACATTTCAGCGCCTGGACTCAACTCTGAAAAAAAAGAAGAAGCTGGGCGGGCATCAATATTTGTAGTAGTGATTATGATTATGTTTTTTTAACCCACCCCTACTTTGTTTGTGATGACTTAATGCTCTTCTTGGCTTTAGGATACCGTTTGGGATACAGTGTGTATTGTTGCACTAATCAGTCATTGGCTGTCCTCAGAGGCCTGAGCAAAGTAATGTAGGAGGCCTACTTCTATTTGTCAATGTCGTCAGATTAGATACAATATCTGGACATCTAAAAATGTGCTACCGATTATTTCCTGCTGTCTCCTTGTATTTGTCTCCAGCTCCCAATTGGCACAGCGGTCTAAGACACTGCATCTCAGTGCTAGAGGCATCACTACAGACCCTGGTTTGATTCCAGGCTGTATCACAACTGCCCGTGATTGGGAGTACCATAGGGCGGCGCACAATTGGCCCGGGGTAGGCCGTCATTGTAAATAGGAACTTGTTCTTAACTGACTTGCCTAGTTAAATAAAGGATAAAGAAAAAATATTTGGGGAGATGTTTTTCTGTCCACAGACGGTCTGCACATTTAATTATTTGTGTATATTTTCTATGATGTTATGAAGTACACTCTTACATTGTCTGAGGATGGTCACATTTATTCAACTGTTCTATCAGTAGTATAGAATCAGTCCTACTCCTTTGAACTGTTACAATGGTCATTTTTGCCATCCTCACTTCACAGGCTGATCTACACAGATGGCTGTTTTTAACAACCTAAGTAAGGGAACATGCTACAGAAAAAAGGTTATATCTTGAACCTAAAAGGGTTATTCAGCTGTCCCCACAGCAGAACCCTATGAAGAACCCTTTTTGATTCCAGGTAGAACCATTTTGGTTGGGGACAGCCGAAGAACCCTTTTGTAAATCCTTTTACTACTCTGTTTCGACTAGAGAACAAGGATGGAAGAGAGAGTGCCACGAGGAGCAGCAAAGCAGACAGCTATCAGTCCTAAGTGGAGGGGAGTGGCAGAGCAGCTCCCATTTAGGATAGTGGGCCAGCTATTTAGCCTGACAGCCATTAAATATGAATTAAAAACCACACAGGCCTCTTTGCCTCCGAAATGTCATTACATATATTTATGGTTAGCAATTGTTGAATAAGCAGTTTGCAGAGCTTCCCAGGGGTGGCATGGAGGGATCGAGGGGGCAGCAGAATGTATATCCAATAGGCAGGTCTGGTAGATAGGGAGGATGCCTAATAGCTACTGAAATGGAATCTGCATTAGGAGCTCTAACTGAGTAGAACACTTCAGGGGTCGACCAAATAACAAATAACAGTGTTGTTTTGGAGTGGGTGCTTCAGTTTCTCCACAACAGACTGCACAGAGATGGGAGAGAGATGACATTTCATTTGAGAGGAGGAGGAGCATTTTCAGAGAAATAGGACATAATGGTTCTTAGAATCTTTGAGTTGAGTTTATGGTTTGGTCTTAGAAGGTCAGTGTGTTCCTTCATTTTAGTGTGTTTACCCCTTGTTAATGCCTACAGACGTCTACAATTTATCATGTTAGGTGTCAAATGTGCAGTGCATATAATGCAGTCTGGTTGTGGACGGAAAAACAATTTAGTTATTGGAACTTGAAATCTAGTTTAAATTGTTTTACTTTTTTCACACTGGACAGGGATTTTTCTGCATAGAAAATGCTTGGGTGTTTTTTCGGGCCGTCCAAACGCTTGTTTTAGAAGAAAAACATCTAGATGGAAAAACGCTTTCAGTGTAAACTTAAGCCACTAAAACCAGATATAAAGTATGTAGAATATATATTTTTGCATAATATAGTCTTTGAGAGCTAACTCATCGAAATGAAAGCTAGACAGTCAGGGATAATCGAAAATTCCCCAAACTATGAATTCAGGAGGATAGATTTTGTTATTATGTTTGAGCATAAGAACACAGCATTAGCCATGGCAAAATGCATAGAAATGTAAGAAATGTTATTTAAAACAGCAAAATACTTTCAGCTCCAAGGCAGAAAATGTTAAATCGCAAGAAATTATCTTTAAAACTGCGACCACACCCAATGCCACGCCTCCTGCCTAGCTCACCACCTAAGCTCCTTTTTGATCAAGAAAAAACATTGTAGGCTTTGTTGTGTGATAATAATTGATGTTTGATTGCAATTGAGGCAATTCGATATATTCAGGACAATGGACATATAATGCGGTTATTTTGCAGTTGCATACACCTTCATTAAATGAGAGAACTCTTCATATTTTCTTTAGTCGGACAACAAACTAGCTCCTAAAAATACATAGGAATACTCTTTTCCCGCTGTCAACCACTTGCAAAGTGCACCTGTTTCATCTAGCCACACAAAAGAACAATATTGTACAGCAGAAGCACTATTGTCAAGCCCAAGTGGACTGCTGCTGTTTTTAAGACCGCTCTCTAATTTGCTTCCATTTTGTAGCCAAACCCAACATCCATATGTATAAAGCCTGCTACACTCTAGCCTCAGCCCCTTCGCATGTACACATCGTCAATGCCTGTCTAAAATACACAAGGATCATTAAATGTTTTGTATGTGGATCAATTGGTTCATCCAGTCCTCATCTTACACAGAATGTCCTGATCATGTAAAGGTCTGATGTGATCTGATAGAGGAAGTAACCAATTACACAACAGTGACAACAAACTCCAGATGTTTATTTTCTTTAAACAACTGACATTTACACTGGTAGCCCCTATTTGTACTGTGATTGTTGTTATTACAGTAACCACATCTAGACTAAGACATGTTAGTCAAACAAGAGACATCTTACATGAATCACAGACAGACAGAACACAAGAACAAGCCAGACATTTAATGATTATTAGATTGATTAGCATGTTTGATTGGTTGATTTATTGATAAGTCTAGCCAACATGGAACCAAAGCCATAAGGCTCTGCGAGGAACTAGAATTCAAGTCCAACTTATGTTGCAGGGGTACCTACTCTTTCCTGGCTCCCCATGTGCTACAACACAGCAATATGTTGTTCTATGTCTACTCTAATGTGCACAGCATCACTGTTTTCCTCATCAATAATTTTTTTTGTGTGATTTCATTCCTTTTAGTCCACTTAAGGGCCTTTGGTTTCCAAGGAGGCCATTGTATTTCCTCCATTGCCTAGCAACCATCACCAAGGCCAGCACTCCATTGTTGCTGAGGCTATGCACATGCATTGCCAACCATAGAAATAGAATGAACAGAACGGACGTCCAAGTCAATGATGGAATAACGGGTGGACTGGCAGCCCTTTCGAGTATACCCCTGTCTAGGTTGAAGATAAAAGGTTAGGAAAAGTTATGATTTTATTTTATTTTTTACCATTTTAGCCATAGCAGTATGGCACACCTGGACCAAACTTGGGTTAAATGCCTTGCTCAAGGGCACATTAACAGATTTTTCACCATGTCAGCTGGGCTACCAGAGACGTTGTTTACTAGCATACAGTAGCTGGCCCCATTATTGCAAAGGGATATTGTAACCCTCTTGTCTTAACTTTTGTCATCTTCAACCTAGACCCATGCCAGGAAGTAAAAACAGGAAGTGTACCTTTCAATCTGTGCTGTCATTTGGTCAGTCAACTCAACTGACATTACAACAAATACATTCCATTGCATAAGCCTCATCAGTTAGCATAATTTAAATGAACATTCTAGATTACTATGGCAATCCAGCATCAGTTCATAGAACATTCCAAATTACCATGGAAATTATTGCATCACAATACCAGGCAGCCATTGCGAGTGTACCCTTGAGTTTACCAGGTTTAGAGCTTCCAACCTCGTTCTATTCATTCTATTTCTATATTGCTGACTGCCTGTGTCTACTTTTCAAAATTGTACTGTTATTTCACAAAGTGGTATTTCAGCATTGGAGAGATAGAAGAAAAAACAGGAGGATCAGACAATTGGGAAAAATATGTTTCATTTGGTCATTTGTTTCTGAAGAAATTCACAGAAAATGGCAACTATTGTGAAAACAAATATTCTGCTTTTTTGCACGGTGACTATATATGTGTGAAAATATATAATGCTGCTACATGTGTACTGTATAGTATTGCATTACATTATTATGTAAGGACACAAGAAAGAAAGAAAGAAAGAAAGAAAGAAAGAAAGAAAGAAAGAAAGAAAGAAAGAAAGAAAGAAAAAGAAAGAAAGAAAGAAAATAATGTGCTGTAGAGCAACTCAAAGTGGAAGGAAGGACTTTTATGTTGAAAGGCTTTCAGAGCAGATTTTCAGTGATGTCATTTATACACAATTCCCTTGAATAGGCTAGCACCTGTGTGCATGGGGGTTGTCTGTCTGTCAGCTTTGAGTAAAAAACATAACCCATGCCAGCAAAAACATATCCATCAGTATTCCCCACTGCCCATTGAGACAGTATGTGTCCTTACTCCTTAGAGACCAAAGCATGCAGCACTCTTCTTAAAGACGAGGCATTCGGAACTGTAGATATTGGATTGGCCCCTACTTTTTACAGCCCAAAACCATCTTGAAGTGTGGCTTCCATGTAGTGCTTTCTTATTTTCCTCTCTTTTCTCAAATTTTTGTCCAATTCTTAAGTGCTTTTCAGTTTCCCATAATAGGCCACCCGTTTCTTTTTTGTCTGTGTTCACCATTTTCCACACGCAGTTCAAGCCCTTCTGGATGACCCTTCTAGGTGCCTAAACTGAAACATGGTGAGTACCTTCCATTTTGCTAATGGGCAGAATGCAGTCCTGTCATTATGTGGGTGCATTCGGATGTATCTATGATTTTTGATCTTGACATGTCATGATTTTAAATGCTACATTTGATCATGTTAACCTGCTCTTTTTTATCTGCATAATCAAAGTCAATTATGGTTTGTCTCTGAGCCAGTGCCATATATCTCTATACACACTATGCTCCTGGGTTATCTAGTATCCTTCAGCTCATGCTCATTGGATTTGTTAGATAAAAAGCTGCATGTCTAACTAGCTCTCCCTTGATTAAGGAAGAGTGCAATTTCACTACACACTCCTTGTGTAGTGAAATTATATCAATCTATTTATTTTGTTATACAGGCTCTAACTGCACAACATTGCACAACATTGATTGCAAATGTGTTTCCTGTCATGTCCGCAACAATCGAGTTACTCAACTAACCATGCAGGACCTGTACATATGATGGAAACCCCTATAAATATAAGGCACATGCAGTATAGCCTTCAATATGTAGAGCAGACAATGCATTAGATTACAGCCTATGCCAGTGTAGAATAGGCAATCATTTTTAAATAGCTTAAATAGTTTTTAGGCATTAACTACATGTGTCTAATGTGTAAATATCAAAACATGTGTTATTGGAGTCCAAACAGTAACATAATGGCCACATGCCAGCTACAAATGTCACACAATATTTCATACCTCACAAACAGACTTCAGATGCCAAAAACATTTATCTTGGTTATCCCAGAACTAAAATCTTGCGTAATTTGGTCAGCTGCGTGATTACAAATACCCTCGACATTCAGGAAATACAGTCTTTTTCCAAATCACTCACCAGCCTACAGTAACAG
The DNA here is from genome assembly GCA_003317085.1 of Hucho hucho. Lineage (NCBI taxonomy): Eukaryota > Metazoa > Chordata > Actinopteri > Salmoniformes > Salmonidae > Hucho > Hucho hucho. Next base: position 621,274 of record QNTS01000447.1, read on the forward strand.
AGAAAAAACCTTTGGAATAATACAATATGTACATACTACATACTACCTTGATGTTCCAAATATTCAGTGGGCAACAACAAGAGTTAAGGGAAGAAAATACATGTTGTTGTGATTCTAATAGTTATTAATAATTAATTAATTAATCATCACATCATGCACAAACATGACCATTTGCTTTTGTTATGCTATTCATGTCTATATTTCCAGTATAAAAAAGTTAATTGGAGCTCATAAGTACAAATCAAATCCAACGTTATGCACACGTTATTGAAACAGATACATTCAAAGGGAACCTCAAAGACACAGCTTATCTTTAGGGGTTCTCACTATGCCTAACTACATGGCAGTAACTGCATGTGCCAACCTTTGTGGCACACAGTGTGCCCTGATACCCAGTTATCTCTGGGGCTTATCACTGGCTCTCCATCCAGCTGGTGTGCCCATTTACATCACCCTGGCCTTGTCCTTCCAGTACCACCCCAGGGTCTGAGAGGCTATAGAACAAGGCACCACCACCAACTGTCTCTTTAAAACTATGGAAATAGCATCTGTTAAGCATCATGTCCCTCATACGCCTTCATAACCCTCTGGTATGAAGCCTGTGTCTCCAAATGTTTTAAGCAGTTATAAAATGTTCTGTGAGTTTATGGAAAATGATGTGATGCACCACGATGAGACATGCAGTCATTAGTTAACGGTCTGATAAACATCTGTACTGCTGCTGCTGCTGCTTCGTAACAGTGGTTGCTAGATCATTTGATATCTGATGTTGACTGATACGTTTGTTATGAGTACAGAAGTCAGACAGACATATGGTGGAAATATGTTATACAAACAGCTTAGAGGCAATCCCTGGTTACCCCATTGTCGAGATTTGAATCAGGTGTAAATGCTTCATATATTTTATTTTATGTTCACTTCAAGGAGGCAACGTTGCAGAACTGACAAGACATCTGGCCGTATCAAAATGAGCAGAGGTATAAAACTTAAATGTGATTTTTATTTTTACTTTCTGTCATGTGTTTCTTTGATTGCAAATCAGGGCACTTGATAAGTTGTCTTCATTAAATATTCTATTACAAGGAGAAGGTCACCTAGAACTGGCATTACCTCTTTCAAATTCCTTTAGCCTTCAGCCTGAGGGTCTGAAGGTTGTTGTGATGTATAGAGATTAGTTCAGCTGGAAGGAGACTGAGGTTCCCTGAAAATATCCTTCAGTCCTTTAAACATTAGCTAAAGGAGGCCACCTTGAGTATATCTTATAGCCTGGCAACTGAATAGACAAGGGTAAAGTAAAGTGAAGCTAGATGAGATCATGCTATCAAATTACTGAGCATAGTGTATTCAAGGGGGGTATAGGCCTACTTATTGTTTACACTTAGATGCACTGCCATCATGCTAATAATGAGACTATAAGTAGATGAAGTACAGACATAATTTTTTCCCAAATCAGACTTAACATTGACTTGATGAATGATTATTTGATTATTTGGGTTGCTACAGCACACACAATGTGCCTCTATGTGAGTTTCATCTTCTAAAACCAATAACGCATGCAGCCTTTCATCTTAAGGGTCCATAGCTGTGTGGAAGACTAGTGATTTTGTTGTTGTGTGTCAAAATTGACAACAAGTCACGGTCTACCTCACTGCTTTGAGACAAAAAGCCCTAATGTGCAGGTCCCATATCAACACTTATTTAATACTTATTTTTAAAGGATGTACAACTTTCTCCAGATTGCAACCATCTCTCCATTATGATGTATAGTAGTTTATTTTGCTATTTAAATTTGAGATATCTGTAGGTAGGCAGGCCTAAATTCAAGTTACAATATCTGGGAAGCTGTAGCCTGGGCTGAACAAACACCACTGCCTCATTCCTTAACTCTGTCTCGTTCAGTTTCAGACCCGTTCACCCTTTTCCATTGACTTTCCAAAGCAATGAGAGTATGGAAGGGACTGCAGAGATTTTTGAGAGTGATGTTTTCCATCTTCCCTTGCTGCCAGTTGAGAGGACAAAATTCGAAAGACAGGTAGGCCTACACCAAATTTAAATTAGGTAAAGTTAGGTCTGTCAAAACTTCAATAAACTTTCCATCTAAAACTGCAATGCATTTTTATTTAGGCTATTATGTCAATGATAATGAAAATGAAACCATAAACTTACATTGCGGATGCACGGACAACACTCTAGTCTACCTGAAGTGGGAGGGATCAGCGTCCCAAATGTCCATTCCGGCACGCTGATTGGTTGAAAGGAACATACTTTTTTACGACGACGATGATGAAGAATAAGAAGAAGAAGAAGAAGAAGGTGGTGGTGGTGATATAGAGAGCAATAGTGATTATGTCTTTTTGTAGGTATTAACTCTCCCATGGTTCGTTGAACGAAGCCTATGGGAAAATGAATGGAGTTGTTTTTGTTTTTTTTAAACACCGAAAATAAGGTCTGTGGTAACACAGGCTTAGGAAATCGTGTACATTTTTATTATATGAGATATTCTTCATCAGCTAACATCACTTTTTGTGAATTGTTCAGCATTTATGTAACTTAAAAAAACATAACGCACATAAAGGATTTGTAATTCATAAAGTTCATGTCAACTGACGGATACCTATTAGAACACAATGTATAAAATCTCATAAGCCTGTTTTAACCTCAGACCTTATTTTCGGCATTTATTCCAAAACCCTATTCTCTTCCCATTAATTTTGCCCATAGTAATGGCTGAACGAACCAGAGGTAAATCATTTCTGGTTTTTAGGACTACAAACTGTCGAGCTCTGTATGATTAGAGTTTAAGAATGTCATTGTGATGTCGTGATGATGATTAGGCCTATGAATTGCACTATACAAATATATATATTATTATTTTGACCCCCTTCAGTTACGTGGAAGTCACTCATGTCAGGCTTCTCAGATGCACAACTGTGCTGCGCGACTGTCAGCGTTGCGGTCTCATTCAACACTGGATAGTTTGACGCCATCCCTGCGGTCACCACTTCTGCCGTGAGTGCATGGATCAGATCATAGATGATGTTTTCCGCGACATCGAGGGGCTTGGCTCAAGTCCCTGTCCACAGTGTAAATCAGTTATAGCCTATTAAATGTGTAACCGTGACTGTATATTAGTGCCTTTTTCTGAGTTTTTGTAACCTTTTCTTTTTCTATGCACTTTGTAGTCCCTGCATGTCCCTATTGCCCAGGCAATTCAACAGAACTATGGTATCATCAAGACAAAGGACAAGAAATACTATTTCACTACTTATCTAGTCAATCAGATCAGATTTTCATTGTCATCTTTTGGACATTCTATGCATTGAGTGTGTGTAGTAGGCCTAGGTCACAGTCAATGACATGAATATATCTTCATATAACATTCTAAATTTAGCTGATGCTAAACTCCATCCAATACAAACGACTATTTAAGAATATTAACAGTTCGGGCTCCTAGGCAAGTTTGGGGAGAAACTGATTGCATGTAATCATGTACATGTAATCTGATTACACAAAAATAGTTCCAGCTAAAATTGTGTAATCGGGTTACAGGTAAATTTGAAAAACTAGATGATTACTCCTTGGATTACTTGCTTGTGATAAAATACATTATGACACTTTTCCTTTTCTCAATGACATTCAATTCAGCCTTGAAAAAAAGGGCAAATTTAGTTTGTTCCACCTGAGTGAGTCTGACCACAAATTAGAGACCACTATGATGACACACCATATTTATTTTTTTGTATTTTTTTATTTCACCTTTATTTAACCAGGTAGGCAAGTTGAGAACAAGTTCTCATTTACAACTGCGACCTGGCCAAGATAAAGCACAGCAGTTCGACTCATAAAACAACACAGAGTTACACATGGAATAAACAAACATACAGTCAATAATACAGTAGAAAAAGTCAACATACAGTATGTGCAAATGAGGTAAGATAAGGGAGGTAAGGCAATAAATAGGCCATGGTGGCAAAGTAATTACAATATAGCAATTAAACACTGGAATGATAGATGTGCAGAAGATGAATGTGCAAGCAGAGATACTGGGGTGCAAAAGAGCAAGATAAATACATAAATATAGTATGGAGATGAGGTAGTTGAATGGGCTATTTACAGATGGGCTATGTATAGGTGCAGTGATCTGTGAGCTGCTCTGACAGCTGGTGCTTAAAGCTAGAGAGGGAGATATGAGTCTCCAGCTTCAGTGATTTTTGCAGTTCGTTCCAGCCATTGGCAGCAGAGAACTGGAAGGAAAGGCGACGAAAGGAAGAATTGGCTTTGGGGGTGACCATTGAGGTATACCTGCTGGAGCGCGTGCTACGGGTGGGTTCTGCTATGGTGACAAGTGAGCTGAGATAAGGCGGGGCTTTACCTAGCAGAGACTTTTAGATGACCTGGAGCCAGTGGGATTGGCGACAAGTATGAAGCGAGGGCCAGCCACTGAGAGCGTACAGGTCGCAGTGGTGGGTAGTATATGGGGCTTTGGTGACAAAACCAATGGCACTGTGATAGACTGCATCCAATTTGTTGAGTAGAGTGTTGGAGGCTATTTTGTAAATGACATCGCCGAAGTCGAGGATCGGTAGGATGGTCAGTTTTACCAGGGTATGTTTGGCAGCATGAGTGAAGGATGCTTTGTTGCGAAATAGGAAGACAATTCTAGATTTAATTTTGGATTGGAGATGCTTAATGTGAGTCTGGAAGGAGAGTTTACAGTCTAACCAGACACCTAGGTATTTGTAGTTGTCCACATATTCTAAGTCAGAACTGTCCAGAGTAGTGATGCTGGATGGGAAATGCGTTTGATGGATCCTTTTGTGTCTTCTAATCCAAAAGTAACTGAAAGTAATAAGATTACATTACTGAGTATGTGTAATCCAAAATTACTGATTACAATTTTGGACAGGTAACTAGTAACTTTAACAGATTATATTTAGTAAGTAACCTAGCCAACTCTGCTTATAGGCTATATGATAGAGTGACCCAAAGGTCAGTATATCAAAAACAAATATTGACTTGCACTTCCCATCAAATTTTGCTCAGAAATGTATCTAATTTCAACCCCATAATTTGGCCTAAAATTACACAGCAGTCCACAGTGTATTCATTTAATCTGCAACGTGCCCACGTGAACCATAGAGAAAATAATCACAGACAAAATGGCCACTTTTCAAGCCCTTTATTGGTGAAATTTCAGCATCTTTTCAAAATGATGTCAAGAGAAGGAGTGAGGTGGACTTGACACAGGTGAAATAGACAGAGGGGAGATGGTTTTTCCTTTCTATGGTCTGGGCTGAACCAAAAGTGAACCCAAGCTATGAGGATGTAACGTTAGCTTTACTGGGCGGGGAGGAGAGCCTTGGTTTGGTCAACTACGGTCTGCAAGAGCTGCTCCATCTGGGCCTGCATGTCATCAGCCAGAGGCTTGAACTGGGCCTGCATCTTGTCGACCAGAGGCATGAACTGGGCCTGCAGGTTATCAGCCACGGGACGCACCTTCTTCTCTATGTCACTGACAAAGGGCTTCATCTGCTCCTGGATCATCTCAGCATGCTCCTGGATCTTGTCAGTCAGAGGCGTGATCTGAGTCTTACCGTCCTCCAGGTAACCCCTATGGGTATAGAGACACACTTAGAGAGCCGTTTTCCAACAGCTGTAGGCTCAGGGAGCAAGCTAGCTTTAAAGCCGACTCTATGGTACTGATGTGAAAACAGACATGTTTAAAATGTAATATCCCTGTCAAGTACAATGTTACAAATAAATACAATGAATAGAACAATTTTAATGAGTGATATATTTAGAATGACTTGATATCTTAAACGTGAAGAGATTCAACTCCATACAGAGTTGATGGTACTTATTTTGTTGATCTGCAATAAAATCTCCCCTCAAGAGAAGTATTCTATTATATTATATTATATCGGAAGAGTGTGGTGGTCAGTGACGTACTGAGCCTGGCTGATCAGCTCATGAGACTTCACTATCTCAATGGCGTCCTGGAAGTACTTTGTGAGAGTCTCGATCTCAGCAGGGATGTCACGCTTCACCAGGGAACTGGACTCACAGCCTGTCATACACACACACAGAAAACACACTTAGTTACACACACTCACTACACACACAGTATACACAGTATTAATTCAGTCTGAAAACAATGATGGATGTAGTAATGATTAAAGAGGTTATAGAATAGCAGAGGAGTAAAGGGCTTGATTTTCCAAGAAATATTTATCCTCTGAATTACCTTGTTTATTAGTTATGCATTACTCAAGTACTATTCATGAGTAGTATTATGTATGTATGCAGATAAGATAGAAAGTCATAAAGATGTTTCTTTGTTGCGGAACAATTTATGTAATGAATTCTTACCAATGGCCAGCACAACAACAAGGGCAGCGACGAGAGAGAATTTCATGATTGCTGAAGAGCAAGGTGGATCTACAGGAGAGGAGACAAGAGGATTAGGACGACAAGAGGGAGTTTCAGATGCGACATCGTACACTACATGACGATTGACACAAGATATTCTGTTCACTTTCAGAAGTTGCGCTTATCCTAGGTGAAACCAGGTAAATGTGATGAAACTCTGACCACGTTAAGATCTCAGTAGAAATTGGCATCATATTTAACCATGTAGTCATAATGAAAACTTTACAGTACTTTGATGTATCTCTCTTGAGGCTACTACACTAACAAAAAGACACACTCAACACTCTGTATACACAATAGATATAAGGCTAATCTTTAAGTGTTAAACCAATATACTGATACATTGGGATCAGACAGAGAACACCATGGAAGACTTACCTTTACTTCTGGGGGTTCTTGTATCTAACGTACCTTGTGTCTGGGGCCAAGGGGGTTTATAGCTCCTGCTGGAGAAAAGGGGCCTGGCCCAAATCTTATTGGCTACAACATGTAAGGGAGTGACCTGAGGTGGAATGTGCAAATGTGTAGCGTTGGCTGATGAACCTTGATGTGTTGCCTGTCACAATAATGACACAAAGTCCAAGTGTGTGTGTATTGATTGGGTTCAAGATAAGGTATTTGCACCACAGTTCAAACATGTATTACTGGTTGAATCAAAAAGTGCCATTCAAGCCAATTTATCCTGTCATCCCTTCATTGTGTAGGCTTAATGCAATCACTAATAGATTAATTATTTCTTGAAGAATGTTTTGTCCCAAAAAAATTCAATTCCCAAAAAAATTCAATGCCAATTTGTTTGGGTATGCATTTTAGGTTACCCTCCTCTTTTCATTTGGGTTCAAATATATGGCAGTAGGAAATTGCATTATTTTGTTTTTCCCTTCATTCATTTGTTTCCAATGTTTTGAGGTGTTATTAACTCATTCTCTAAATGATTGGCAGAGCTAGCATTTTTATAGAAAAATAACGTTGATTTTGGGGAAGTAACTCCCAGCAACACAAATGAGAAAAGCTTGGTAGTGTGCGTGTTGACCATGGTTGGGGTCCATTCGAATTGAAGGCAGTAAGTTCTAGTCTGGCTGATACCAGTAAACTGAAATTCCAATTCAACAATTGAAAAAGGGCATCTGTTGTCAATGAGTTCTCAATAAACTAAAAAGGCGATGCTGTTTATGTCAAAAGTTTGGGGGATTTGAAATTTAAATCACTTCCTGGATTGAGTGACTTCAATTTGAATTGACCCCTTCTAAAGAGCTAGTCTTTATTACACAGCCATTAAACACACATTAGAAAAAGACTGATGGTAACACGACTGACAACACCTTTTCTACTTTCCAGGTTGGACATTCCCTTAGAACAGTAATATATGGTTATCAGCCACTGCACATTACTACTGTTACAGTACCAGGCAGAAACACAGAGGGCCTCAGATAAACCCATCACATCAGGGGAATGGTAGATACATTGCTTGTATGTGAACGTGTTATTGCTGAGGACATCTATTTCAGTAATAATGTGGAACTAATGGTAATTGCATTGATTTATGGTTTGGTTTAGATCAGTTAGAGTCAGCAAAAGAGCAGACATTTCCTATTCAGTTTGTAGATTGAGAACATAGATACTGGCATGTGCTCCCATAGTCGCATGCTATATAGTTTAATGTGGTCAATGTCCAGTCTTTTCTGTACTGTTGGATTATTTGTCTCTACTGCGTATTCTACGGTAATGATGCATATTATCATTCAGACATACAGCAAGAATGATCCTCTGACATACTGTAAATAAATTGCACATCGCATGAATGGGTATAGAAAGACACATCATTAAGAGAGAAAATATGTAATATGACTTCATTCATTATTTTGCATCTCTACTAGGAATGTAATTATCTCAGCAAATTAGATTGGCTGGACCAGAGATCCCAATGTGACATAGTTCACATGTGCCCTAGATGTTGATTTCTCATAAATATCACCCTCCTCCTCATGGATAAAGTACTTTATGTATTTCCAAGTTCTTTCATTATTTTCCCTCTCTGCATCTTTCTTTGTATGGAGTTTATGATTCACTACAGGGAATACAATGTTTAGTAAATTCTGCACAGTGCAGGCAAAGAAAATACAGCAGTCATTGCGTAGTCTGATGGGAAACGATTGTCCTGAGATTGGTACTTTCAGCAACTTTCTTACAGAAAGGCACAGCCTATTTTGTTGAAGAAGATCTCTCTCTCTAGGCATCTGACAGCTTGGTGGATCGTGGACGCAGTCAGCGTAATTCACCTCTAGCCAAGTAACCTAACATCACAAGGTTATTTAGAATTTTTATGCTGACCTTATCCCAAGGTGCTGTGATGTGTGCTGTGCTGTCCCTGTTCAAAGAATTTACATTGAAGTCATTCAGCAGATGCTCTTACACAGTGCGACTTACAGGAGCAATTAGGGTTAAGTGCCTTGCTCAAGGGCACATCGACATATTTTACCTGCCATTTAAATCTGTGAAATGCAACTAATAAATTGAAACTAACTGACACAAATAATTCGATGGGGACAATACACGCCCATACCCATTTATTCATTTATTTCACATTTCTAGTTATAATATATTGGATTATATTTATATGCATTCTATAGCGTCTCTGATAACAGGGGTGTATTCATTAGTCAGATTCCGTTAACAGAAACCGTTTGCTGTTTACTCTAGAAACCAAAGGGAAGCAAACATAACAAACAGAACGGGACCAACCTGCATTTGTCATAGAAATTCAGATTTTCATTGCAAAACGTTTTTCGTTTGGAGTAAACGGTATCCGTTGCAAAACGTTTAGCAACAGACGAAACGTTTTGAACTCGGAATCCGACTAATGAAGATACCCCAGGCAGTGATACTTCCCGGATATCATCAACGTTGACGTAGTAGCTAACAACATGGCGGACGTACTAGATCTTCATGAAGCGGGAGGCGAGGATTTTGCTATGGATGAGGATGGTGATGGTAAACTTTATGAAACAGTAGTTCTGTGGGTTTTTTGTGCTTGCTATGGACTCGCTAAAAGTGCGTATTTGGGGAGTTTTCGACTAACTGAGTGAATAGTATCCGTAAATCGTGGATGCGTGTTGCCTGTTGGGCCTAGTTGCAACCATTCAAACATGCAGGTTGGCTAATGTGGTGACTAGTGTTGGTAATAACTTTTTGAATTGGGCCTATTTCGTTTGAAAAATAGGTGTTAGCTAGCGAATGTGTACAGTTGCCACTTCCAGTTACGAGTAAAGGGAATAAATGTTTGTTTGGCATTGTTAAAAGATGGCGAGTAGGTTGCGCTAACGCATTAACAAGCTAGCTGGTTAACACAAGTGGTAGCTAGGTAACGTTAGGCAGTTAATTTGTTTGGAAACTGCGAGATCAGTGTTAATAACTCACCAACTACATAATCAGCATTTCTTCTGTCGACTTTTGTAAACCGATGGCGATTAGCGTGTGACTAGTTTAGCTAATTTACTAGATACACCAATCGAAAATTAACGTTAATGTTAGCTAACACCCTTTCAACTTGTATGTGACCAAGCTAGCTAACTTAACTACTACACCAAGCTAGCTAATTCATTTGTTTGTAAACTGTGAGGTCAAGGTAATAACTTGTCAACTAACGTAGTTATTATATTATTTTCTGCCGAGTTAGCTACTGTAGCTAGCTGTCTTTTTAAAAACACGCTGGGCTATTTATTAGTTAGGTATACTCTAGCTAAGTCAGTAGTTAACTTTCAGTTCACTAATGTGTGTCTGTAATGTCTTCATTCCCCAGACAGCATCCACAAGTTAAAAGAGAAGGCAAAGAGGAGAAAGGGACGAGGTTTTGGTTCAGGTGAGTTACCACTGCAGTTCTGACTCCTAACCTGGCTGTATTCTGCTTCTCCAATTTTTCAATAGTGAATGGACAGTGTACAATTGTATGTTTGGGGTGGGATGCATGATTCCCTTTGTTTCTTATTTTCTGCTGTGCTAGAGGAGGGAGCGAGGTCCAGAGTGAGAGAGGACTATGATACAGTGGAGCAGGATGGAGATGAGCCAGGTCCTCAGAGATGTAAGTGCCATGAGGAATTTAGGGTGGACATTCCTTTGTCAGTCACTTCTCAATGGGGGGGGGGTTGATTTGAAACGGTGGTTTTGTACATCGTTCCAAGATTTGTAAAATGCTCATAACAAAATGAGTTTAATTTAAATATTGTGTTATAGCAGGTGGTAGCCCTAGTTAACCATAGAGGCAGTTATTTAATTAACACAGACATGTTTGTTTTTTGATTCTCTCAGCTGTGGAGGGTTGGATCCTTTTCGTGACTGGGGTACATGAAGAGGCGACTGAGGAAGACATCCACGACAAGTTTGCAGAGTTTGGAGAGATCAAGAACCTACATCTGAACCTGGACCGAAGAACGGGTTACCTCAAGGTTAGGCCGAATTTCCATACATACACAGCACATTTTAATTTGGCGTTTGTTGCTTGACCAGTTTTGGCAGGGTTAATTTGCTTGGCTATAACATTGAGAGTTTCATAATTGTGTAATTTGTTGAGCACTGCTCTTTTAAGCCACAAGGTGGCAGCATTACACTGAACATGGACAAATAACGATGTGCTTTCTTGTTGAAATTTTTACTATCTTTACAGCAAAGCAGACATAATAATATGAGGTGTTGTAAAGTACTTTTTTGGGCAGTGTCTTTATATTTTTGACAACTTTTACTCCACTACATTCTTAAAGAAAATATGTACATTTTACTCCCATACATTTTCCTTGGCACTAAAAAGTATTTGCTACATTTAGAATGCTCAAGCTGGACAGATTTATGGTTCAATTCACGCAGCTATCAATAATAACGCATCACCTATACCGCCTCTGATCTGGCAAACTCACTAAACACACATACTGCATTTGTAAATAAAGTCTTGTTTGCTTCAAGTGCAGTCTTGATGTATAGCATTTACTTTTTCTGAAGTGTGATAATTATGTACTTTTTCACCACTGTACATTTAAAACAAGAGACGTTTAGACTTACTGAAGTAGTATTTTACTGGGTGACTTTTACTTGAGTCATTTTCTATTAACCTCTCAGGGATCATTGGGGCGCTAGCGCCCCACTCCCGACACTACCAGGTGAAATGTGAGGCGCCAAATTCAAAATCCCAAAGTTGAATTATTAAACATCCACCAATATACAAGTGTTTCATACTCATCAAAAGCTCTGTTACTTGGCAATATCACAGCGTTGTCAGATTTCAAAAAGGCTTTACGGCGAAAGCACTACATTTGATTGTTTGAGGGCAGCACCTCACATACTTTTCACATAGCCATGAATTCATTAGCCAGAGTGGCACACACATAACACATTTCACAGCAAAAACAAATCAATTACCTGTTGAAGAACTTCTGCTGAGGTCTTCCTAAGTGTCCAACGAAGACAATCCATGGTTCTTTTGTTAGAAAAAGTCATGTATTATATCCATAAATCTCCATTTGGTTCGCGCGTTATAATCAGAAACTACAGCGTCCACACCTCCATTGAAACGTGACTAGAACTCGTTCAACTTATACCTATAAACTTGTCCAAGAACAATCAAACATCATTTTAAATGTATCCTTAGGAACACTTTTACGTATATTTACTATAATAAATCAACCGGAATATAAACTGNTCGAGACTGTGGACATCCAGAGGAAGCGATAGGTACTGCATTCATATGCCCTTTTATGGGCATTTTCATGAGGGAGGGGTTCCAAATGAGGCACTCTGTGAAAACCACTTTCTCCAGGACAGAAATTCCTCGGGGTTTTGCCTGCCATATCCGTTCTGTTTTACTCACAGACAAATGGTTAACAGTTTTACAAAATTCAGAGTGTTTCCTATCCAATGGTACCAAATATGTGCATATCCTATTTTCTGGGCCTGAATGGGAGGCATTTTACTTTGGGCACGCCAGGCTCTCCAAAACGGTCAAGTTGTGCAGTGATCCCTGAGAGGTTAAGATATCTTTACTTTTACCCAAGTATGACAATTGAGTACTTTTTCCACCACTGAAATTCTGTTATTGTCGTTAATCAATTGAAGCACTGTTTAATTTAGGATTTGACAAGCATTCTCCTCACCCATTTTTGCCTTTCCAATAATATCTGTACAGTCATTAACTGGTTACTAAGTACGGTGTGGTGGGACTATAGTAGGGCATTGAATTCCACAACACTTCCTGCAGCTGCACATCTCAACCTTAGGCATCACACGTTCAGGGAATCCAATGGGCTGCATTAGCTACCTAGCATGGCGACGCAAAAGCCTGTTTAATTAAGAACTAGCCGCCTTTCCATAACCTCGATTTGCCATTTTACGTTGTGGGATAATTAGGAATACAGCAACACCTGCCATTTCTGTATTGCGGTATGTTTTCCTGTCCTTTTTAGTCTGGGTTGACAGAGGTACTCGTGTTGACCTGCGACCGTTACGACAAGAAGTGTAAGCCCTTCTCGTCGTCATATTAAGACTAGAATATGGATTTGCTCATCAATTATTTTCACAGGGTTATGCGCTGGTGGAGTATGAGACGTACAAAGAAGCCCAGGCAGCCATGGAAGGGTTGAATGGCCAGGACATGATGGGCCAGCCTATCAGTGTAGACTGGGGCTTTGTCAGAGGACCACCCAAGAGCAAGAGGAGGTGAGTGTCGTAGAGTGAGCGGTAGTCTGCTGTGGAGGGAAACTGTAGGTGTTTGGAGCTGCGAGAACACTTGAAACAAGTGGGCAAAACCCAGAGCTTAACTTGGAATATCTCCATTTCACATTTTAAGTATAAGATTACTTGTTTGGGTCTAATATGAAGAGGGGAACTGAATGGGTGCAGAGGCATGACTTGAATGGAAAAAAGAGAAAAATGACTGATTCAAGTGTAAATTTGAAGTGTTGTGAATGATTGTTAAGTTAACCCTCTCTCTGTTCCCCACAGGGGTGGTGGACGTAGACGCAGCAGGAGTCCAGACAGGAGACGACGTTGATTCCCCACATAGCATAGCGCCAATTCTGAGCAAGGACTGTTGTCATCTGCTCTTGAAAGGGTTATTTTTTTTTTATTACATTTGCGTTCTGTAATAGCGTTAACTTTACTGATTGCTCTGTTAATCAACTGTTTAATTGCAAATGACCCTGACAAGTGTGCTTTAGAGCCAAAATTATTAGTTGTTCCAGCAAATTGGCAGGGTTGACATTTTTTTCTTTTTCTTTACTGAAACAAAGGACACCAAATACACTGATCAGTGAAATTTTGTTTGCATCAAAACAAACTGTTTTAAAGTAGTGGTATGTGTTTTCTTATTGATCCCTCTTCTGTTTCAAGGTTTAATTTGTTTATGTTCTGGGCCATGTTTCCCTAAAGCATCTTAAGGCTAAGTTGTTTAGAACCATAGGATCCTTGGTTTTAATGATGAACTTAGCCTTAAGATGCTTTTGGGAATCTGGACATTTGTGTAGCCTTTTTTAATGGATTACATGGGAATAAAACATTTTTAAGTTAATCATGTGTGCCATGGTCATTATGTTTTGTTAGGATGTTACAAATGTTTTTATTTCTATATATTTGTGTGTGTACACTGAACAAAAGTATAAACGCAACATGTAAAGTGTTGGTTCCATGATCTGAATTTAAAGATCCCAGAAATTGTCCATTTGCACAAAAAAATTATTTCTCTCAAATGTTATGCACAAATTTGTTTACATCCCTGTTGGTGAGTATTTCTCTATTGCCGAGGTATTCCATCCACCTGACAGGCTGATAAAACGGCATGATCATTACATAGAAGGCCACTCTAAAATATGCAGTTTTGTCACACAACACAATGCCACAAGTTGAGGTAGCATGCAATTGGCATGCTGACTGCCGCTTGTATGGCGTGTGGGCGAGATTTTTGCTCATGTCAACGTTGTGAACAGAGTGCCCAATGGTGGCGGTGGGGTTATGGTATGGGCAGGCATAAGCTATGAACCCAATGGCAATTTTAATGCACAGAAATACAGTGCTGAGATACGGAGGCCTATTTTTTTTTTTTTTTTTTTTAGAGGTATCTGACCAACGAATATNAAGTTGAGGTAGCATGCAATTGGCATGCTGACTGCCGCTTGTATGGCGTGTGGGCGAGATTTTTGCTCATGTCAACGTTGTGAACAGAGTGCCCAATGGTGGCGGTGGGGTTATGGTATGGGCAGGCATAAGCTATGAACCCAATGGCAATTTTAATGCACAGAAATACAGTGCTGAGATACGGAGGCCTATTTTTTTTTTTTTTTTTTTTTAGAGGTATCTGACCAACGAATATATAGGTGTCACTACAGTTCCTGGTTCGAATCCAGGCTGTATTACATCCGGCTGTGATTGGGAGTCCCATAGGGCGGCGCACAACTGGCCCAGCATTGGCCATCTGTAAATAAGTGACTTGCCTAGTTAAATAAAAAATAAAATCTGTATTCCCATGTGAAATTCATAGATATGGGCCTAATTAATTTATTTTGGCTGATTTCCTTATATGAACTGTAAGTCATTGCATGTTGTGTTTATATTGTTCAGTTTTTATGTATATTGATAAACTGGGTGGTTCGAGCCCTGAATTCTGATTGGCTGACAGCCGTGGTGTACCACGGGTATGACAAAACATTTGTTTTTAACTGCTCTAATTACATTGGCAACCAGTTTATAATGGCAATAAGGCACCTTGGGGGTGTGTGGTATATTGGCCATATACCACACCCCCTCGTGCCTTAATGCTTAAGTATATCACAGGAGGTTGGTGGAACTTGTGGTAATGACTGGAGAAGAATTAGTGGAATGGTATCAAACACTTGGTTTCCAGGTGTTTAATGTCATTCAATTTGCTCCGTTCCGGACATTATTATGAGCCATTCTCCCCCCAGCAGCCTCCTGTAATGTATGTATGGACAGTATATGTATATAAATCTATCAACCTTTATGCAAGATAATGAAATGTACAGTGCCTTCAGAAGGTATTCATACCCCTTGATTTATTCCACATTTTGTTACAGCCTGAATTCAAAACAGATAAAAATGTTTTAAAAAAATCTCACCCATCTACACACAATACCCCATAATGACAGTGGAGACATGTTTTTAGACGTTTGCTAATTTAAGTATTCACACCCCTGAGTCAATAGTTTGTAGAAGCACCTTTGGTGGAGATTACAGCTTTGCGTTGTCTTGGGTATGTCTATCAGATTTGCACATCTAGAATGGATTTTCTCCCATTCTTCCTTGCAGATTTTCTCCAGCTCTGTTAAGTTAGATGGGGAGTGGTGGTGAACAGCAGTCTTCAAGACTTTCAATGGGATCCCAATTTAGGTTTTGGCTGGGCCACTCATGGACTTTCACATTCTTGTTATTTAGCCATTCCAGCATTGCTTTGGCTGTATGCTTGTCCTGTTGGAATGCACTTCTTTGCCCCAGTTGAAGGTCATTTGCACTCTGAAGCAGGTTCTCATCAAGGACTTGCCTGTATTTGGCTTCATTCATTGTTCCCTCTACCCTAACCAGTCCCCTAGTCCCTGCCACTGAAAAACATCCCCACAGCTTGATGCTGCTACCACCATCCTTCAAGGTAGGGACAGTGTTAGACAGGTGATGAGCTGTGTCTGGTTTTCTCCAGACATAGTGCTTTGCATTCAGGGCAAATAGTTAAATTTGTCTTATGATCTCAGTCTTTTGAGTGCCTTTTTGCAAACTCCAGGGTCCTAATAACAGTTCAAAAATGTCACACTGAATATGTGCTTGCGCCATTTTTGAGTGCAGGTACACATATTGACATTTATGAACTTGGCGCACACCATACATAGGGATGTTTCCTTTATAAATCAGACCTGTAGTAAAACTGCATGCGTGAACTAGCATTAGTTAGATGAAACGGATCCTTTCATCTTTTATGGTGGCAATAACGCCCTTTATTTGCTGTATAATTTACAACTATTGGCATTAGTTAGATGAAACGGATCCTTTCATCTTTTATGGTGGCAATAACGCCCTTTATTTGCTGTATAATTTACAACTATTGGCATTAGGCCAATGCGAAAGACTAATTGTTGTTTAATATTTTGTTTATAAATAGATTATTGGGTTTATATGCCCTGCCTTTTTATAGGCTCTGAGATTAAATAGGCAACAATGTCGCGCTCCTGTAGCATATATACTGTCAAATATTTTACATAAACTACCGGCCTATTTACTGTGTTGGCAGAATGTTTTAATCTTTATCAGTAATTTATGCTGTATCTGGGAAAGGAATGTATCCATTTTTTAAAGTGAAAACCATGGCAACTTGTCGTGGACCTGTCAGCAGATCGTTTGATTTCAACAATGTTTTGCATCGACTTTTCCCCCAACCTAAATCAAATAGGATGAACTGCCTATTTCTCGTGTGTTTTTGTTCTAGTTTACTTTTTTTATTTATATTTTAGTAGGCCTACTATTGATATTCATTACTGCATCGTTGGGAAAGAGCAAGCAAGAAAGGCCTTTCACTGTACTTCTGCACATGACAAAATAAACTTGAAACTTGATACAGAGGCCTACTTCAATGTAAAATATTAAATTAAACTTGAAATACATATAGCCTATATATTTACTAGGCTACTAGGTCAAATTAAATGAGAGATGCACATGGTAATTTGTTATATGGCTCCTTCGGGAATATGAAACCATCATGGCCAGAAAAGTGAGGAATATCTTTTGCAATGGTTATGAAAATAAAATAAATAAGGAAAATATTGCTGTCTAATAATTTTAGATTCAAAAAATAAAATCTAAAACAAGAATGGTTGCTTTCTTGTTAATCTTTTTTTTATATCTTTTTTTTAAGCTTTTCATCATGTCCCACATTTGCACAAAATACTTACTTTCCAGCTATGCATGGTCTAAAGTTTGCATGGAGGTTTGTGTGTATAAATGTGAACTTTTGCGCAAAAACTGGCACAGACACATTTTGGGGTATATTTTGTACATACAGTATGCACGGTATATTATTGAGGCCCCTGGCGTGCTAATCATGTGTCTTTTTCTCAGGAGTTCTTTCCATCTGGCCACTCTCCCATAAAGCCCAGATTGGTGAAGTACTGTAGAGACGGTTGTCCTTCTGGCAGGTTCTCCCATCTCAGCCAATGAATTCTGTAGTTCTGTCAGAGTGGACATTGGGTTCTTGGTCACCTCCCTCACCAAGGCCCTTCTTGCCTGGTTGCTCAGTTCGGTCCGATCGCCCGCTCTAGGCAGAGTCTATGTAGTTCCATATTTGTTCCATTTCCAATGATGGAGACCACTGTTGTTTTTTACCCATCCCCAGTTATATGTCTCATCCAGTGTCGATTTTAGCATGTAAATCTTGGTGTGGCAAACCACATTTTCTTTAGATATATGCCAGCAAAGCCACTACACAACACTAAACAATACATTAATTGCACTATAATGGTGACAAACGGTGCACACAATCTGTTAGGACCTACATAAAGCTGTTCCAACAGCAGAGTCCCAACAGTAGAGTCCCAACACCTTACCACTGCTACAACTGGCTATCAGCGGAGCCTTGTCTGGCAGTGAAACAGTTAATTTACTGCCTTAAAGCTGATATGGCTGACTTGCTTAAACAAATGTGGTTTCTACTAACAATTGAGATGTACAAACTATGGCATAAGGAGACGACGAGCGGATAAGAAGCAATCCGTCATTTCGATTAAGACATTAATGAGCGAGCTATGGTGGACGTAGTCGATATAACTATTTGTTCAGCACTTTTAAATGTACAGTGACAGAATTCAGAACATGGGCCCTATTCTCCCTGTACACCAAGCCAGAACCGTAGGATAAATAAAGGGGGCATATAAGCAGACAATGAAAGCTCTTACACTATTCAATGACATTTCTATAAAACAGGCTATAGGCTAAATGTGCACCAACAAGTCTGAACAGTAGGCTAAGTTATTAGGGGAAAAGGGACCAAATTATTAAGGTGAGGCACATGGGCTACTAACAGCTTACTACACAAAATACACTTAGTATTACTTTCTTAGCTACAGTATACATATCTCCCTGGCATATTATATCACTTAAGCAGCAGCATACAATATCTTTTTGTGATCTTGAGGTCAGAGCTCTAGAAAGAGGCCTGAGTTCCCGACTTGCAATTTCGAGTTGGATGACCGTTCAAAATGTATTTTCCCAGTCTGTACTTGTTTTCTTCCAAGTTTCCAGTTGAGAGTTTCCAGTTGTTTTGCTGGCTTGACAGCATGGCCAATGTTGAATGTTTATCATTTTAAGCTTGGAAAAGAGACCCTTAAACCCAAACTTGGACCACACACTCCCCTGAATAGCAGGATAGTGATTGCTTTGCAATACTTGCAGTTAGCCACTGATTCCTTCCAAACCACTCATTGTTGAACTTGTGATTTCCAACTTGTTGTGTAATGTTTATGTCCAATGGCCGATGAGCACCGATACGTTTTATCTATAATTTCTCTTCATATGACAAGGATTGAAAAGGATTTGCTAGTATATTGTTGACTTGATTCATTATGATGACTGCTAGCAAAGATTTTGAAAGTATGATGTTGACATGATCAGTCCAATCAAAGCTATGATAGATATAACTTGATTTGATGTCATTTTATCTGTGGCCAATGACCTTGAGCCTTCTTGGATGGGCACTTCTAATATAACTCTATGGCAGCACCCAAGGGGCTTGAATTTTTTAGCTCCACCTGTAGATTTTGCGGTGACATGGTGTCCCCATGAGTGACAGAACACTGAGCCAATCACGGCGCAACTAGAGAACATTATCTACACTCCGTATTTTCTGCTGGCTTCCCCACCACCACAGAAAGCACTGAGCTAGGCTGAAACAACTGCGATTTGGAGCTGCCTTACTCAAGAAAGCAAAAAAGAGACCATGTTTGAATGCAGCTTTATTAAGTCACCTGCCATGAATGACGGGTCGCCAGATGTCCAACATAGAATTGTGGCCTCATCACAATTCTATGTTGGACATCTGCAGACAGATCCTTGAATTTCATGGTATAGTTACTGCTCTGATGTGCGCTTCTTCTTCTTCCTCTTTGGGATTGGGTTGGCAGGTCACATCCAACTTTTAGGTGCATACACCACCACCTACTGTACTGGAGTGTGAGGCCAGTCACAGCCTACCTACGTGAACTTCCAGTAATACAAATTGGGAAAAAAGGAAAATTACCCTGCCAACTATTAGCCCTCAATAAAAACAACACCACCCTATTCCACTACTTAACCTTATCTGATTCTACTAGAGGCCAACAGCCTGGGAGAACAGTACACTACCACTCAATACCCCCTGCAAATCTTCTGCAGTAAAACTTTGGAATCAAATAAAAGTTTATTTGTCACGTGCGCCGAATACAACAAGTGTAGACCTTACAGTGAAAAGCTTACTTACAAGCCCTTAACCAACAGGTATTAGGTAAACAATAGATAAGTAAAGAAATGTGGGGGGGTGGCGGGACACAATGCATAGTCCGGGTAGCCATTTGATTAGCTGTTCAGGAGTCTTATGGCTTGGGGGTAAAACCTGTTGAGAAGCCTTTTGGTCCTAGACTTGGCACTCCGGTACCGCTTGCCATGCGGTTGCAGAGAGAACAGTGTATGACTGGGGTGGCTGAAGTCTTTGACAATTTTTAGGGCCTTCCTCAGCTTGGTATAGAGGTCCTGGTTGGCAGGCAGCTTAGCCCCAGTGAGATACTGGGCCGTACGCACTACCCTCTGTAGTGTCCTGCGGTCGGAGGCTGAGCAGTTGCCGTACCAGGCAGTGATGCAACCAGTCAGGATGCGTTCGATGTTGCAGCTGTAGAACCTTTTGAGGATCTGAGGACTCATGACAAATCTTTTTAGTTTCCCGAGGGGGAATAGGCTTTCTCGTGCCCTCTTCACGACGGTCTTGGTGTGTTTGGACCATTCTAGTTTGTTGATGATGTGGACACCAAGGAACTTGAAACTCTCAACCTGCTCCACCGCAGCCCCGTCGATGAGAATGGGGGCCTGCTTGGTCCTCCTTTTCCTGTAGTCCACAATCATCTCCTTTGTCTTGATCATGTTGAGGGAGAGGTTGTTTTTTTCTGTGACTTACATTCCATTTATGCAGTACAGTTGACAACCATGGCTATGAATGCTAAGAAACCCACCTTACTGAAGCACATACTATTCCCAGCCCTGTTTATTGGTCTCTGCATACTCCAGGATTCCTTTCGGGATCCCTCACCCTGTACCCATCTTCCTCTACCACTGTTTTCACTGCTTCAACACACACACTCACTCACTCACTCACTCACTCACTCACTCACTCACTCACTCACTCACTCACTCACTCTATACTACTCTGACCCTGGCAACCTCAACCTATCTATCTCTCACCGGACACCTCTGATCCCCAGCCCCATGGGTACCCCCACAGCTTACACACATTACTTTCTTCACCGTTACTACACATTCCTTTATCTCATTTATCTACTGCACACTTCTTACATCTGGGAATCTCCCTCCTATACACTGCTGCAACATGACCATAAGCTTGGCACCTAAAACACTGTACTATTTTCGGAATAAAAGCTCTCACGAGATAACTAACACATCCTAACTTGACCTTGTCAGGCAAAGACTCTGCCTCAAATCTCAGCGGGTCAGACAACGTCTTCTGCTTCACCATGCTCTCCACCGGGTCTGCGTTGCCCCTAAACGACAGGCATCACAGACACTAGGAATCTTCCATTAAAGCTGATCTTCCTCAACACTTAATGCTACCCACATTATCACTCCTTTCAACGGTGCCCTGCTCTGAAGAGCAAAGCAAGTCACAGTTATTGTCCCTAGTACCGTAGTCCAGAGTGCCTGCTCCTTCTGGGCGGAAGAAACATAAAGTCCACTTCAAGTTACTTTCACCAACTCAACAGTCTCCAACCTCTTCTCCACCCAACCTGACACCACATATGGATCAGCTAGAATACAAGGATCCATTCTCACCACAAATCTCACTCCCACTGGGACAGAATCATCCCTGTCATCATCGGGACGAGGCACGAACTTGGCGGTCCTCACCGCAGCTTCACCCTCACTCTTGTCAGGTTCCATCTCTGAGCTACCGGAGCACGTATCCCTCTTTTTCCACTTGATGGCAACCTTCCTCACAACATCGCTTCCCTATACACTCAGTTCCTTTTCGGCAGTTACCACTGCACTTGCCACAACATTGAAATAATCCTCACTCTTGTCACGTTCAAGTTCCTTCTGTAGCTCTTCCAAAAGTTCTGTGTGATCCTCTATTCAATTTTCACTCAAAACATGTTACACCTTTCTCGTTTTTTTCTTCTCCACCCGCCATCTTCTCCTTCATCATATCTTCCAGAAGGCTTGTGAAACTCCATATTTACTCATAATATGTTCCACTTTCCTCCTTTCTTTCCTGTCCACCATCTTACGGGCCATCTCGACTCGGCTCCCGGTGGAAACCCTTGTCTTGTCTCGAAACTGTGATACCTTATATAGACAGGGGTGTTTCTTTCTAAATCACATGACCAAACAATTTAATTGGCTACAGGTAGACTCCAATCAAGTTGTAGTGATAGCTCAAGGAAGGTGGATGCACCTGAGCTCAATTTGGAGTGTCATAGAAAAGGGGTGTGAATACTTATGTAAATTAGATATTAATGTATTTCATTTTCAATACATTTGCAAACATTTCTAAAACAGGTTTTCACTTTGTCATTATGGGGTATTGTGTGTAGCTGGGTGAGAAAATTAAAAATGTCATCCGTTTTGAATTCAGACTGTAACACAACAAAATGTGGAATAGGTCAAGGGGTATGAATACTTTCTGAAGGCACAAGTTTGCACGTTAGCTACATCACCCAGATGACCTCATCGAAGGAACAGTTCCCGCCCCATCCCTAGCCTTGGAACGATTGCCTACCTCTCCTTTCTCTGCAAGCCAATCGGCGTATGAAGGTTCCCCCACTCTCCCCTTTCCATTTGACGTTAGCTACACTGGGACATTTCAATCAAAAACTATCGTGTGGTCATTGGTGTTTTGTTTTGGCAGTCAACTTCAGTCTGTTTTGCGATTGGCAGGTGACATAATTTGGCTACCTCAGCTGGCCCGACTCAGAAGCGCCTTGGTTGACATTGTTGTTGTTGTAAGTAAGAAAGTACTTTGTCGTTGGGTCCTGTTTTGGATTTACTGTAGACTGCAACCTCTGGATTAGCTAAAAGTCAGGAACAACTGGTCTAGTAAACGTGGAGGTTTTCACAATATTTGTCAAGAGGGAGGACCATTATGGGACGATGAAAGAAATGTCTGCGAGGCCGCTCTAGGTAAGCAGACAAGGGACACTCAACTGCTAGCTATCTGGCTCGGCTTGCTAACGACTTTAGCTTGTAACATTATAGCTAACGTTAGCTGGCAACATTTTGGACAGGACGACCCGTAGCTGGCTTTGTATGAACCTTTTTTTAATGAGTTGGAATGGTACGTTTTAAGTGGGAGACTCCTACACGGCTAAAACATGAAACAGAGCGGGTTCGATTTACCAACTAGCTAACTAAGTTACCTAGCTAGTCAGCCCAGCTAGCTAACTAATTTAGCTACAATCTAGCTAGCTAGACTTGTTCCCGTAACTTATTAACGGGCTAGCTAGCTATAACGTTAGCTTCCAATTTAATTCAAGTAACGTTAACAATGTCGCTTCGGTTACTGTACCTTGCTAGCTAACGTTAGTTAACTACATTCAGGATAACTTTGCTAACATTAGCTAGCTGGCTAGTTTTCTTTCTTGCCCATCTGCCTAGTTAGCCAGAAAAGGATAGGACGAAAATGTACTATGCTTAGTTAGTTAACTAACGCTTAGCCCATTCATAGACGATATACACATACCAGTCGGCTCCTTTAGTAACGTTACATTCTTGGGCTAACTAATGGTAAGCTAACGTTAACTGACTAGTTAGCCATTACTCTCGCCTTGAATCCTCCTACAACTAACTCATTGTATCATCCTCTCCCCATCTAACGTTAGGCCTATGAATCAATTTGAGGAATGAGCTACTTCAAACGGGATGCCTCTGTCAGTCAATTGTTGGTGAAATATGTAGCAAGTCGTAGCCCTGTTGCTTGCTATAATTAACGTTTAAAGTAAACCCAGAGACATGCAGAGACTATCAAATGTTATATCAATGCAAGGGACTCCTGCTTTATAGTTATTTACCCCAGAGAGTTTAATACTTGCTTGTATTTAGGCTATTGCTTAGTTAAATGTAAAACATTGGCAAGACATTTCAATGCCACTCTTAGGTCACTAATATTATTCCCTGGATGATTGAAACCAGTGACATAGGCTTTGACAGCTCCACATTGTGTTTATGTAAAGACCTCTCCTCATTATGTAAACTATGCATTGCGCCATTGCCAACACCACTACAATGAAAGGGTATCATTACACTTTGACTTGAATTATTCAGCTCTTTATTTACAATTAATTTGTTTGCTTGTAGTCTAGTATAGGCAGCCAACCTGCAACATAAAAGTAGGACAGAGACAGGTTCTTCACTGCTTAGGCCTACAGGGCCTTCTCTCTGTTTCATTATGTAAAGAAGGCACATTGTTAGAAGAAATGAGGAAGACTAACCCTTATCAACTCTACCTTCCCTGCAGCTTTCTGACTGCTGTTTGTATGCACTTGAACCTGAACCCATGCTTGTCTTGCACCCACTACAAATACGCTATGCATTATAACATCATCATTGCCAGATGAAGCATAATTTTGGGGGGAGTTATGATATCTGTGATTTGGCAGGAAATTCTCACTCAAGACCATGTGAATGTGGTTGTGTCTTTCAAGTTGTGACCATTTGCATTAAAACACTAGTCGATCGAGCCTACCACTTGAGGAGAGAGAAAACAAAAGAGGCAAGTGCAGCAAACGCCTTTATATTAGTACAAGTAGAATTCAGAGGGAGCGCTCAAGCACAGTGGAATTCTGAGGGATCTATTATTGCAGTGGGAGGAAGAAATGCATCTAGCCCTCCCACCTCTATTAATTTCAATGGCAATGCAGGGGGATGCTGGAAAGGCAAAATGGAAGGGCTAACTGGCAAGAGGAGTGTTCCTCAGTGAGCAGACTGCTAGGGTGTGAGTGCAAGTTTGCATCGTCAGGCATCGTTACGCAAGTCTTCCCTTTTTCAGGGAATGCATTGATCCATACAGTGTCACACAGAACACCTGAGGCCATCTTTTGGGGAGACTGTATAGTGTCCCTCTGTGCTATTGAGATTTTCTAGTACAACTAAGACAGCAGTAAATGTCAAATATGTTACTGTTGGGTGGTCCTTTGCATGGGGTGATATAAGTTTCCTTTAACAATCAGTCTTCCAGATAGCTGACAGACACAGGAATCTTGGTATAAAACTCTTTAGTAATAAAATGCAATTGCAGAAAGAGATTCACATACATAATACCTCAGTAGTCTATAGTAAAGATCTGTGTGGCGAACCAGGAGACCACACTCTTTATACAACCTACCGTCAATCATATGTTAACATTGTTGCATTGGATTAGATACAAAGTATCTAAGATGAGAAAAAAATGTCTAGGCTGTGGTTTCTCACTCTACTATCTCGGCCTTGAGGCTAGGTGACTATCAGCAGGTGCAGACAATTCTCAGCCTGAGAACTAAAGCAGTACATCTCCATTTACCCAGTACTTTACCATCATTGTGCATTGCAAGCATACAAAGGTTATCACATGTATACAGTTATCATGGCATTGGTGTACTTATGTGAAGTTATGAGTTAAGCCTAAACTCTCCTCATCTCTATCTCTCACACAGAGGCATTTAGCCTACCATTGTGTTGGTTGGCTTTAGCCATCTTGACTGTCTCTTTGTGGTAGGATAGACTGAATATTATATTTCAGTGTGGAACCCTGCTGCCGCAGGACTGCCTAGACTAGAGATACAATTTTAGTGGTCTCTCGCTGGGCTCCCCCAAACAGCTGTTCAATAAGAGTGTGTTTCAAGGATCCAGTGTCAGCTTCAGTGCCAGGCCCATGTAGAATAAAACTATCCCCATAGGATACCTCTACCCCGACAAACAAGGTCAGATTAATAAGTAAATAGTTGAGTGCTTCTCCAGGTTAGTGGGACAACTACATAACCATGCGTCTCTTATTGCTTCTATCTAGTCTGTGTTCAAGGATTGTAATTTGTCCTACCACAACCAAATGCTACAGGGAAGGGAATGCAATGAATATCTAGGCTTTTAGTAGGCCCATGCATGCAGGAATCACCCCTTCAACCCTAGTTGTTGCCAGCTTAATGTTCCAGCCAACAGAGGCATTTCATTGCTTTCATCAGGAAGGTCAGAACTTGGGTTACCAAAGTTAACCTGGACTCCAGAAAATAACAGGGTAGAGGTGGCCTACATGGGAATTTCATCATGTTGGTAGAACTTAATTGAGCAGCTGACCAATTCCGCAATACTTTAGTTCTGGGTTAATTGAGATTACATGGGCCTAGTTGCTTACTATGACTGTGATACTGTATGTGGTTATCTCACCTAGCTACCTTAAGGTAAAAGCACTAACTTTAAGTCGCTCTGCATAAGTGTCTGCTAAATTACTAAAATGTAAACTGTAATGTAAACATTAACATGAATGGACACATCCTGCTAGCCTCTGAAGAAATTCTCTAACTAGGCAATGATTTATTCTTCAGATTTGCTCTGGTGGTCACAATTTACTGCTTTACACAGCACATATAGTCTACTCCATACATTTTCATAAGACTTTATGACCATGACATCTAGAATTCCACCACCATGCACCCCTGCATCCTTGTTTGCCAGCACACAGCATGGTCCAAACAAGACTGTACCAGATGTGCTTTGGAAGAAAAAACATCCCCATGATTCCTCAGCAGAGGGCCGATCAATAGGAAGCTTGTCTCTGAGAGCCTGTGCACCCAGACAGCGACGCATAAAACCCTGTTCAGCCCCACCCTCCCCTGCGTGCCTGGATGCCTGCCAGCCTTTTGACACAGCAGCCAGGGCCCAGGGCTGTTTGTGTCAGGGTGGCGAGGCCTTCAAAACCAAGCATCAGTAATCGCACCCCGGCCTCTCCCCGCGTCCCTACCTAGTACCTACCTCCTTTGTGTTCAACCAGAGACTAGGTGAGTGTGCCCTATGCTTTGGGATACTCTGACTGGTTATTTTATCATTTTATGTGGCGTTTTTGTACTCAACTTTGCTATGCCAACTCTTTTCACAAAGGCGTCACTGTGGTAGGATGTTGAATACATTGCGTTCCACTGATACAAAACAATGGGACACATGCTCCCGATGTTTTTTTTGCTTTTCTGAAGCATCCCCAATATTATCTCAGCATCGCTCTATAGATGGGTCAAACGGTTGATGGGTATAGCCTAATAGAGGGGTGAATGGAGACACAGGCTATGCTTTTGCCCTCTCCCATAAAACAGATCCACAATCCCCCATGACTGGGCCCTCTACCCGGAAGAAAGCCATGGTAAGATCACAGGGCCGCTGGCTCCTCACCCTGCCGCTACTAGCCAACAGCAGTCCTTCCCACTCTCTCCACTCTAGATCCAGGACCGCAGTAATCCTATCCCCGCAGGAGAGGAGCCTCTCGCCCTGGGCGAGTAAGCCACTTCACTGCGTTGACTGCCAAGCCAGCACCACGTGGCGAATCGCATGAGCATTAGTGCCCAGGCCTGTCGTTGCTGATTGTAACCGGTGTAAAATGGCTAGTTAGTTAGCTGGTTGCGCGCTAACAGCATTTCAATCGGTGACGTCACTCGCTCTGAGACCTTGAAGTAGTTGTTCCCCTTGCTCTGCAAGGGTGCGAGTTTTGTGGCGCGATGGGTAACGATGCTTCGTGGGAGGCAGTTGTTGATGTGTGCAGAGGGTCCCTGGTTCGAGCCCAGGTAGGGGCAAGGAGAGGGACGGAAGCTATACTGTTACATAATGCTTGTTTAACCACTGCCGTTAGCCTAGCCACGGACTGCATACAGGTTTGGTAGGTTTGGTAGTATGGTCTACCTGATGTTGAAAGTATGTTATTTTATGTGTGTTTTTGGAGAGCAAGGCTATCACAGCAAAACAGATAATTTACAACTCATTTTGGGCTGACAGTATTCTGACTTGAGATCCACATGCGCAACTCGGCATTAATCATAATTAATTTAGGCTAATGTCAATGGGAGACTTAACATTCAAGATATCAAGTTCGATATTGCCCATTCTGATCATAATGGTAGGTCTTTAAACAATTGCAAATATAAAGACCTTTTTGTTTTCAGTGTTTTTCTACAAGAAGGCTATTGTTGCCTCTTTAAAAAAGAAAATATGTATTTATATTTTATTGGATTTTTACTTTAAGACTTAATTTACAGGTGTTGTAATATGTTCAGGATGTGTACTGTTATTGCTTAGTCTTTTGGTTGTTTCCACTGAGCAGCGCAGCCAAAGATGCAGGTTTGCTTCTAAGAAATGTCTGATATGCGTGAAGGAGTAATGCATAAATTACTGCGAAAGCTAACTCCCACCCGTCTTTTAAATGTGAGTTATGTAAGCCCTCTCTTGTTGTTTAGTGAAATCTCATTGGCATCCACAAGACATTGATGGCCTTTGCATATTGAGCTACTGGGGAAAGAAAATGTTGGTACAAATGTTTGAATTCAGTCTCATGCCTCTTACTGCCCTCAGGTTTCACTGTCCATAGGGTTTAATTGCTTTTATAAACTGGGTGGTTAGAGCCCTGAATGCTGATTGGCTGACAGCTGGGGCATATCACACCGTATACCACGGGTATGACAACATTTATTTTTACTGCTCTAGTTACGTTGATAACCAGTTTATAATAGCAATATGGCACCTTGGGGGTTTGTGGTATATGGCCAATATACCACGGCTAATGACTGTGTCCAGGCACTCTGCGATGCGTCGTGCCTGAGAACATCCCTTAGCTGTGTATGTTGGCCATATACCACAACCCCTCACAATTTCATATTGATTGCAAATTTCATCCAAATAGGCTAACTGTGCAGACGATGCCGAAGCTGGCATTTCTGCACAAAGACAAGACATCAATAAAAAGCAGCTAGTGCCGTATGAGGAGTTCCCGCCCACGGTGTGCTGAGTTTAGGTTGGCAGTGCTCCGGGAATACTGAAACCAGGGCAGATTGTTCCCTGAGTCCAACGAAAACAATTATGCTGCATATCTCTGTGCTGCAGTCCTTCATTGGCATAGCAGCGCTCTGCTCGCACTCTGCAGCTGACAGAATCAAGCTCTATTATTTTGTTTATCCACAGCACTGAAGAGCATTGACATGTAAGCAGTTGGGCACAAAGTGTAGGCCTAGTCTCATTACAACACACACAAATCAAACATGCCCTCGTAAATTGTCCTGTTACTCCCTTTCTGCGACCATTCTCTGTGAACTACCCAGATGTCCTCTTACATTGCTGCAAGGCACAATATGGCATGGGTCAGCACCACCGTTCACGGTGTGGCATGGCACGGCACTGCATGGCACACAGCACTGGTTGGAGGATACGTCAGGGGAGTCAGTGCTGTTGGCTGTTGTGCTGTGCTGTTGGCTGTACTTGAAGCCAGGTACTGGGCAGTTCTAGTAAAGTGCCTAATGGAGCATGGTGGCAGGAGAGGAGAGAACAGGCTGTTCTGAAATACTCCATGCACATGACCCCCACCACTAATCATGAACTGGGGGGCGGGGGGGGGCGGGGCACACATCCTTTTCCTCACTTGAGAAAGACAGTTTGTGGGTAAGTGAAACTTCGTTGAGACCTTGGCCACAAAATGCTTGGCTTAGCCATGACATCAGCTCTCAGACACTTTTATAAACAGTTTCTCTGGAAAGCTATTACTATGCCCATTTTAACTGCTTGAAGTTGGCAGTTACTAACATGCCGCTGTGCATGTCAACAAGAGGAAATCGGTCCTCTGTCTGCCAAAAAGAGTGACTGACTACCAGGCACCCTAACCCTTCTGTACCCTACTGGAGTTAGCCTACACTGCCAGTTGGTACTGAAAAGCCTGCAGTAGCTAGTCCTACACTGTCAGAGAACACTGCACACCTTACTGGTGGCATAACCCATTTACCCATTGAAGTTCAGCAGATACACTGGAGAGAAAGAGCAGCAGCCTATCAGGGATGTTTTGTGTTTCTTGTAGACAAGCTTCCCGAGCCATGACACTTGCAGAAATAGCTTAGCTGTCTTGTTTGCTCGCAATAACTTTTTGTCTGTTTCCCCGCCTTTCCCCGTCTGCTGTTTAAAAACTTTGCACTGAGGAGAGGTGCTGTATTTGGTTCATGATTATGGAGGGGTATTTTTAGTCTGTGAAAGTCTGTTGTAATTTTGACACCTTGCAGATAAGGGGCTGGCTTTCTGTATGCATTTCTAGCTGTGGTAACAAACTTTACAAATGTAAAGTCTCCTTGTTTTCACAGTACAACATACAGGGTCAACAGTTGGCTATCACATGGAATGAGAAGCTTGAGTATTTAAGGAGTGAGGGAAGACTGGGAACAAGCGTCACTGAATGCTTACAGCAGGCTTAGACAACACGTGGGATCCCCTTAAGCCATTCAATGTTTGATGCCACTTTGTTTTATAGCCTCCTTCAGATGGGATGTTGTTAGGGTTGCGCATTTTGGGGAATATTCAGAGGTGGAAACTTTCCGTGGGAATTAATGGGAATATATGCAAATTAATGTTAATACCATTTAAATGTAATGTTTTTTTGCATTGGATATATTTACCATCATATGGAGACAGGAACATAATCTGTTTTCCTTATCATAAGTAGACATAATTGCAAATTATTGCAAATCCTTCCAATATATAAATATTTTTTTAATTTAGTTACAAATTGAACTTAAATTACATTACTTGACTTCACATGGGATGATTTCACTGAACAATAAAAGGGAATATTGAATGATCCATCGCATCTCCCAAAAACATTTTCAACATACATCTGTAAAATGATAGTCTAGAAACTAAAGCTTTGGTTGTCTTCCTCTCAGGTTTCCATGTCTTCTCCCTGGACCTCCTCAATGTCCACCTCTTGAACATCAGAATCTGAGGCCTCATCTTCACTGTCACTTTCCAACCTTGTTGAGGATGTCTCAAAAAGCCTCAAATTTGCCCGGATGGCCAACAATTTTTCAACCCTTGTATTGGTCAGCATGTTGCGTGTTTTGGTGTGTGTGTTCCTTAACAAGGACCAGTTGTGCTGACGTTGGTGGGATTTTGAGGATGATGGAGGCAACAGGGGAAAGAGCCTCAGATCCACAAAGTCCCTTCCACCAGGTGGCTGATGAGATATGTTGGCACGACTGCCATGTAGCATCTCCATCCCAAAGCCCTTGCTTGGAAGTGTACTTTGCCAGACTGCCAAGAACCTTGCCTTCATCCAGGCCAAGGTGGCGAGACATGGTAGTGATGACACCATAGGCCTTGTTGATCTCTGCACCAGACAGCATGCTCTTGCCAGCATACTTGGGGTCCAACATGTACGCTGGGGCGTGAATGGGCTTCTTTACTTTTTGATGTATTTCAGAACTGCAGTTTCCTCTGCATGGAGCAACAGTGAAGTGGGCAGGGCAGTATGGATTTCTTCTCTTACATCTGCATGCGGAGTCTGAACATCAGACAGGATGGCATTATCTCCCTCAATCCATGCAATGGCTACTACTATAGGTTTCAGGCTGCTTACCACTCTCTTCCAAAATACATCATCCAGGAGGATCCTCTTGATGAGGCTGTCCATATCGGCAGACTGTGATATGGCCATTTCTTGGAGAGACTCTTTTCCCCTCCAGGAGACTGTCAAACATGACGATGACAACACCACCCCAACGGGTGTTGCCGGGCAGCTTCAATGTGATGCTCTTATTCTTCTCACTTTGTTTGGTGAGGTAGATTGCTGCTATAACTTGATGACCCTTGACATACCTAACCATTTCCCTGGCTCTCTTGTAGAGTGTATCCATTGTTTTCAGTGCAATTATGTCCTTGAGGAGCAGATTCAGTGCATTGGCAGCACAGCAAATGGGTGTGATGTGAGGGTAGGACTCCTCCACTTTAGACCAAGCAGCTTTCATGTTTGCAGCATTGTGCAAATACTTCCAAGGTCATTGATGACTGCCTTCAGCTCAACTGCAATGGGTCTGTGCTCTTGTAGAATACTGGTTGAGGGGTGGAGATGATGTAGTTAATTATTCCTTGCCCACGAACATTCGACCACCCATCAGAGATGATTGCAATATAGTTCTCTTTGATTTGCTTGACCTTCACTTGAACTCTTTTGAACTCTGCATCCAGCAAATGCGTAGATAAAGCATGTCTGGTTGGAGGGGTGTATGCTGGGAGAAGAACATTCTGAAATCTCTTCCAATACACATTGCCTGTGAGCATCAGAGGTGAACCAGTTGCATACACAGCTCGAGCAAGACATTCATCAGCATTTCTCTACATTCCTCCATTGAGTCAAAATAACTTCTGATTCCAGGAGTACCATGAGCTGTTGCTATCGATAAGGTGTCTGATTCATCATTTTCACCTAGAATAGAAGTAGAGAGACTTTTGTCAGAGGTTGCTTGTTGTGAGCGCTGAGGGAACTTTATGCACTTGGCCAGATGATTCTGCATCTTTGTTGCATTCTTCACATATGATTTGGCACAGTATTTGCAAATGTACACCGCTTTTCCTTCTACATTAGCTGCAGTGAAATGTTTCCACACATCAGATAATGCCCGTGGCATTTTCCTGTAAAGATTAGAAAAAAAGACAAAAAAACCCAAACAAATACAATTTCATGTACTGATAAATAGTTAAGCTGTTAGATTAAACATCTCCTTTTTGTAAGATACATGTTTTAAAATGAAACATGTATGGAAACAGGTGCATTAACACTCCAGTTATCAGGCTC
The DNA here is from genome assembly GCA_003317085.1 of Hucho hucho. Taxonomy (NCBI): domain Eukaryota; kingdom Metazoa; phylum Chordata; class Actinopteri; order Salmoniformes; family Salmonidae; genus Hucho; species Hucho hucho. The sequence goes on from QNTS01000447.1 coordinate 653,765, forward strand.
AAGCAAGCTAAAACCCACATGGTAGCAAAAACTAACTAGCAGAAATTGTTAACAAGTTAGAAATTATTTAAACACACTTTTCTGTAGGCTACTATTTACTAGTTAACTTCTTAGGGAGCGGCAGGTGAGGTGACGGTTTTGGAGAGTCTGGTGTGCCCAAAGCAAAATGCCTGCCAATCAGGCTCAGAAAATAGGATATGCACATAATTAGTACTATTGGATAGGAAACACGCTGAGGTTTCTAAAAGTGTTAACATAATGTCTGTGAGTATAACAGAACTCATTTAGCAGGCGAAAACCCGAGAAAAATGTATCCGGAAATCAGTTTCTGGTGACCTATTGCTCTGTTTGACACACTCCCTATTGAATCCATTTGTAACCAGGACTGAGACTGCAGTACCTATGGCTTCCACTAGATGTCAACAGTCTATATACAAAGACTCAGAGAGATTGGAGTAAACAGAACGAATAGGTTACAGGAAATGGTCAAGGTAGCTCAGATGTCAACAAGTTTACTTATATAAGGTATAGGTGACCATCCGAGTGAAATATTATCGCTAATATTCATAAAAGGATAGCTAAGGATGCGTTTTAACTGGTATTTGATTTGTTTAGGAAACGTTTATAGGTATATTTGAACGCGTTCTCTTCATGTTTCAATGGGCGATTCGATGTTGGATTTTCTGAACATAACGTGCCAACCAAACAGATTTATGGATATAATAAATGACTTTTTCTAACAAAAGAACCATTGGATGTCTTCGTTGGACACTTGGGAAGCCCTCAGCAGAAGTTCTTCAAAAGGTAAGGGATTTGTTTTTGCTGTGATGTGTTTTGCGTGAACCGCGATGGTTTATGAATTCATGCTAATGGAAAAAATATTGGAGGTGCTACCCTCAAACAATCAAATGTAGTGCTTTCGCCGTAAAGCCTTTTTGAAATCTGACAATGCTGTGATATTGCCAAGAAGCAGAGCTTTTGATGACTATGCAACACTTGTATATTGATGAATGTTTAATAATTCAACTTTTGGATTTTGAAATTGGCGCCTTGCATTTCACCGGGTAGTGTCGCGGTGCGCCCCACCACTCCGTAATTAGTTAACAAAAAATGCTGTATGTCATATAAAATATATTCACCCCACCCAGTATTGTAATCAAAACTTACCAGAAAGCATGTAGTCCTTGGCTCAGATTGTGTAGTAGTGTGGGCTCAATAGCATCTCATTAGTGTGCAAGATCTTGACAATCAGCTGTAGATGTAATGGAAGAGTGCACTGCACATGTGATGGAAGAATGCACTGTGCATGCAGAGGGTTGCAGTTCCATTGAATTGGGGATAGTTTAACCAAAATATGCCACAAGACCTAGAATTGCCCTATGTGTATCCCTCAAAAAAGGTTCACTGTTATAAGGTAACTTTTTTGATGAATTTAAGTAAACTTCCCGGCCTTAACTTCCAATGAAAACTTTCCTGGGAAGGGTGAAAGGGGCATATTTTTGGATGATGATTGGACATCTCTAAGCCCTGGCTCAAGCAACATGCCCTCTCGGAGGGTGGTCATCCCATGGAATATCTGACATCAGCTCTCTCTTTCTCCCCCTTTCTCTTTCAGTTAGCGCATGAGCAGTGTCTTTGTATTCAGTGGCACAGCTTACCTCAGCTGTTGTCCAAGCCTTGATCAAGACTGGAATCTCTGAGTTCATGATTGAATAGAAGATGACCAAAAGACCAGGCCTAATTCAAAGGGAAAACAAGCAACAACCCTTTGGGGAAACAAACTCTTGCGCCTGTGTTGCGTTACCGTATTTGGAAAAGGGAGAACAGAGAAGATTAACAGTTTGGTAACAGAATGGCTGTTTGTGCCATTGACACTGAACTAAATTGGTTTTCCATAGCAAAACAACCTTTTTCACTAATAAACTCAAATCAGTAGTTTTCATGGTTCAATTGGCTGATATCTCAGAAAATGTTCCAAGTTTAAGTTGTGCATTTCTTTGATTTTTCTCCAACGACCAGCTTAAACAAATGTTATTTGACCAGGGAAAATGGTCCAACTCTAATTAAATATATTGATTTGGCTAAGAGGTGGAAGGCATTGAAAACTGGAGACATTAATCACCTGAACTGGTTAAGCACATTTACTCAACCAAACTGACAAAACATTGACGGTACAATTAGCAACACACTAATTTGCATAATTTTTTTTTCTTCCTTTCTCCCCCTGTAAAGGCAAGATGTGGAAAAGGAACAACAGTATGGGCAGTAGTGTCTTCTCAGCTCCTGACTGGTCACAGATATTGCTGTGTTCCTGAGCCAGTGTTGAATGGGCACTCAATGATTTGCATTGTGTTGACTACCATGGTGTTGTGTAGCATTACATTGGGCTATTGTTGGGCAGCTCTGTCTCTTATGATGTCCTGCGACTCGTTGCCTTGCAGTGTGTAGCCTGTAGTCTTTGACTGTGCTTCTGCGTTATGCTGACTTGTACAGCAAGACCATTGCTGCTGTGCGGTATGCTTAGCTGTAGTTGCAGGGTTCTGAAGCTCATGAGGAACTGGGTAAATGGGCTTGATTTTACTTAATTCCTCCGCCAGACAAGCTCGGCCTCAGACGTTGCGGTGCAGTTATGTAATGAGCTAGTGGGCTCAGCTTCAGTCAGTAATCACACCATTGTTTGACTTCCTCTAGTTGTGAAGTGTCTGTACTCTGTTTAGTCACTTTATGATCTCTTGATCCTATTTCTGACTGATCTCTGGTACATTTGACTTGCTGAGAATGAGGGACTATTAGTTCAAAACAAGGAAGGCTTGGGGCTATTGCACTCTCATAAGATTTTGTTATTTCTTTTAAAGCTGTGGTTAACCAGAATTATTTCAGTGATTAGGCTAGCCTTAAATGCGATAAAGTTTTCCACGTACGGTAGTAGCTTATCTGATTATAGTCGACAGTCTAGTATGCAACTTCATAAAGTTCAGAAATCAGTCAAACCAAATAGCTTAAGCTGTTGTTCCAGCATTTATGGAACATAAACTGAGCTGCTGTGCCTTGAACTACTGTGCCACTTCCTAACCTCTCTCCACCTTTCCTCCAGCCCAGAGGTATGGGCCTACCACTGGGCCACATTTATCATCACTGACGCAACTCACACAGCCTCGGTTGTCTTATCAGCCCTTCTATATCATCACTCGTATGATTTTAGCAGTGGTGTGAGGGGGTTACACACTCACTGAGATCACAGGGAAACTTTGATGAAACTAAAATAGAACTGATACATTTAGAGATGGGGTCATCCATCATCTTGTCCTGACTGAGCAGGAAATGCGAATAGAACAACCCAATTGTCCATCTTTGGAAAATGCTGACTTTAGGCTATATGTTGTTGACAATGGAACAATATAATTATAAAGCCTGTTGAGTATCGGTTTCTTCAGGTTTCACTGGCTAGCCTTACCGTTTTCATATTGGGCCTCAGGCTCTAGCTGCTCTCCCTCTCGACTGGAAAGTGAGGTTCATGTTTCACATGATGAATGACTTAGTGGGCTAAACATGAAATGGCAAGTCCTTCTGCTGTGTACTAGTGACAGCCAACAACCCTGCTCCCCCTTCACTGGAAGTGCAGATCACTCTCATTTTGTAAGGATGCATAGAGGGCTCACTTTAAAGAGCGACTGCCCCTAAAAAGCAAATACTCATTTGGTCATGAAGTCAGTCTGGTCAAAAACTGAGATTTAAAGGAAAAAATAGTATGTCACGGAATAAGGTTTATTTCAATCCTGTACACAGCTGGCAGCACCCAAGCAATCATCTATTAGGAACGCATAGCTGCACAAGCCCCCTTCGTAATGCCCATGGTCAATTTGGTTTGACATTCGATATCCCTATGATGCTAGTTGGGGACTATCAGTAAATTACACAACGTAGGCCTACATGGGACTATATTTTAAAATGTCAGTATCTCCTAATTTCAATGACTTAACCTCAAAAGAACTTTGTATAAAAATGCATATACAAATATTGAGGCATTTAATGAGACAACTAAAAGATTTATAATAAAAATATTGTCCCATTTGCATTGTGTAATCTATTGACAGTGCCTAAGTAGCCCCAGCTATCCAATGTCAAACCAACCTGCTAATTGCCGAAAGAAGTTGGCTAGCCAACTAGCCTAGGCAACTTCAAGACACGACCTGGTTAAACTGTTTCAAGTTATGTACAAACGCTTGCCAAGTGGGAAAACACCCACATTAACTACTTAGGGAGTGGTGGGGTGCTAGCGCCCCACTCCCGACACTACCCGGTGAAATGCAAGGCGCCAAATTCAAAATCCAAAAGTTTAATTATTAAACATTCATCGATATATAAGTGTTGCATAGTCATCAAAAGCTCTGCTTCTTGGCAATATCACAGCGTTGTCAGATTTCAAAAAGGCTTTACGGCGAAAGCACTACATTTGATTGTTTGAGGGTAGCACCTCCAATATTTTTCCATGAGCATAAATTCATAAACCATCGCGGTTCACACAAAACACATTTCACAGCGAAAACAAATCCCTTACCTTTTGAAGAACTTCTGCTGTGGGCTTCCCAAGTGTCCAACGAAGACAATCCATGGTTCTTTTGTTAGAAAAAGTCATTTATATCCATAAATCTCTGTTCGGTTGGCGCGTTATGATCAGAAAATACAGCGTCCACTCGCCCATTGAACCGTGAAGAGAACTCGTTCAACCTATACCTATACACTTGTCCAAGAACAATCAAACATCATTGATAATGTATATTTAGTATAATATTTCAACCGGATTATAAACTGGGCGATAGGAAAGGAAAAAAACACAGCGCGCTCTAGCCGGTGAACGCGCATCCTCTTCTGTTTACATCTGGTGACCACTTCCCAATTCTTCTTCTATTACCATCCAGAGCAACTAAACATAATCAAAACACTGTCTAGAGACTGTTGACATCCAGTGGAAGCAATAGGTACTGAAATCTTACTCCCTTATCTGGTCATTTTCAATAGGGAGGTGTTCAAAATGAGGCAATGTGTCAAATACACTTTTTCCAGGACAGAAATTCCTCTGGATTTCGCCTGCTATATCCGTTTTGTTATACTCACAGACAATATTTTAACACTCTTAGAAACTTCAGTGTTTCCTATCCAATAGTACTAATTATGTGCATATCCTATTTTCTGGGCCTGAGTGGGAGGCATTTTACTTTGGGCACGCCAGACTCTCCAAAACCGTCACCTCGGGAGCTGCTCCCTAAGAAGTTAAACCACCCCCCAAGACAACTCTCTACGTTGGCTTCAGTCATGGCCGTTGCATTTAATGACCAAGCCGATAAACTAAGCCAAATTAGGAAGTTGAACTCCCTTTTAATAGTAGCCTCAAAATGGGGTCTTTTTGCTTTGAGGTTCTGAGTACGGCTATGTAAAGTGTTGGCAGAGGTCGCGAAATATCGGTCATTCCAGACCTGTGCATCCATCTTAGCAGTAGGCCTACCAGTTTATGACTGACTTGTGGACTTGATACTCCCCCTGTGCACTTAGTGCACAGGGGGAGTATCAAGTGCACAGGGGGAGTATCATCACAGGCTATGCAGATTTATCATGAAAGAGTGCCTGGTACAACTGGACCTAGTTTATTGTCCAGGCTTGATGGAAGTTGGAGCAAGATGTCTCGTAGGCCTCGATAGGCAAGGTTTTCTAAGTGACCTAACACTTCTAGGTCTTGGTGTAAGCCTACTTAAGTAATGTAGGTCACATTGAGTGGCCTTACTTGAATGCACAATGTGACATGACAAAGCATTTGGAGCAGTCCTGCCCTTAATAAGTAGGCTACAGCCCAGTCTTTCTCGGTGTTGGTGTGCTAAACATTTATCTTAAGCTAGATCACTTCCTATCATATCTGATTCAGTTTAAAGGAGTGGTTCCATATTCCTGTTCAGAATGATATCGCAAGTATTCTTCTGTGGCGCTCTCAGCTGCTGTGGTAGCAGCTCTCTGGTTTTAGCTGGCTCACACCCCAGGTTCTGTAGCTGTGTTAGACCAACATGGCCCCAAACTACTTGCCAAGGCCTCTGCTGTTTCAGTGACTAATAATTTAGTGTCATGATTTCAGGCCGTGCCCCTTTTGGGTCCAGTTTATCATTCAAATTGTGGCAGGCAGCACTATCCTTTTTTTTTTCTATGTTCAATTGATTCAGTGTTTGATTTTTTTTAGGTTTCTACTAGTCTCTTGTGAAAACAAAAAACATTAAAATGTCCTGTCAGGAGACTGGGATATGACGGATAGTGTGGAACAATTATTCTGTTGCGCTTGTTTTGTGAAACTGTTTATTTGGAAGAATCATGATTTTTGAGGGGGTTCACCTACACCTGACCATACATTATTTAGAATTTCGGGACCGGAGGGTATATTTGGCCCATAGACTTTCCCAAGGCTTGTAGAGCGAGAGAGTGAGGTTGGGGTGGGAAGCTACCAAACAGGATCCGCTTCTCGCACTAGTCCAACATCTCCCCATCCTCCACCCAGGTTGCTGACATTCGTTTTCTACTAACTTGTTAGCCCAAGTCAGATTAGCACTGCATTGACTGTGCTTATACTCACCTCTCATTTCTCCTAAATCACTTGCAGTAGGCCTGTTCTTCACATGCTTAAATTAGACTTCTCTCAGTCTCGTGGAAGCCTATTTTAGTTTGCCTGCAGTTGTTTCACTGCTGGAAGCCTATACAGTGGGGAAAAAAAGTATTTAGTCAGCCACCAATTGTGCAAGTTCTCTCACTTAAAAAGATGAGAGAGGCCTGTAATTTTCATCATAGGTACACTTCAACTATGACAGACAAAATGAAGAAAAAAAATCCAGAAAATCACATTGTAGGATTTTTAATGAATTTATTTGCAAATTATGGTGGAAAATAAGTATTTGGTCAATAACAAAAGTTTATCTCAATACTTTGTTATATACCCTTTGTTGGCAATGACAGAGGTCAAACGTTTTCTGTAAGTCTTCACAAGGTTTTCACACACTGTTGCTGGTATTTTGGCCCATTCCTCCATGCAGATCTCCTCTAGAGCAGTGATGTTTTGGGGCTGTCGCTGGGCAACACGGACTTTCAACTCCCTCCAAAGATTTTCTATCTGGAGACTGGCTAGGCCACTCCAGGACCTTGAAATGCTTCTTACGAAGCCACTCCTTCGTTGCCCGGGCGGTGTGTTTGGGATTATTGTCATGCTGAAAGACCCAGCCACGTTTCATCTTCAATGCACTTGCTGATGGAAGGAGGTTTTCACTCAAAATCTCACGATACATGGCCCCATTCATTCTTTCCTTTACACAGATCAGTCGTCCTGGTCCCTTTGCAGAAAAACAGCCCCAAAGCATGATGTTTCCACCCCCATGCTTCACAGTAGGTATGGTGTTCTTTGTCCTCCAAACACGACGAGTTGGGTTTTTACCAAAAAGTTATATTTTGGTTTCATCTGACCATATGACATTCTCCCAATCCTCATCTGGATCATCCAAATGCTCTCTAGCAAACTTCAGACGGGCCTGAACATGTACTGGCTTANTACTGTAATGGAGGTTGTCTCTCCATCCCTTGTTTACCTCCATGAATCTTCCACGGGCCCACACAATGGCTGCAGCAGGCCGTGGTGACCTCCATGTCTGCTTCAGTGATCCAGGCTTCTCCCAGGCTCAGCACCCACGTGCTAGCAGCAGCTCCCATTATGTAACCTCTCAAGACAAAAGCCTGGCTGGCCTGCACACACATCACTGACTGCTCTGTGCTGGCAACCGGGCCATTATGCTAGTCAGGCCATCGCTTAGGTGTCTCTCTCTCAAAACCTAAACATGATGGAAACTATTTTTGGGAAATTCTGACTGTTAGTTTAAACCCCGGATCTCTTATGTTGCTGTCAATATTTGCAGACACAACATTGACATTTATTTGTTGTCTTTGTCAATGTATCACCCCTAGCAGCTATCAATTACTAATTTAGTGGGACCCTTCCCTAGTTTTGTGGCCCTCACCCCATTGTCAGGAACTCCTGCTGGTTGATATGTCAGAAGCTGAGTGTGTCCACAGGAATGGCTGATGTTAGAGGCTGGGAATAACAAAGTCCTTTCACTGGTCTGTTTGCGTACATTCTGTCCACAGAGCGACACATTACCAGCAGGCATTGGCACTAGCTTGTCCGTTGATACATCATTATTTGTAGGACTTAGTTTGCTCAACTCCCAGCACTATGTGTAATAGTGTCTCACACTAATCAGGTCATAAAATTATCTTTATGAGATGCAGTAAAGTCAACACAACAAGAGGCTTTGATTGGAAGCCAGGCCCTAGGAAGATATTGTACTGCTGCTTCTCTCACTAGTGTAAACACAAACCTACCACCAGAGCCAGAAGTACTTGTCCATTCAACTCAACACCTGTCTGTTTTGAATGCTGAGTATACTCACAGGCTCTTGCCAACAGTGCCTTCGGAAAGTATTCAGACCCCTTTTTCCACATTTTGTTACGCTAAAGCCTTATTCTAAAATTGATCAAATAAAAAAAATCCTCTGCAATCTACTCAAAATACTCCATAATGACAAAGTGAAAACAGGTTTTTAGAAATACTTTAGATACATAAGTGTTGACCCTTTGCTATGCATCCCGTTTCCATTGATCAACCTTGAGATGTTTCTACAACTTGGAGTCCACCTGTGATAAATTATATTGATTGGACATGATTTGGAAAGGCACACACCTGTCTACATGAGGTCCCACAGTTGACAGTGCATGTCAGAGCAAAAACCAAGCCATAATGCCGTAGGAATTGTCCATAGAGCTCCGAGCCAGGATTGTGTCAAGGCACAGATCTGGGGAAGGGTACCAAAAAATGTCTGCAGAAGGTCCCCAAGAACACAATGGTCTCATCATTCTTAAATGGAAAAAGTTTGGAACTACCAAGACTCTTCCTAGAGCTGGTCGCCCGGCCAAACTGAGCAGTCAGGGGACACGGGCCTTGGTCATGGAGGTGACTAAGAATCTGATGGTCACTCTGACAGAGCTCCAGAGTTCCTCTGTGGAGATGGTAGAACCTTCCAAAAGGACAACCATCTCTGCAGCACTCCACAAATCAGGCCTTTATGGTAGAGTGGCCAGACGGAAGCACATGAAAACCTGCTTCGAGTTTTTCAAAAGGCACCTAAAGACTCTCAGACCATGAAACAACATTCTCTTGTTTGATGAAACCAAGATTGAACTCTTTGGCCTGAATGCCAAGCGTCACGTCTGGAGGAAACATGGCACCATCCCTACAATGCATCATGGTGGTGGCAGCATGTTTTTCAGCGGCAGGGACTAAGAGATCGAGTCAGGATCGAGAAAAAGATGAACCGAGCAAAGTTTAGAGATCTTTGAAGGGTGTAAAAAAAAAAAAAAAAAAAAAAAGAGAACTTGTGATTCATCAGGTGCGGTGGTGAAGAGTTCACTGAGTCAGAGCTGAGGCATGGGTGGGGCTAGATGACTGCAGGTAACAAGGATAGTAGTCCAGTCACAGCTTGAAGCTTGAACTTCAGTATCTCAAAGTCATAACATAACATGAGGTGGAACATTTGACCATATAGGAGGATAGAAGGGAAATGGGGCTTTAGACTCTGACTAAGATGTACACTAGGGTACCAAAGGAATTTGAATTACTTCTTTAGGCAGTGTATGCTCAGAGAGCATAATCTCAATTCCGATATCTATACTGAACAAAAATATAAACGCAACATGCAACAATTTCAAAGGTTTTACAGAGTTACAGTTCATGTAAAGAAATCAGTCAATTGAAAATAAATACATTTGGCCCTAATCTATGGATATCACATGACTGGGCAGGGGTGCAGCCAGGCCCAGTCAATCAGAATTTGTTTTTCCCCACAAAATGGCATTATTACAGACAGAAATACTCTTCAGCACCCTGACGATCCTGCAGGTGAAGAAGCCAAATGTGGAGGTCCTGCGGTTGTTAGGCTGGCTGGGCGTACTGCCAAATTTTCTAAAACGACATCGGAGGCAGCTTATGGTAGAGAAATTAACATTCAATTCTCTGGCAACAGCTCTGGTGGACATTCTTGCAGTCAGCATGCAAATTGCACGCTCCCTCAACTTGAGTGTGTGGCATTATGTTCTTGATATGCCATACCTGTCGGGTGGATGGATTATCTTGGCTAAGGAGAAATGCTCACAAACAGCGAAGTAAACAAATTTGTGCATAAAATCTGAGAGAAATAAGGTTTTTGTATGGAACTTTTCTGGGATTTTTATTTCAGCTCATGAAACATGGGACCAACAGTTTGCATGTTGTGTTTTATATATTTGTTCAATGTATTATAGGCACAGTGCTACAGCCACTCACTAGGCTACCTTATGGACTGAGATGTTGACACTAGAAGCCTATCTTATTTCTGTCAGGGACATTTCCAGTCATCCTTGCACTTGTATCGATTGCCCTCTGCATCTCTCCTTTCAATAGCCCATCTGTAGAAAATGTATTGTTCCCCAGTCTCGATTGGGGGTCATCATTGCTATTTTCTACATTGAAAACCTATCACCGTTACCATAGTAACATGACATTTTGCCTGATCCAGCTATGCCTCTTTTCAGTAATGTGATTTCTATTGCCCATGGATTGCTGTAGTTTTGGACTTTTTCTAAACCCTGGTCATTGTTTGAGACTTCTTTGTGCCCTGTAGTTTGGGGGTGCACTGACTGAGTCATGTTTAAAGTCAGAATGGAATGGTTTCTTGGAAGGGAAGGCTCGGCTCCAACTGAAGGGGAGTTAAATAATGTCCTTGTGTAGAGCTTTTCTGTCTTATGTCTGGCCTTAAATGTTTTCCAACTTTATAATTGAGCTGTCAAGGTTCCCTAATTCAATGCTAGTACTTTTTGTAATGAGCATTTTTCTATGAAGCTTTCTGTAAAGCATTCTTTGTTGCCCATCGTGATAGGAGTGACTGCTTGTTAACTGAATCTGCTGCTGTGCACAATAGCACCAGTAAAGATGTGCTATTAGGAGTGTGCTGTGTAGGTAGAAAACGGAGACCCATCTGCGTCATCCCAATATCTTGTTGCTGTGATTCAATGCAAATGTGAACACCTTTGTTTAATTTTCTCAACGGCTCTGTGAGCAGCCTACCACAACAGTGGTCATGGGTGAGTGAGACGTGGCCAGGCAGAGGGGTCAACTGGAAAATTATTTTCCACTGAGATGTTACCCTTTACCAAAACAGGCTTACACATGGGTACTATGAAAGGGTCAGTGGGGTTATGTTCCATCTTTTTTGTGTGTGTTAGCTGTTTAGATTACATTTAACACACTTGAATCATTTTCCCTGGACCTATGACGTTACATTCCACAGTACCTGCATGCTGTACAAACGGATCATAGTTTGATGCCAATTCAGGTTTACATTATTCAGTTTTGCTTCTTTTTGCTTCTATTTAGGTTTGGCTGGACGTGTAAGGCAAGTTGAAGAGCCCCTCTCCCCCTTCCCCTTGGTCCAGTGGTCTTGTCGGGGAGGGCGAATCCTCTGTTTCTTTCTACCCTGATGCCCCCCGCCGCCCTGTAAATTCATGATCACATGACCTTGGATATGGACGCAGTCCTGTCCGACTTTGTCCGTTCCACTGGAGCCGAACCAGGACTAGCCAGAGACCTGCTAGAGGGTGAGTTGCAAGGCATTCTGGGGTAAAATAGATGGTTTTATGGTCAACTGCTAGTGAGGGGTATACATTGAGCAGTGCACCTCCAGTTAGAGCTGTTGGTTAGATAAGCTATCATGTAAAAGGAGGAAGTTAAATCCAGAAGTGACTAAACTCTTGTTGCCTAGCAGCAGCACAAGTTGCAGGTAAGAATATGGGTTTAAAATGTAATGCACTGCAGTAGCTATACGGCAGTGAGGGACAAGACATGCTCAAATTTCAAATATTTACTCAAGCAACGGAATGTGTCAGTGGCCTTTACATAACAGTCGCTATGGTTCTGTTGACATATGGTAAATATTTAAACTAATGACTGTTGAGTTGATCTGACTTTCATAGAATGCGTTGGCTTTTTCGGTCAGGTTTGACTTGTCCTTTCCATTTGCAGGGAAGAACTGGGATCTCACCGCTGCCCTCAGTGACTTTGAACAGCTGCGACAGGTGCATGCTGGGAACCTGTCGTACTCTTTTGCTGAGGAGAGGACGTACCCAGCCCCGGAGAAGGAGATGGCCAGGGTGGGGCGGCCCCTTCTTCACCGTCAAGAGGAGGTGCTGCAAGGTGAGAACAATGGTAAGTAAAAAAATATGTATTACAACCACTTAACTGTTGTCCTCTTGTTCTCCTCATTGTGATAAACTAGAACCCTCTCCTTTTTTTGTTTTGTTAGTTCACTTTTTATTTTTGTCAATTCTCTCAAGTCAGCCTTCCTCGTATGCTTTCCCCTTGTCCAATTTCTCTTTCCCAGCCCTTCCCACAGCTAACCTAAACTCCTCTTTCTCTTTTGTGATACCTCCCTCCGCAGCCACAGAGAAGCGTCTATCGAGAGGCATCTCCCATGCCAGCTCTACCATCGTGTCCCTGGCGCGGTCACACGTCTCCAGTACGAGCAACTGTAGTAGTGAGCCCCTTCTGGACACGCCTCTGTGCACATTCCAGCTCCCCGACCTCACCGTTTACCGGGACGACTTTCGCGGCTTCATCGAGAGAGACCTCATCGAGCAATCTATGATGGTGGCCCTAGAGCACGCCGGTGAGTTTAACTGCACGGGTCCCACTGCTGCCACCATTTACAAATAAATGACTTTATTCATTTCTGAGGCAATCTTGTTAATTGTGTCGTGTAGATGACCGTCTACACCATAGTTTCTCAGTACTACACGTGCGTGCTGAATTGTTTTTAGTGTGAATGAAACCGCGAGTGACTGTTCTGTTTACGTTAAGGCCGACTCAATTGGTGGACACGGGTGGGACCTAACTGTCAGAGTCTATTGCCATTGGCGACGAGTGGGGACGGAAACTGCCTGTTACATGCAGCGTCATTGGGTGAGTGTCAAAGTCTTTCAAACAAGATCCAAATCTAACGTGCTATATCAATCAATGACGAGAGCTTCATTGTTAGCTGAAGTAAGCCCTTAAATAATTGTGGTACACATTATAGCTAAGCGGCAGTGTCCTACTGGAGAGGCTTAGCCCAGAGCAAATAATTAGGACCCAATTGAGGTGTAAGCATTGTAGCTAAAATGCCTTGTAATCCATCCTTAGAAATGGGGCTTTATTTGTGATATTCCTGAAGCTAAGGCCCATAATGGCACACTAGGCTAATTAAGAACACAACTCCCACATCAAACAACTTGCCTTTTGCCTAGAGTAAGGTTTGGATGTAACCACTTGTTTTCCTTTCTTTGGGATGGTGTTGTTTATACTATGTGCCTGTACGGCCTTGCAGGTATGTGGGGCTTTCATGACCGCGACCTGATGCTGCGGAAGTCTCTGTATGCACTGATGGACCACGGCCAGGAGAGGGAGTCGCTGAGACGCAGGTGGAGGTGGCAGCAGACCCTGCAGAACAAAGAGGTGGGGGATTCACTAGAATGGATCCATGTGAAACTTAGACCAAGGGATTGTTTACAGTCCAAACTTCCATTTCAGTGTATTGAAGTGTGTGTGTTTGTCAACAGTCTGGTCTGGTGTACACGGAGGAGGAGTGGCAGAAGGAGTGGAATGAGCTGCTAAAATTGGCCTCCAGTGAACCTAGGATACACTACAGCAGCAATGGGTAAGACCTGTCTCGGACACCTCTCACACATAATTTTTGTTAAGTATGTATACTATTATATTAAGTTTGAGGCATGCCACAAGGAGTTACGGCCTTTCCTGAGCCTCTTTGGAACAAAGACGGTAAGAGGAAAATGTTAGATAGGTAGCCACTATGTCACTTCCTGCGTGTTTCCTGATCTGACCCCGTTTGTTTCCTATGTGCAGGACGGAGTCATCAGAGGAGCCTGTGTACGAGAGTCTGGAGGAGTTCCACGTGTTCGTCCTGGCCCATGTCCTGAGGAGGCCCATAGTAGTGGTGGCAGACACCATGCTCAGGGACTCTGGAGGAGAGGGTAAGGTGACACATTTTGATATTACCAATTTGGGTGCCTTATATCCATTAGCTGTGCTTTATGAACTTCAGTGTTGTAACTGATTGTGATGTTTTATGCTGAACGGTATTCTCCTCCTCCGTTCCCTCACCAGCTTTTGCCCCCATCCCATTCGGAGGGATCTATCTGCCCCTGGAGGTGCCAGCTGCCAAGTGCCATCGCTCGCCCTTAGTGCTGGCGTACGACCAGGCCCACTTTTCTGCCCTCGTCTCCATGGAGCAGAAGGACGGCTCCAAAGAGCAAGGTAATGTTACGCTTGCATCATCCTCTTAACTACCTATTACAACACGACCAACACGTCACATAGTGAAGTGGACCACTTGAATAGACTACACCTCACCAATGTGGAAATTAGAGGACCTGCACATCAATCATAGTCCCAAAATTGACTAACGCGTAAAAACGATTATTTTGGACGTCAGTGTTTTTCTTAAATAAAAGTCTGAGGTTAGGGGTACCTGTGACATCTCTTATTTCTTTGTAATATTTGAAGGTTCGGTTTTGTTTTCAAGTAATTCCCTTGACTGACACGGTGTTTGTTTGTAAAGTATCACTCACTTGACGCTCTGACTGAAGAGTAGCATTCTGATCTCACAACATCAGTCAAACACTGATGCAGAAGTTGGCTAGCTTGTTAGCTACTTCCAGACACAAATGAGAGAACACCTCCCTCTGACCATTTTACTTACCCTAGAAGAGCTGGTTAGACTGTTCTCTTATCTAGAAGGGTTAGTGACTGTAACAATAAAAACAATAAAACATTTTTAGCCAGACTTTACTGAAACATGTCAACTGGGTGTATGTCATTTGTAAATTCATCAATTATTCTGCCCTCTGGGTCTCTCAAACCAGAGTACTAATCGGAGTAGATTGCCAGTGTTTACGAACTCACCCCATGTGTGACATGAAATAATGACCAACATTAAAGTACGCCTCCAAGACACAATCTAGTCTTTTCAGTTGCATTTTCTTAATGAGGCATAGGAAAACTGAGGAGAAATTTGGCCATTATGGTCCCTCTTTAATTAGTACTTTGCATCAGTTGAATGACAATTACTGGATGAAAGAATGCCTTTAATTTGACTTTGAACATTTTTGCTGCCTCTCCCCCACAGTTGTGATCCCTCTCACTGACTCAGAACACAAAATGCTGCCTGTACACTTTGCAGTGGACCCTGGGAAGGACTGGGAATGGGGCAAGGATGACACGGACAACGTCATGTTGGCAAGGTATGATCCGACTCATTACACTTCAAATTGGGTCTGCATTACCCCCTCCAAAAACACACACGCAGTCACTATGTCCTCGTAGGACCTAATGTCCTGTATTGACCCCTGCTCCAGATTAGAGATGTGAGAGGAAGATTAGCTCTAAATGTCTTCTATGATTGGAACAAGGGGGAATACAGAAATAGCCTGAAATAAAAATAACTGGATATTTATTCCACAGGATTAAGATTTGCTGTTGTTTCAACTGGAATGGTGTACAAAAATAACTTCAATGGAATTAATACAGTGCCTTCAGAAAGTATTCACACTCCTTGACTTTTTCCACATTTTGTAGTTACAGACTGCATTTTTAAAGTGGATTACATTTAGATTTTGTCTCTGGCCTACACCTAACCCCATAATGTCAAAGTGGAATTATGGTTTTAGAAATTTGTACTAATTAATAAAAAAATGAAAAGCTGAAATGTCTTAGGCCAGTAAATATTCAACCCCTTTGTTATGGCAAGCCTAAATAAGTTCAGGAGGAAAAATGCGCTAAAGTCACATAATAAATTGCAATAATAGTGTTTAACATGATTTTTTTAATGACTACCTCGTCTCTGTACCCCACACATACAATTATCTTTAAGGTCTCTTAGTCAAACAGTGAATTTCAAACAATGACTCGCAAAGAAGAGGACCTAATGGTAGATAAAAAAACAATTTATAAAAAAAATAAGCAGACATTGAATACCCCTTTGAGTATGGTGAAGTTATTAATTACACTTCGGACGGTGTATCAATACACCCAGTGACTAAGATACACGCGGCCTTCCTAACTCCGTTGCCAGAGAAGAAGGAAACCGCTCAGGGATTTCACTATGAGGCCAAAGGTGACTTTAAAACAGTTGAAGTTTAATGGCTGTGATAGAACTGAGGATGGATCAACAACATTGTAGTTACTCCACAATAGTGCTGAGCGATTGTTGCTTTTTAGGTCGTTTTGGTTTGATTATAAAAAAAAATATTTTTGATTATTTGGGTTTAATGCTGTAACACAGAATAAAACAATGAATAAAAGTCCCATGATGGTAGTGGACTGTCCATTACTGCTTATCATTTATTGACAATTTATTCACATTACTTTAATAATATTTCAGTTTTGTATATTACATTTGTTTTATGGCTTTATTTCATTCCAAGTCCTCATCTCTGTAGAGCTGCTGTCTGACAAAATCCCAATTTGTTTTAGGTCTTCAAAGTAAATAAGGCATACTTTTATGAATGCTGTATACTGTATTTTCAGGTAGAGATAACTAGCGAAGCAACAGCTGCTTTCTACGTCCCATCACGATCATACATTTGTGTCTCTTCTGTAGCAGGCGTAAAAGAAACACAGACCGGAAAAGTGGATGTGCAATGGATTATGGTCATTGTAGTTACCACATTTTAAGTGCCAAAATATGTAAAATATTTGTCTGCTGGAAACTACAACTCACTACTACATCGCACAGTTCAGGCTGGATCGGATTTATCTCTAGAGAAACTGCAATGTGCCCTTTGAGCTCATGGGGGTAAAATGGATTTCAAATAATTGAACCAACATTGGTCAGTTAGTTCTTTAAAAAAATTAAAAATAACTTTCATTTCATTTCTCAGCACTACTCCCCTATACTAAACTAAATGGCAGAGTGAAAAGAAGGATGCCTATATAGAATAAAAATATTCCAAAACATGCATCCTGTTTACAATAAGGCACTAAAGTAAAACTGCAAAGAAATTAACTTTATGTCCTGAATTCGAAGCGTTGTGTTGTTGGATTTGCCCCAAACATATCACTGAGTACCACTCTTAATATTTTCAAGCATGGTGGTGGCTGCATCCTGTTATGGGTATGCTTGTATTCAGCAAGGACTATTGAGTTTTTTAGGATAAAAAGAAACGGAATAGAGCTAAGCACAGGCAAAATCCTAGAGGAAAACCGGCATCAGTTTGCTTTCCAACAGACACTGGTAGACAAATTCACCTTTTAGCAGGACAATAACCTAAAACACAAGGCCAAATATACACTGGAGCTGCTTACTAAGATGACATTGAATGTTCCTGAGTGACCAAGTTACAGTTTTAACTTAAATAGGCTTGAATATCTATGGCAAGACTTGAAAAAGGCTGATCAACAACCAACTTGACAGAGCTTGAAGAATAAAAAAATAAAATGTGCAAATATTGTACAATCCAGGTGTGCAAGGCTCTTAAAGACCTACCCAGAAAGACTCACGGATGTAATCGCTGGCAAAGGTGATTCTAACATGTATTGACTCAGGGGTGTGAATACTTCATGTAAATTAGATATTTCTGTATTTCATTTTCAATAAATTAGCAAACGTGGTGTATACCATTATGAGGTATTGTGTGTGTGTGTGTGTGGATGGGTGAGATTATTTAATCCATTTTGAATTCAGGCTGAAACACAACAAAATGTGGAATAAATCAAGGGGTATGAATACTTTCTGAAGGCACTGCACATAGTTTGTCTGAAAATGGATTATAGACACATTTGTATGGGGGAATTAGAATTTCAGCTCTACACAATTATGCATTCATGTTGGCTACATTCCTGACACAGTATATTATTTATCCATTATCAAAGGTTGCATAGTTTCAAGTGAGCCGTTTGGGCCTCAAGACTTGAACAGATGCCACGCCATTAGCCTAGTTTGAATAACTGTCATGTTACCAGACATCACTTATGTAGCCTAGTTCTTATTTCCCTTTCTCTAAATGATGCATGTAATATTCTGGGAAGCAGCCTTTTCTCTAAATGTTTCACCCACGTAGTGTTACTGTTAGGGGCACGACGAGGCGATTTCACCCTCCGTTTTAACTTTGACCTGTCTGTCTTCCTCCCTCAGTGTGACCCTGTCCCTGGAGGCAAAGCTCCAGCTGCTACACAGCTACATGACTGTCACCTGGCTGCCCCTGCCCTGTGAGGTATCTTTCGTGTTCTCATTCACTAAGGGGGAATCCTAACTCCTAACACATCTCCCTCAGTCATGAATTGATGTCAATGGGAGACTAAGTGACCATTTGAGTTGTCGGTTTGGATTCTGCCCTGGTTGCAGATCATTTTGTAACAATAGCATACTTGAACACCCCCTCCAAATTGTTTGTGAATGTGAAGCTTAGATTATATGCCACCTTCCTGGTTACGTTTTTAGCATGTTGTAATGGATGGTTAAATTGAAATTAAAACAGATTATTTGAGAGATGTAAAATGTAGATAACCTATTTACTGTGTTACATAACTGTGTGGTTTCTGTTATTATGTGGGTTGTAATTTTCTGTTTTGTTCTGGTCGGTAGTCATTCCCTCTGCTTCACAAACCCCATGTTGAAAACAAACCACACATAAAATGACATCACACTAAATGGTTTAAATGGCGTTTTTTTTGCTTTCCAATCTAATGCCGGGCGTTAGAAAGGATATCAACCTCATGGCAATTTCACCGTTAACCTCTAGTGAGAGGTAGCAATAGAAGGATCTCTGAAGATCTGTGGTTTTCTGACTTTCCAATAAAAACGAGGATGTTGGTGTTACCTTTAGCTCTTCGGTTGTCATGGTTATAGGGCTTGGCAGAGAGGACCGTTTTTAATACTGTCCATTGTGTGAACTACAGTGATGTCATCATTATCTTCATTGTAGGTCACACCCTCCAATTATAGCATGTATATTTTCCAATAGAATCTATGGAAATGGCAAAGAAGCTTTCTGAACCGAGTCTGTACCTCTCACTCCTGCTCTTGATCTCTCCATTGCTCTCTGCATCACTTGCACTCACACCCACTCCCTGTTTCTTTTTTATTTCCCTAAAATTCATCATCGGTGTGTCTGTTCTTTCAGCAGGCACCTTTGGCCCAGCCCGAGTCCCCCACCGCCTTTGCAGGAGAGGATGCCCGCACTCCTCCCGACTCAGGAGAATCCGACAAGGAGTCGGTCAGCAGCAGCTCCAACGGCAATGGTGATGCAATGACGACAGCAGGGGCGGCCAGCGCAGGTGGAGGTGCGTCGACCAAGAACAGCTCCTCCTCCTCCAGCTCGTCCAGTAACAATTCGGCAACATTGACGACGGGTACGGGGGTAAAGGAGAAGACCAAGAAGGAGAAAGACAAAGACAAGAAGAGGGCTGACTCTGTGGCCAACAAGCTGGGCAGCTTCGGCAAGAGCCTGGGCAGCAAGCTGAAAAAGAACGTGGGCGGGCTGATGACAGGGAAGAATGCAGGAGGAGTCGGGGCCAAGCAAGAGGGCACAGAGAAGAAGAAAGGTTCTCTGAGGGGGCGGAAGGGCAGCAAGGACAGCTCGCCTTCGGCCCATGCCTCTGAGGACTCTGGGAAGGGCTCGCCGTCATCGGGCAGCGAGCGTCAGAATGGCACGGGTGGCGGCAGCAGCGGCGGAAGCAGCGAGAGTGACCCGTATAAGTACAGTGCCGACGTGAAGGCGAGCCTGGGCATCCTGCGGGCGGCCATGCAGGGCGAGAGGAAGTTCATCTTCGCTGGCCTGCTCACCACCAGCAACCGCCAGCCCTTCCAGGAGGAGATGATCCAGCGCTACCTGTCTGACGCTGAGGAGCGCTTCCGGGTAGAGCAGGAGCAGCAGGGGAGAGAAGCAGAGCGGAAAGGAAGCACCAACGGCATCCAGCAGCCCAAGAAGGAAGCAACGGCAGGCACAGAGGTGGGCTACCGCACCTATGAACTGAAAGAGGAGCCGGCTGAGAGCTCACCACCCAACTTCAGCCACCTCAAGTCGTCCTCATTCAACCCCTCGCTCTACTCCGGCGTGGTGCCCATCCCCCGGCCAACCTTCTTGGACCAGCCGCCCTCCCCGGCCCCTGCCCCGCTCACTCAGCACCCACACATGCACGGCTACATGGAGACCCGGCGCCAGCTTGCAGGCGGCTCCCCAGCCTCGTCTTATCCTGGTCTGCCCTCCTACGCCACCCTCCCCCGCCACTGCCCCATGGCTCAGGGCCCCGCTCACCCCCAGTACCAACCCTCGCAGGCACCGGTACCCCTCAGCCCCTTTCGCCTCATCCCCTCCTCTTTCGCACCCTCATACCTCCCCGAGCACGACCCTCCAGACTACCCCACCTCAGAGCCTGTAGGCGAGGGCTACACTAACGGATTCCGGGATGTGCGCTCCGGCCTGGATGTTCCTCGCAACGGGCCTCTCCCGGTCAGACACTACTCCCTGGGCAGTGCCGGAGGCCTGTCCAGCCGCTGCCGGACACCCAGCTGCAACTACTACGGACACCCCGAGACGGGCAACTACTGCTCCTGCTGCTACCGAGAGGATCTGAAGAGGAGGGAGACTGAGCCAGCCATCCACAGGTTCTGAACTGACGGACTGACCAGAACTGGCTTTGTGGCCACCTACCATAAGGAAACTGATGGATGAGGTTTCCTGTTATAGGATGATACAGAGCCTGGCCCTCTCATTGCGTCACTTCCTTCTCTAAAGGCAGCACTGTGTGTGGAGAGCGTCCTGGACAGGATCAGTACAGTGACTTCAGAGACTGGAGAGAAGGGGGCTGTGGCTGGCGGCCGCTGCGGCGAGCGTTAGACAATAGGACTGTGCACTTCTCTTACATTTTCTGTGGCTCTTATGCAGGCGCTGTGTGTGTGTGTGTGTGTGTGTGTGTGTGAACTGCAGGCTCTCCTCCACTTTGTCCCCTCGTCGCCTTGCAACTGTCTCCTCCTGGTGGAGAGAATGTATAAGGCAGGCGATACACGCACATTTACATCCACATTACACACACAAACTAACACTGCACAAGCACAACCAGAAACGTATTGATTATCACTCCTCTCCATATGTGGAGACAACCTATATTTGGCCCTGTAAATTGGTGGTATTTTAGAATATGAATCAGCCCTTTGATGTCTTGTTAGTCTATTCAACCAGAGGGTTAGAGATGTATGCAGACGGATTAGCCTAGGGCATTACTGTTACCGGGTGCTCATGTATGACTTGGGAATGAACAGTGCTCTTTCCTGATGAGTAGTTGGGTTTCTTTTGCGTTGGTCCTCGCTCTTGTAATGCAAATTGAAACCACAGTATTATGTTACAGTAGTTGCTGTTCTGTGGGCTGCTGTGGTGCTGCTAATGTTCCAGAATGCAACAGACCCCCTCTATACAAGTTCATCTCAAATATAACATGCAAAACAGATAGCCCTATCCACCCTTAAGATGCCTTTTATGGCAAAGTAGCCATCCAATCTAAATTCACCATTGTGTCCAGATGTCAGTCAAGTACATTTTTAAACTTCTACCATACTTAATGTCTCCCAGTATCAATTATAGAACATACATGGGGGAGTACTGTGGTAGATATTCCGAATCGCTAATATACAGTTTTTAATAAGGTTGCTAGAATCTTACTGTTCCTGACTTGTCTTTGTCATTTTATATCCATCATAAAAATGAGGCATTTCAATAATATGCTGGTACATTTAGGGTCATCCAACACTACTAAACCGGCATTCAAAACAAACTCCCCTCGCGGTTTCAGCTCAAGACCTCAAGGTAATCAGTACATGCGAAACTGATGAACGTTCACATTTTGGTTGAAAAAGACACTGTCCATTGTAACATTGTCCACTTACATTGTAACTGTCAATTAGTCTCTGCTTCTCTTGTGGCTGATAATGGTAACAGGTATTTTATGGAATCTCGTCCATAGGGCTGTGTTACTTTAGTCTAAATATTCGTAACCTTTCGTGAATACCTGCTTATGGCAAACCCCAAATTCCTGACATGGACACCCCATTGATACGATTCAAAACTGGTTGGATTGTTTAACCCAACTCTCCTTCAAGTCCTATTGAGGGCATTGTGTTGATTCCAAACAAGTGACTGACCCCTGTCGCTTAACCTCTTTCTGCACAAATTCAAGCACTTTCCTAATGTCCGTAGACATTTTGTTACCGTTTTGAAGGTATCTGACTGTCATGTTGTCCTTTAGGTCATGTCAGAACTGTAGACACTGCCACCTCTACTTGTGGGAGGGCAGATGCATGGGCTAGAACCCCTTCTCTAAGGATTCAGTTACCATGGGTACAGCTTTTTGGTGCCAGTGTTGTGGTTTAACTCTATTTCCTAGTTGCCTTTTTCAGTCTCTTGTCCTTGTGGCATTACAATCTTGTTTGTATGTTTTACAAAATGTGCATCAGGTGTACAATACTCGTTTTTGCTGCAGTTTCTCTTCTGGTATTTTTGTACCCTACTCAGTGTAAAGCCCAGCTCAGTGTAAATTATTTTCATTTTGCACCCACACATGTAGTCATTGTTCCAAGATCATAACAAAGCGATTTAGAGATCAAATGTAAAAAAAAAAAAAAATTGATATATAAATAATAATTCTGGAGTTTGGAACATATCACATTTTTTAGGTATCGTTTTGGTCTCATGTGACACTCAATGATTTGCAGATTAGGAATTGATTGTTTTTCTCATCACCAATGTATTAACACTTTCTCATCCAAGCTGTGTTATTACCAATGAGCCATGTAGAATCATGAGGAAGACCAATCTTCCTGACTCTATAAACGTCTTTTCACTTGAAGCACAATGGCGAGAGAATATCTGTATGCAATTCACTGCCTTGCCCAATGGATGGCGCTCTTATATTTGTATTCAATATTCCTGTAAGTTTCCATGCCCTACTTAACCAAAAATACAAAAGAGAACAATTTAAGGCTACTAAGATTTGAGTTTATTTAAAAAAATAAAATTTGCCAAGGGTATGAGGGACTCTTCTCTCTTTTTTTTAAGTAACGTTTGTCTTTTGAGAGGTAGTTCAAACATGCGGCTCAAAATAGTCACCCTTCAAGGGATGCTCTATGACTTCGAGGTGGCTTGTGCATCTTGAATTGGAACCAACCATTCCCCACAATACCATTAAGCGATATCCCAAACAATATTTCTGTGTGACATGGGGTGTGTGCGCGCGCGTGTGTGTGGGGGGGTGCGCGCACAGGTGTGTTTGTGCGCTTACGCTGTATGAAACCATTTTGCAACAAAAAATTGCAGCTCATAAGGCACAAACAGGTCATCTTTAATGGAAAGATGATGGCTAACTAAGAAATGGGTGTATGTGTGCTTTCTCTCCTTCCAATGTAATAATATTAGCTTACATCAACTGCAAACATTTTTGTATAAAAAACAAATGACAGTGAGGTTGTATATGTTCAAGTTATTTTTATAAACCCAAAGTTTTACAACGTTTTTAAAGATAATCTATATTGACGGATGCTAAAATGAGTGGAAGATAAGCTTGTAATAGCCTGGGTTTATGGAGGAGTCAGTATTCACCAGAATGGACAGTTTGGCTGTCAAGGTTCATTACAAAAGAGCCTCCTAAACTCGAAGGTTTCTCATTAGCAAACTAGTTTCCTCTTTGCTGACCTGATGATATGATTTGAGAATATATATTTATAGTAAGATTTTTTTTTTTTTCTCTAGAAGTTTCCTTTTGGAATGTTTAGTTGAGAAAAATGTTGTGTTCTTTCTTACGTGTCAAGCAGACTGGCTTTTATTTGTTTGTTTTTATTTGAATTTTAAGTGTTCATTTTTTTTTTTTTTTTTCTCACCACCAATCCATGCAATGCTAACACATAACGGTAATGATTCAATACTTGATTGTCGGTGTTTTCAACCTATGCTCTTGCTGCAATCCCTCTTTTGGATTAAGATGGCTTTGAATTTGTTTTACTAAGTTACTGACCCATTATTTTTATATTGTACATTTTCTCTCATTTCTATGGGACAGAATAGTCATCAGCAACATGAACATGGGATACTTTAGTTGCATGGGACTGGAACTGTTGCATGTAAATGACTATCCATTTAACCAAATGTGTGCATTATTTTGAGCTGATTTAGGCAGTCCTGGTTTTCTGACCTGTCTTTTTTTTTCATGTTTGGAGAGGAGAGGCTGTGACCGTGCAATTTGGATGGAAAGAACATCTGATTATTTTATTTTTTTGCACTGTTTGAATAAATTCTCATTGTATTTCAACAACATAGCGGAAATCCAAATGTTTTACTCTGTTTCTGACTGTTTTTGGGGTGTTACAAATGTATGGTAGGTATTCCAGAGATGTACAGAAAAGGGAACGTCTGTTTTTAAATGTGGATGTACAATAATGTTGGATGAAAGGTGAGAATTGGTATTATCTTTATCTAAGGATGATATAATTGTCACGCCATTGATTTCTAATCTGTCGTGGACAGACTACGTAAACATAAATGGTACCGTAGTCCAGTACATTTATCGATCATCTGACCAAATGACACCAGATTTTAGTTCTGGGTTAACTGAGATTACATTAACTCTAACAATGTGTACATCAATTCATCTACATCTGATGCCAGCTAGTAGATATAAATGTTCAAAACTATTGTATTATATTGTCCAATTTATCAATTGTGTTGAAGCACTCTAATCAACCAAGCGAGAGAGAGACTTAACAGCAAAAGCCGTTTTTACATATTTGAAGCAACTTATTACAGCGTTACACATTAGAAGTAACTTTCACCCAGATGATGCAGCTGGCAGTGTCTGAAGCTGTTCTATGTATTAGAGAAATTGGAGACCCTTATGTAATATTGAATAGGGTCCCATGTGGTAGAAAGAGGTTTGGATTTATAGTTCGTTCACAAGGACACTGTCTCCCCACCTGGCTGTTAGGAGGGACAGACTGTACTTCATCCATTTAGAATTTCTGTTTGCTCATCGAAAGGAATTTATGCAGTACATTCCCACTGGAATATTCTTCCAATAGCATCTGGCTGCATTACTGCAGTACTACCTTTCTACATTGTCAGTTCAGATGACAGAGCAGCCGTACCTCACACGCTCATCATTTATCAAAGGATCAACTGCAGGTACTGTATCACTCATCCATCACTTGCCTTTGTTAAGACTGTAATAAGACTAACGCCAACAAATGTGTGCCTTTTTTAGAGCTTTTATTTTGTATAGTTGTATGATGGTTGAAACTACTGGTAATTTATGTAGATTTTGAAATATTGTTTTTATTGCTTCTGTGCTCTTTAAGCTTAGTCATCATGGCATTTTCTGATGTTTACATTGTTGCTTCCATTCTTGTTTGAAATTCTCAAGGTAGGCGAGAAGTTGAACACTTAGTGACAATGCCATTTACAGAATACTACAAATTCAGCATCCAACTCATTCTACAATTCTGCATTAGTTACATGGGTATAATGATTTACAACTATTTTATAAGCATGTATGATCCTGTAAAATGTTATAAGGCGGCTGATGTTAAGTATCTATATGAGTTAACGATGGGACTAGACTGATGGTCTAAGATATCACGTTTTTATTTCTGCACTTCAGGCGGTTTTCGAAAGTTCTTATTTCAGCGAATCACTTTGTCAATTACAAATTACTTAATGTAGCATTGGAGGCAACACACTTGAATACAGAGATGCACATATTTCTAAATACAACAACTTATTAAATGGCCCATTTGAACCATCACCATTTCCATAAAGCTAGGCTTACTTCAAAAGCTCTACATACGGTCACCTTTCCTTAACCCCAAATTCAAAATGTCATAGCACAGCGTTGTTCATAGTCCTGAAGAACTGAACTGCTTTAGTCCCAGTGCTGTGCCACCTCATTCAACTAACCAAGACCTTGATTACCTGAATAAGGTGTGATACTGCAGGAAGGAACCGAACATGCACACCTTGTGGCTTAATTTGCAGGACCGTTAGTGAAGAACAAACCTACTGGTAAAACAAATGTGTTCCTATTAGATGCTTTTTACACTGCTGGCCCTTTAAGAGGCTACTGCACTTGCTTTTTTCACTGGTGTGTCATTTTAACTATGGCGAGGGAATCAACAAATGGAAAGCAAAGGGTACAAGCAGAGGTATATACATTTCTTCCCCATACCAGTGACTAACAACTACAGGCAAAAATTCCTGACAGCCGGTACATTTATGCGGGTCGTTCTCTACACAGTAGCCCACATACATAGATGCTTTCGGCTAATGATAACTGTAAAATAAACGAAATTAGTGTCTAATTCAGAGACCACCTCTGTCCTCGAAACCGATGATGCATGGTATCGCTGACTTTCGAAGAAAGTGGACCGTTTCTTATGTTTTCCTGATGGACATGGAGCGATTAAAGGCATTTTTTCTTCTCGCCATCGGAAAAAACGTAAATTAACTAAGGTCTGCTTTCTATATTTCGCTTCCCGAGAGAGTTGGAAATTGGACGTCAAAATGTTAACGGGATCCAAAACCACGTTCAAAGTGAGACAAATGGTTCCAGATATAAAGGTAGGCTTTCGACGCAATATTTTAATGTTCTGTTTGATTTTCTTCATATTCTGAAAGGTAGCTTGCCGTGGCTCAACTTTTTAGGTACCAATGAGAATAATAAACTGAAATACTTTGTTCCATCATTGGTGGACAATGTAAACGTGTAGATTCCACCTAGATATCTTGCTGTGTTCAGAATGGTTAGTTTCAATGTGTCCAACTAATTAGACAGTGTATCGAATTCTATGAAACATTGTAAGACGTATTACTTGTGGAAACAGTTTAATGGTTTGATAACCTACATTCCACAGACAGAAGACTGAAGGCCTTTTATCCTTACTGTCTGGGACTGAGGGGGTTGTTTTCCTTTTATAAGAAACAAATACAAGCTGTTCATCGTAGCATTATTTGTTTTATGTACAAGGTTTCTATATGGTAAAGAGGCAGGCAGCACATATGCACTGATTTAATTTTTCCTGCTTGGATTGTATGAATTATTGTCCATACCAAATGATGGCATGTGCTATGAATGCTCATATGGTTCATATGTATTTAGAGAAAAAAATTAACCTTTTGGAGCTGATGGACTAAACCAAAATTTACACCCTACAGGCACATAGTGTACAGTTGCATACTGTACAGTATTATATGAGAAGAATGAAATGTGGGAATATTAATTGACTTCGACAAGTGGGATTAGCCTACATATTCAAGACCTTGGATCATCATGCGTAGAGCGATGCCTGTTTTCTAAACAACACCTAACTACTCTTCAGCAGCACCTCGTGTGATTCTAAACTTGGGTGGCCAGGAAGCAATCTTCCAGGAAGCTGCTACCATCACACACGTTATCACAAAAGGCCTATCTATCTATCTATCTATCTATCTATACGACAAACCATCACTCAGGTTTATTTCTGAGATCTTTCATCATGTGTTGTGGCCTTGAATTGTTTGTTGCACAGAACACATTCTGGTGTAGCTCTGGATGGGTCTGTCTGCACATGTCTACACTGTTGATGCCTTCAACTCTGTTACACCAGCACGAAGGGATCAACCTTTTACCTACAGTATGTCAGTGAACATGTTTGTCATGCCCATCTTTGGAAAAGTCTTTGTAAATCTGCATTGCTGGTGCCTTTACAAGAGAGACGAGTTTTGGAAATCATTACATGGAAGACTGTCTGTGTGAGCACATTCGGGGCGAGGGACATGTCTATAAGCCCAATACAATACAATTAAAACCAATCTAAATCGAAGAACCTTGGGGAAAATTGGTAGACTGATTGTTACAGTGATGGTTTGTCATAGCCTAGATATTTCTTTAGAATTTTCTATTTTATGCTTGTGCACACTGTGCTGCTTAGCTCTTCCTCCATGGTTATTTTGAGAAGCCGCAGGGGGAAACAATAACAGATGCCTCAACTCCACCCTCAGGCGTTTCTGCTCACATGTGGAGTGGGGGTGACTAGTGCAACATCTGTCTGTTGCCATGGAAACGGCAGCCTGAGGAGCAGGAGGTTTTGAATTTGATTATGAATATAAGTGTCTAACAGAGATGGCAGTTTATTTTAGCCATCTTAAATAAACGTTTGCAATGTGGCTGAAAATAAACATATGGTGATGTCCTGAATATTATACACCGACACACTCTGGTTTCACTTCCACTAACGTGTTGAGGTTAAGAAACACACTGAATAGAAATTAGTAATGAGTTGACTATGGATCTGAAACCTTTGTCTTTCTCATTTTGTATTTAATAAGTAGGCTACAGTTAGTCCCAATACTGAACCAAATTACATTTGTGGAATAGTGTTGTAACTCTTGTGTAATGTAGGCTATTTACAGTAATACCAAATGAGTTACCATTGAGAAATTACACAAGGTTAAGAAAAGTCCTGCCATCCATTTCACATCACATGCAGACTGACTGGGTTGTAAGGAGGTTTGCATGTTACTTTTCATAATTACAGTCCAGGCTTGTTGTTTTCCCCCACTCTGTCTTTCCCGTCCCCTGAATTGTTCACATGCTGGCTCCTCAGCTAGCTAGAACATAAGTCTATGGGCTGGAATCTGGAAGCAGTCAGTCAGCCACAACACAATGCAAGTGCCACAGTAGTGAAAATGTAAGAGGAGGGCTCAGCTCTATTCAGAGTGGCTGGAGATCCAGGAAGGCTCATAAAAGAGAGCCAAAATGGTATTCACACACCCAGTCCCAAAGGGCCAAGACCTCAGATCCTGAAACAAGCTATGGAACTAGCGGTGCTTCCCATGCGGAAACTGAACAAAACAATGCCGTCTCTCATTAGTAAACAAGATGTATGCTTGTTTTCAAGGGTTTATTGATCGTACATTGGGTGATTATTAACCAATACTGCTATCCCCTAGGGAAACGTGAAATAAGGATAGTAGCCTATTTCTGTCCATTTCAAGTGTCTAGATTGTTTTGGGCAACACCCAATGTGGGAGTTGTGCTTCTTGTTTTTGTTAAACAAGAAGCACATTTAAAACCTGTCCAGTTATTACAGTCTACAAATAGACATACGTAAGCTACGAACTGACACATGCACAAGCAGTGACAAATAGAAGCTTAAAAGACGTACCGCCACACACACACACCCTCTGATTTAACTTAGAACCCTTCTTTCACAGCGAGTGCATCATTGAGTATACAAACAGTTTCCTTCGGACTAGATGATACAATTGAATGAAGAGGTATATAGAAGAGGATTAGAATGCAAAATGTCTCACCATGAACAAAAACTAATTTCAACTATCATTAAGGGCAGTTAAGGAATGTTTGTTGCAGACCAAGTCTATACTGAGGTCATTATAATGATATAAGGCCAAGATACCATAGGCATTACTATAAATAGTCCCTCTACCTTAATTTATATGGAGAGTAGTGGGCACATTAGATTCCATAGGGAGAGTTATAGTACTGCTTCTGCAGGCTGTGAAGTAAGGTAGTGGTTCAAAGCTGCATTTTAAGCAGGGCAAGTGGATAATGGCATATGAATTCACGATTCATTAAAACATTCATAATATTTTCTCCTACATGTTTAAATTACTTTCCTTCCTTTTTTGCACATTCCGAGGTGGAATTCTCAGTAGTCTATTCCAGTGTGGGTTCTCTTTCGTTGTTTTGTCTTTGGGGTTTTGTTCTCTCTGTATAATAGAGTGTTTGATGTGACTATTTCTGTTGTAGGAAATGTATTACCCTGTCGTAGACGCTCCTTCAAAGCAAAAGAAAGGCAGCATTAAAGCAAAGCCACGGCTCACGGCTAGACAGAAACGGTTTTGGGTTTCAGGACGACTTTTGTTTGGTTTATGTTTCATGAGTTGCTCCAAATGGGGCAAGAGGTAAAACACGTCAAGGTGAGTCCATGTTTAGAGAAAAGACCCCACATCCTTGTTTATATTTTTAGAGCCCCTACGACAATTCCACATACCTGCTTATTGATGTGAGGAAATGGACAATACCACATAAACCAACAGGTTAACCTCCCTCTACAGCAGCACCACATGTTAAAACAGTGTGTTTTAATGATCTAACTTGAGCTGTACCTGAGCTACACACAGGCCCCTTGTTGTGCTTGTTGGCGAGGGATGTTGTTCAACCCTACCGTGTAAGGTTTATGTGGTGTTGGACTGCCACTTTCCTCCCTCCGGTAAGTTTGGTCTATTTCAGGGCAGAGGAGGTATGTTCTCCTCTGCAGAAGAAGTCTGGTCGCAGTAGCAAGGGGAAGCCATGAGCAATGGAAACTGCAATGGGCCTTGGCTGCACTCCCTGAGGAGAAAGGGAGGGAAGGAGGGCAGGAGGGAGGGAAAGAGTTGATCGAGTAGTACACACGCAGAAGCCAGAGACTTAAGGGCGAGTCAAGGAGTGAAACATCAGCAGAAACAGAGCCTGGACATGTGGTTATTCATTTTGGGGAGTGAATTGGATTTAGGACTCTAATTTGGGATTTTTCCTCTCCTTCACTGATTTAGGGTTCCAGTAATTTTTGTCTAGACAGCTTCACCTCGCCCTTCTCTCTTTCATCTTATCTAATCTACCTACTGACTTGTTCTACCTTTGTCTAGTGCAGTTCCTCTTCCTGTTATGACACATTTTGTTGTAGTTTATTTGATGGGCTTTCACTCTATTCTTCCTCAGCCTCCAATGTAGTTTTAGCTGGTGGAGCAGTTTGGAGAATTTATGCTGTTGGAATCCAAATATGTTTACTGAACTTTTGGAATATAACACAACCCCAAGGCACAGAAACAGAGTTTGTTAGTATTGGTTGATACAAGGAACTGAGTTTCAGATAAAAAAAATCAAACAATATCTAAATAAGTTCCGAAAAAGAGCAAGGAATGCAGCTGTGGGTGTTTGAGTTATAAATGGGGAATTGGTGCTGGAACAATGGATAAACATATGAGTTGAAAAGCCAGATGAAAACAAAAATGAAGAATGGTCTGCTGGCGAGCAGAAACCAAGAACCTTGTAAAGTTTTAGTGTTCTCCCTTGTAATTTAAAAACAGGCTTGTTTTTCCACCATGCCCTTCTGCTAACTCAGGTCTTGGGTGGGGGATTGAGTCAATAAAATTGGTGGAACAATAACCCTGTCCAGGATGTCTTGGTATGACCCAGGACTTCATCTTCTGTTTTGAGAAAGTCAGGACTGTTAGCCCATTTCTGAGGTTTTTGTTAGGGGGGGTTGGCAGTTGAGGGGTGGGGTTTCTCTCACACACAAGATGCTAGCATCATGCTAATGTTAGCGGAGGGCTCTTGAGTTTAGGCCTCTGTTGATATGGTCGGTTGGGCATATGCGTTTCACAGACAAGGCAAACAGCTATGCTATGAATGAGTGGAACTTAAAACCTGTTTAAGGAGCAACGGTTATCTTTGTTTTAACGCTCTCGTGAGGTTTTAGCCACTGTCAAACTAAAGGAAACCAGAAGAGCGCCATACGTTTTTCATTAGCATGTTAGCACGCGGTTCACTTCATCACTACATTGTGTGTGTCACGAGTTATAGTAGCTTAAGAGTATTTGTCTCACATTATAGTAAGTTGTTTTTAGTTCGCTCTACCAAGAAATATGTGACTAAACTGGCGCAAAAATGTAACGTGATTGTGAATAGTGGCCTTGTAGGCAGTGAAGAATTGCTGAGTGAGTAGTTAGTACCATAAAGATTCATTGTATACTTTGACCTCAGTCCAAAGAAATGTCCATGTTTCTATACTGGACCACCTGAGTGGTCATTACCAGAACAAACAGTTCCTTTTTCAATGCCTAGGCCTATGTCTTGTGCATTGTGTGATTTCTACCCTATGTAAATGTTCTTCTGTGGGGGGTGGGAGCTCAGGCTAAATGGGCCCATATGTTCTAGCAGCTAGCCAGTAGTCCGGTAATAGCAACCTGTGGTTCTATGGGATTGGATTATGCTGCTAGCAGAACAGCCTGGAGTACTTCGAGACGGCATCAAATCATACAGTACAGAGCAAAACAACTAATAAAACATGGAAACTGAGAGTCATCATGGAGCATTGTGGGATTGGCTATGGTTTTGGGTAATGTGTTCAATAAGAAAATCTTGAGTTGAAGCAAAATCACATTAGTGTTTGTTCTTTAATTATTTTTGAAAGGATGCAGTAATAACACCAGGCCTGTTCTCTGTTCCCCCCGCAGGAGAGGATGCTGAGTCACAGTGGTATCAACGCACGGGGGAGAGATATGTTTGGACTACGCTGCTTACCAGGTAAGACTCAGACTGCAGAGCACTGATGAATATGATGCTATTTCCATGTGAGAAATACAGTAGCTATACGCATACCATAACATGTGGTTCTGAAAACACAGTGTCAGCCACATCTCTTTAGGCAAGTCCATTTTTTGAAACTGCACCCATCTGTATCTCTGTTTTCTTACTAAATCCTAGTGCTAAGCTACTGTAATGTAGCCTCTGTGAGAACAGTGTGTCAGTGGCTGTGGAGAGCAGTGCTGTAAGCCTCTGCCCCTGGTCATAATCTCAGTTTCAGCAGCACGCTGCGAGGCAGGAGCTTTCCAACAGGAATGTTGGCAGGCCAGGGCCCCTCCAGAGCCACGCTAATCTCTACCGTTTCATATCAGCAGTTATTCACAGCACCTCTGTGGGAGCAGTGTGAGTGTTTCCTAGTCCCTTTCACTTTCAGCTCTCACTTCCACCTTGTACCGCTGACCTAGACACACGCCTCCCCGTCCGTCCCTCTCTCACTTTCCGCTTAATTAACTTTTTCTGTCTGATTCAGAAACAGTTTTTATCACATTTTTTCCAGACTCTCCCAGTCTGTCTGAGGATCACTGTGGTCCCATTCTGAGTTGTTTTTGTTATTGTGTGACTGTGACATGCTGTCCGTCTGTCTTTCTTTCTTTCTCTCCGGCTCTCACATCCCTCTTCTTCCCTTTCTCTTTTCTATGTCCTGCCATGGCAGATTTGAAACACAGCTGGTCATGGAAACCTGCTTCACATTAAGGCAGAAAGGATTCATCCGAATGGGAAACACTGTCATAGTTTCTGCGAAGGAGTTCTCTCATATTGGAAACTGACTTTCAGATTTGAAAAATGTGCTACACACACTTTCACAGAGGCACCAGGCAAGGGAATGGGGAACCTGTGGAAGCAAACTGGGTGAAAGGGCTCACGTTGCAGCATCCCACAGACATACAGACAGTCGGAACAGTCCCAGGCCTCAGTGTACTGTATACTATACAACCCTGCGTGCCATTCATCACATTCTCAGATAACACTCGGACCCAGGACAGGGGAAACCAGAACGGGCTCCAGGGGGTGAATGGGTCATGGCAGCACAAACAGCTATGGGTGGATAGATAGATAGATCGTGTACATTTTGAATGTGAGGGGCCTACTATAGATCCACAGACAAAGCCAAGAGGACAGGACCCTCCTCAGAGCATAACCTCAATCCCCTGATCCATGCGCTTATGTTACACTGGATTTGGGTTGGTGTCAATCATTGGACTGTCACTGCTGGCCTTGCTGAGTGACAAGAGAAGAGCAGGTCAATATCTCTGAAGAATATACAATTGTATGCTTTTTGAGCTCAATTTGGATAGCACACTAACTACCTAAAGAAGTAGCGAAGAGCTAGAGATTCTGTGTGTGTGTGCATATGTATACATGTTTTCCTACATTATCAGGACCACAATGTCTTGACAGGTCACCAGAACATCCTGACAAGGTAGGAAAACAAGAAACATTTTGAAAAGTCAGGACTTTTCATATCTTGAATTTGTTAAAATGCTATTTTAGGCTTAAGAGTTAGCTTTGGGGTTGAAGTTAGGGTTATATTTAGGTTTAGGTGTTAGGGAAAATAGGATTTTGAATGGGAATACATTTCTATTCCCCAAAAAGTCCTGTAAATTCACAAAAACA
Source organism: Hucho hucho (assembly GCA_003317085.1). Taxonomy (NCBI): domain Eukaryota; kingdom Metazoa; phylum Chordata; class Actinopteri; order Salmoniformes; family Salmonidae; genus Hucho; species Hucho hucho. The sequence goes on from QNTS01000447.1 coordinate 687,921, forward strand.
AAGCTGTGTGTTGTTTCATTAGACATCTCATGACACCGCTCTGGTAAACCTTTTGTCTTATACTCTCCCATTGGTTAGCAGAGGGCCAGAAACGTCTCCTCTGCACACACATAGGAACAAAATGGAGAACAAATGTGGTTGGACGCAAATGAAATTGAAAATGGAGCATTTGGTTCATATCACATTCAGCTGTGTTCTCTCTGGCCGATTTCTCAGGTTGTTCAGTCCACTGGCAGAACACCAATGGACAAAGAGAAAGATAGCCACAGTGGGGATTTTCCAGTGTTTATGTCTGTTTGTATGAAAGTGTCTGTGCATGTGTATGTGTTTGTCTGAGTGCATATGTGAGTCTGTGTGTTCATGTGTTTTTGTGTGCGAGAGAGGGTTAGAAAGAGAGAGAGACAAAGGCACTTGAGCGTTGTGTGTGTGGTGGGGGTGGGGCCTGCACTCTGTAGGACTAAAGTAAAACTGTTTAAATTACCACTGTCGTCTCATAAACAGCTTCACTGTATACAGAGTATTGAGTGACTCAATCCTCAGCTTCCAATGCTGTGTGAATGTAAACTACCTGCACTCTCCAACCCAGAACTCAGTCAAACCAGAAACAGACACTTCCTGTCCCCCTCTCTCACATCTGTGAGCCACAATGCCTGAGAAATATCTTCAGCACTGTTGCACCCGGGAGCCATTAAAAGGAGCACGCAAATCCCACTGAGCCTGATTGGCCACAGAGTAACAGGCAATCCTAGAAACAAGGGCCCATTTGTGTTTAAAACCTAAAGTGTCCGTAGGGCGCGTGGTTCAAGAGTTTAATTCGTAGCTATATGTCCGGGACTTTAGAAAGGGAATACTTGTGCTGAGGGTTTGTGACTTTGATCCGGCGTCGTGAGACCGAAGTCGGCGTAAACATAGCCTAATCACAGTTCCTTGCTTGATTCCAGTCCTCAGCTCACACACCCCAAAGATCTTGTGGCTTTGCTGAGGGACCCTTTGAAGATTTCTTTGTAGCTTTTGCCAGGCTTCGGTGTTAATCTTGCACAATGAGCAAAGTATTGGAGTGTTAGCTGTGATGACCTTGATTACAACCACACTTCCCTTTCTTATAGGATAAACAAGCATTTGGTGTGTTAAATTAAGATTTCCATGTTCCATTCTCTTTTTATGCAATTCGGTATCCCTGAAAATCTTCTCTCAACCGAGGTCGAGGTCTAATCTGAGGAGGTTGAGCTGTACCAAAAATTGTATGCTTTGTGCAGTTATGTTTTGGGGTTTTTTGTTTTCCTTAAAATTAGTTTTGAAGGAATTCAGCCCTGTCAACAACCCACCAAATCCTTTTTATTGTTCTAAAAACTGAAAATTAAAACATTCTCTCCACCATGATGGTGTCTGGCCAAACACTTCCCTTGCAAGAGACAAAAAGGCAATTTCCCCCCTCTACTCTCTCCTGGACTCTGTTGCCATGGAAACCCAAGTCTAGCTGGCAAAGGCTTTGTTTTGCTGTGAGAGAGCATTACAAATGTGCTGTCTCACTGCTGTGTGAAAGAAGGTGTGTCTGTGTGCTCAGTGTGTTTAGGTGTGAGAGAGCTGTATGAGTGAAAGGGCTTGTTTTTGGAAGCTTTGTTCTAGAGTTCTAGAGTTCTGGAATCAAATTTTTATTTTCAAGCATGAACAAAAATTACAAACAGATTTCAAAATATGTTGCATAAATTAATCATTCCCAACAAAGCCTTTAAACACATTTATGGCGTAATAACATGGTAATAGACTAATATTGATAGCTGTAGAGCCCAAGCTGTATCAGTCTGGAAAATATATTGGCCCTGTATCCCATGGGACTAGACAAGAGCAGGTTAAGTTGCAAGTTTAATTGACATAAAAAAAGTCTCTGTAAATATGCACCAATACATCCCTGCCCAGAAGGGAAGTCATGCATTTGGACTGGAAAATGCATCTGAAGTGTAATGAGGATACATAAGTACAGTATATTGATGAGAAAAAGTTAGAGAGTGAGATCTATTAGTATATGACTGCCATTGATACAAGGGGCTTCATTTAAGGCCAAAACACCACAGTGAGAAAAGGCAGGGGACTGTTCATCAATCTAAATAGGAAAATTAATTCATTGACACACACATGCCTCTGTTATCATGCTGCTTTTTGTATTTGTGACAATGTTTGCACTAATATCAACAATTGCGATGACGGAATGATTCCTCACTTGCTTTAAATATGTTTGTGTAGCACTAGCATTTGGACTGCTTTCACTGCCATGGTATTATCGCCACCCCTCCCTTCTAGTAGCTCTTCAACCTTTTCTTGAGTTAAGTGACTGATTTCCTCACCGCCCCAAAATCACAGCAAATCTTCAGAGACAGGGTTACAATGTTCCTTGTACATCTGAAGGAAATAGATTTGATATTTTGTGAGAGCTGTTCCAGCTCAGCTTCTCTCATCCACAGCTTACCCACCTCCTGCTCCAGTCGCTTCAGGAGCAGTTCAACCCGACTCACTTCAGCCTTCTCTGGGCTCTGATCGACTCCTTCACCTCAGAGCACCTTCTCTCAATGGAGTGGATCAGCTTAGTAAACATCCTCTCACTGTCCTCCACTGCTGCCTGTGCAGAGCTCTTGAGTGACGCCATAGCTTCTCTGAGCTGTTCTATCGCCCATGTCTTCTCTTTTCTTTTCAGTTGTAATGTTTCCACCGTATTTTCACCTGCATCTCTTTCACACACCTTTCTGCTGCAGCTGAGACTGTACCATGGCCTTTATGTTCATCTATACAGATAACAGAAACATTGCTGTTCTTCGCAGTACTCGTCCAGCAGTTTGTTATGATGAGAGCAGACCTGCTCCTGCAGTTTTGGTAAGGCTTTGACTAGCGTGTACATCTTAGATGACGAAGATTCATAGTGATGCTTGAGGGCAGTCCTACAGTAGCTGGCCATACACACCAGACAGGAAATATCCGCTTTGCTTTTTCTCCCCGAGCAGACGTCACACTGCATATCTCCGGGTCTAGCATAAAAGAAAACACTTTGGAATTCTCTGTTCAGTTTCTCCACCATATCAGCCAGGATGGTATTTCTGTTCAGAAAAGGCCTTGGGATAAAGGTCTGTCTGCACTGGGGGCTGCTGTAAACCCCCTTCTCATCATCCTGATCCCAGTAGCTCTCAATACAGTCCTTACAGTAGCTATGTCCCCAGGCAGTAGTCACTGGATCTTTCAGTAGATCCAGACCTGATCGGACAGGAGAATTGGTCTTTCTCTACTGAGACATTAGCAGCTGCCATTTTGATACGGACTGATAGATATGTAGACAGACTGAGCTAAAATATTTGTATGAAGGTAAAGAAATGGATACTAATTCGGAGTCTGGAAGGACAAAAGAGAGTTGAATGTTGCATGCCGTCTGAGTACCTTTTCTGAAACCTTCTTTCAGTGACTTTGAGTTTATAGAGCCCGATCACAAGCTGATGAATTGTGATTGCGGATCAAAGTACATGAGAGAGGTCTTATATGTAAGGGCTGTTATTTACAACATAGCTAAATGTTATGTACAGTAGAACTGTCATCACATTGGTTGCACACACCATATTTTATTATGTGTATGTGAAATGTCAATGTGATTGGAAATATGAGGCGATTGCCAAGCTGGACCCGGATGCCAGACAACTACATCTGTTTGACTCAATCGTTCAGTGGCTGACATAGCTGAGAAAATAGCACCTCCCAGTCCCTTGATATACTCCCATGCTGAAGTTTACTTTCATTCACATTTCTGTTATACATAACACTCAACGTTACCCTCTCCCTTCCCTCAAACACACAATCATTCTGGTGTTTTGCACAATTTATCACTTTACCTTGGAATGCTCAGTCTTGACGAAGAAACTCTCATGATGTTCTAAAATGGTCAACTTTTTTATTGTTTTCAATATCAAGCACATTTAAAACACTCTGTGGACAATAAAGTTGTTGTATTCTATTCAGTATGCCCTGTCTGTGTTCCCCAGGAGAGTGTGTGCTCCAGCCTAAACCCCCTGTCTCTGTTCCCCAGGATAGGGTGTGCTTCAGCCTAAATGTCCTGTCTGTGTTCCCCAGGAGAGTGTGTGCTGCAGAGGGCTGTGTTGGTGAGGAAGAAGCTAACTGCCAAGGAGGGGGGCGGATGGCTGTCTGGCACTCTTTTCTGTACCCACTTCAGAGTGGCCTTTGTGCCTCAGGACAGCCCCAAACCTGACGTGAGTGCTGGACTAGCTCTGAGTATGGACTGTTGAAGGACAGCTCAACTGGTACCGTAGTAGGAAAGTAGTAAAGATGCCGTATTATTGCTAGAAGAAGACTTGTGGGCATAATCATCATAATAACAATCAACAACATCATATAGAACGTTTTCAGACCATCCATTCATTGGTGTAAAAAATCCTGATCAGACAAACTGACCTATATTTGAACCATCCCTCTAACTCTCCGTATGTAGGACAACGCAGACCCTGTGCTCCTGGGGGATCATGATGTGGCCCTGGCCTCCATTGAGAAGGTTGTAGCTGGTAAGGCTTCTTCTACAACTCTACAAGGCTGTAGTGGTCCCAAACTCCTTTGTGCTATGAGAGCCATGAGATGTACGTGTAAAAAAATATGATGGAAAAAGAAAACAATCGTAATATCATAAACCCAATTCAAGACTGGCCTTGACACAGGAAGCTTTAGCTGCGAACCATCAGTGGTGTAGTGTGTTCTGTGTACCTGGCTTTCACTGTAGGATGGTTGTGTAACCTCTGTGCTGCAGTGGGCCCATCCCGGACCAAGCTGGTGACGGCTAGCTCCTCTCTGAAGTTCACTCCTGAGGAGCTGGTGTTGTACTGCCGGGACCTGCGTGTTCTCTGCTTCCTCTTCGACCGCCTCACCCCTGACACACAGGCTGTGGAGGTAGTGTGTGTGTGTGTGTGTCTGCGTGTGTGTGTGTGTGTGCATGCGTGTGTGAGTGCTTGTGTGCGTGTATACAGTGCATTCGGAAAGTATTCAGACCCCTTGACGTTTTCCACATTTTGTTACATTACAGCCTTATTCTAAAATTCCTCATCAATCTACACACAATACCCCATAATGACAAAGCAAAACCAGGTTTTTAAAATGGAAATATCACATTTACAAAAGTATTCAGACCCTTTACTCAGTACTTTGTTGAAGCACCTTTGGCAGCGATTACAGCCTCGGGTCTTCTTGGGTATGACGCAACAAGCTTGGCACACCTGTATTTTGGGAGTTTCTCCCATTTTTCTCTGCAGATCCTCTCAAGCTCTGTCAGGTTGGATGGGGAGCATCGCTGCACATCTGTTTTCAGGTCTCTCCAGAGATGTTTGATCGGGTTCAAGTCCGGGCTCTGGCTGGGCCACTCAAGGACATTCAGAGACTTGTCCCGAAGCTACTCCTGTGTTGTCTTGGCTGTGTGCTTAGGGTCGTTGTCCAGTTGGAAGGTGAACCTTCACCCCAGTCTGAAGTCCCGAGCGCTCTGCAGTAGGGCTGTGGCGGTCACGAAATTTCGTCATCTGGTGATTGTCAAGCAAATAACTGCCGGTTTCACGGTAATTGACCGTTAATTAACATAAACACATTTAGCATCTCTTGGCTTCCACACATAGCCTACAAGCCACTGATACAGACTTTTGGAACATCTACATTTTATAAAGTCAAATAAATCCATGTAATATAGCCTACACCTTCACAATAAATCCATGATCTGGCTATGCCATATGGCTGTGGGCTACGCTAGTTAATTTAGCAGACAAGATTTGCTTAGAATTCCGTGCCATTCATTTATATTATTTTATAGTATGAAGAATACAATTGAACAAAACTGAATAAAATAGAAAGGATATTTTCTCCAAACTATTTGAGGAACTGCGCACTATTCTGTATTGAGCGTTTAACAAAGAAATTGGTACTCCTATATGCCTAATTTAGAGTTATTAATTAAACTTCAGTTGTTCTACAAATGTTGGGCTATATATTTAGAATTTTTTATTAATTGTAAGGCTGCCTGACTCGACTCTTAATGATGATTTGAAAAAAGTTGCTTGAAAGGCATGAGCTCTGCTTTGTTTTTTGCGCAGGCTGTACACACTTCATCAGTCTCTCATTCAATTTGACAAGCACTTGATAATGCCTAGAATTTCCCAGCGGCATCCTTTTTGTGTGGCCGTAATGCCCCCTAAAGAAATCCATGCCGTTTGCAGCCAGTGGCCATTGTGCTCTTGGGCTAAATATAATAATTTGAATTCCTTTCTCCCTGAGTGCTGCGTGCTCCGTAGCACCTCTCACTCACATTTCTCTCATCACATGATCGGGTCTTCCTCACAGGCCACAAGTGAAGACAGACACATCGGGGACGCAACTGCGGGCGTCCTTATCCAATTCCGAGTTGCATATTGAAGATATTGGAAGAACTGTCCACATTTACGTTTCGTCAGCCAACAAGATGAGTAGGCCTAACGAACAGCAAAAGCACTAGCCTATGTCAATCTACTATCCCCCATAGTACAAAAGTTGACCTATTCTGTGCGAGAAATAAATATTCCAAACACACAGTTGTGGGATGTGATAGATCCCAAATGAATACAACCAGTAGCATCAAAAAAGCTTTTTTACGCAATGAGGCTGATGCAACAGATCAGAACGTTTAGCTTAAAATGTTGATAAACTGTTAGGCTATTTATTGACATTATAAGCGCAGCAATGCGCACATGGCAGTAGGCTATAAGCGCTAATGTTCCATTAGTGGGAAAACACCATTATCAAAAGTGACCGCAAATGTGACTATGCATGTAATGCTTTTATTATAAAGGTGCATTTTTATGGTGAAAATTATCTTTCCCAAACTCACGGCTGGAGCCTTACGCGCCGGGGAGGGGTACCGTCACGTATGCTCTCTCTCCGGTGCTCTAGGTCACCATGCTCCCGTGTCTCAGCCAGACTGACAGGTTTCCCGCGCCTCAGCAGATGTGACTGGTCCACTCCTGATCCCCAGGATCGTCATTTTGGTTGGCGTCCTGCGGCTGGAGCCACACGTTAGGGAGGGGGTACTGTCACGTGCTCCCTCTCCGGCCTCTAGGTCACCAGGCTGCTCATTATGGCGCACACCTGTCACCATCGTTACGCGCACCTGTGTGTCGTCAGACTCACCTGGACTCCATCACTATTTTTTTTAAACATTTATTTTACTAGGCAAGTCAGTTAAGAACACGTTCTTATTTTCAATGACGGCCTAGGAACAGTGGGTTAACTGCCTGTTCAGCTCGGGGATTTGAACTTGCAACCTTTCGGTTACTAGTCCAACGCTCTAACCACTAGGCAACCCTGCCGCCCCACTTTCCTGATTACCTTCCCTATATATGTCACTCCCTTTGGTTCCTTCCCCAGGCGTCATTGTTTCTGTTTCAGTTTCATGTCTGTGCGTTGTTCGTGTTTTGGATTATGTTATGTTTATTTATTAAAACACTCATTCCCTGAACGTGCTTCCCAACTCTCAGCGCACACGTTACACTTGCCTTAAGCTGGGCATCATTCACAAGTGATAATACATAATTCACAAATGATATTATTGGCTAATATTGTCACCTATCAGACTATTCTTGATTTTAATTTTGTCTTTACATATGTGTGACATTTGTTTTGATTTAGAATGGACCATTATCCTACACCTGTCTCACAACAGTGGCAGGGGAAAAAATAAATGTAATCTATGCACTTAACTTCTTAAGGAGCAGCAAGGTGCGCTGGGGCGCTAGCCCACTCCCGACACTACCAGGTGAAATGCAAGGCGCCAAATTCAAAATCCAAAAGTTGAATTATTAAACATGCACCAATATACAAGTGTTTCATACTCATCAAAAGCTCTGTTTCTTGGCAATATCATAGCGTTGTCAGATTTCAAAAAGGCTTTACGGCGAAAGCACCACATTTGATTGTTTGAGGGTAGCACCTTCACTATTTTTGCCATTACCATGAATTCATAAGCCATCACGGTTCACACATAACACATTTCACAGCGAAAACAAATCAATTACCTGTTGAAGAACTTCTGCTGAGGTCTTCCTAAGTGTCCAACGAAGACAATCCATGGTTCTTTTGTTAGAAAAAGTCATGTATTATATCCTTAAATCTCCATTTGGTTCGCCCGTTATAATCAGAAACTACAGCCTCCACTCCTCCATTGAAACGTGAATAGAACTCGTTCATCTTATACCTATAAACTTGTCCAAGAACAATCAAACATCATTTTAAATGTATCCTTAGGAACACTTTTACGTATATTTACTATAATAATTCAACCGGAATATAAACTGAACTATAAGAACGGAAAAAAACACAGAGCGCGCTTGGCAAGAGCGCGCGTCCTCTTCTATTGACATCTGAGGGGACACGTCCTGATTTCCTCTTCTTCTCTGCTCTAAAGCATCCAAAACAAAACTGAACACTGTCTCGAGACCGTTCACATCCAGAGGAAGCGATCGGTACTGCATTCATATGCCCTTTTATGGGCATTTTCATGAGGGAGGGGTTCCAAATGAGGCACTCTGTGAAAACCACTTTTTCGAGGACAGAAATTCCTCGGGTTTCGCCTGCCATATCCGTTCTGTTTTACTCACAGACAAATGGTTAACACTTTTAGAAAATTCAGAGTGTTTCCTATCCAATGGTACCAAATATGTGCATATCCTATTTTCTGGGCCTGAATGGGAGGCATTTTACTTTGGGCACGCCAGGCTCTCCAAAATGGTCACTTCGTGCGCTACTCCCTAAGAAGTTAAATAGCGAAGGGAGCAGCTTTTCCCGTAGTTACTTTTCATGCCAGTTAGGTAGGCTATACTCCTGTTGTAAAGAGAAGCAATGTGCTTAATATTAGGAAAGTTGAGAGATAAATATAGTAGGCCTAGCCTATAGAAAGCTGATGGGATCCTCTTTTTAATAGAGGCCATCACCCTGTTTTCTCACACAATTGCATAAACATAAGCTCATGGGCTCTCATGAAGTGTTTGATTAGATTTTCGATGACATTTACATTGATGTCAGAGTAATTAGAGGGACAATAGAGTACTGAGTACCAGGCAGTTAGCAAGTTTGGGAGCATCAGTGCTTGGAGAAACCCAATTACTGTGACTAAACGATCGCGTGGAATTTGACTGCCTTCATGACTTGTGACCGCCAGTGTGGCAGTAATACGGTCACCGTAACAGCCCTACTCTTTAGCAGGTTTTCATCAAGGATCTCTCTATACTTTTCTCCATTCACCTTTCCCTCGATCCTGACAAGTCTCCCAGTCCCTTCCGCTGAAAAACATCTCCACAGCATGATGCTGCCACCACCATGCTTCACCGTAGGGATGGTGCCAGGTTTCCTCCAGATGTGACGCTTGGCATTTAGACCAAAAAAAAAGTTCAATCTTGGTTTAATCAGAATAGAGAGTCTTCTGTCTCATGACCTGAGAGTCCTTTGGGTGCCTTTTAGCAAACTCCAAGGGGCTGTCATGTGCCTTTTACTGAGGAGTGGCTTCCGTCCGGCCACTCTACCATAAATGCCTGATTGGTTGAGTGCTGCAGAGATGGTTGTCCTTCTGGAAGGTTCTCCCACCAAGTTGTAGAAACATCTCAAGCATGATCAATGGAAACAGGATGCACCTGAGCTCAATTTCGAGTCTCATAGCAAAGGGTCTGAATACTTATGTAAATAAGTTTATTTAAATTTCGGTTAGGACATCTACTTTGTGCATGACACAAGTAATTGTTTACAGACAGATTATTTCACTTATAATTCACTGTATCACAATTCCAGTGGGTCAGAAGTTTACATGCACTAAGTTGACTGTGCCTTTAATCAGCTTGGAAAATTCCAGAAAATGATGTCATGGCTTTAGAAGCTTCTGATAGGCTAATTGACATCATTTGAGTGAATTTGAGGTGTACCTGTGGATGTATTTCAAGGCCTTCAACTGTATATATAAATGTGCCTTTGTCATTATGGGGTAGTGTGTGTAGATTGATGAGGAAAACATTTTATTTAATCAATTTTAGAATAAAGCTGTAACGTAACAAAATGTGGAAAAAGTCAAGGGGTCTGAATACTTTACAAATGCACTGTACTCGATGTCAGTATGTGTGTGTATATTTTAGTATACTGACTCCTTGTGATTAAATACAAAATTACCTTCAAAGCATATTTAGCACCTATATAATAATTACCATATAGCATGCCCAGCGTCTCCTTATTTGAAGGTTGACTTCAGAGGAAAGGAGTGATTTGAGTTATTATGCAGCCTGTACCCTGTGAGTAGAGAAACTGATGTGTCTTGTAGGTCATTGTGATCATGCATACAGGGTCTCCCTCCATGTTGAAAGCTGATGCACTTTGTCATGCTGATCAGCAGACTGAGTATTGTTCCTCCTCCTCAGATAACGTACACCATTGCCAAGACTTACCAGCCTCTGAAGCCAGGGACTGTCCTCTCCTTCCAGAATGCAGCCCTGGGGAGTGTTGGTGAGTCACACACATGCTGGAATACTTTATTTTAGAAAGTCACATTGAAGAGAGTACATTCTGAGTACAAAGAACTAAAGTATTTTAAAGGTCATACAGATACTTGGAATCGTTTCTCTATGAGTCATTCATACATCCACACACAAACAAATACACACACACACTCATCTATTTTTGTCTGAAGGGTTATGGGGCTGGAAATAATTGCTATTGCATGCAGGCCCTTGATAAGATCTCAAGCTTACAGGTATTCTCTCTGGCTCTCAAAGATCCCCCCAAAATAAAGAACATACTGTTTTTTAAAACAGTGCACTGAAGCTCTTCACATATTGAAAGCATTAGAGGGGTTTGTTAGACAGACAAGTTAGAAACTGTATTACTGTATTTGTTTTGTATTAAATGGTAAAAAGGTTGGACCTTTATGTAATCAAATATATAAAAAAAGATGTGATATACAGTTGAAGTCGGAAGTTTATATACACCTTAGCCAAATACATTTAAACTCAGTTTTCCACAATTCCTGACATTTAATCCTAGTTAAAATTTTGTCTTAGGTCAGTTAAAATCACCACTTTATTTTAAGAATGTGAAATGTCCGAATAATAGTAGAGAGAATGATTTATTTCAGATTTATTTCTTTCATCACATTCCCAGTGGGTCAGAAGTTTACATACACTCAATTAGTATTTGGTAGCATTGCATTTAAATTGTTTAACTTGAGTCAAACGTGTTGGGTAGCCTTCCACAAGCTTCCCACAATAAGTTGGGTGAATTTTGGCCCATTCCTCCTTCTTGCTCGCACATGCTTTTTCAGTTCTGCCCACATATTTTCTATAGGGTTGAGGTCAGGGCTTTGTGATGGCCACTCCAATACCTTGACTTTGTTGTCCTTAACTACACTACCCGGTGAAATGTAAGGCGCCAAATTCAAAATCCAAAAGTTGAATTATTAAACATTCATCAATATACAAGTGTTGCATAGTCATCAAAAGCTCTGATTCTTGGCAATATCACAGCGTTGTCAGATTTCAAAAAGGCTTTACAGCGAAAGCACAACATTTGATTGTTTGAGGATATCCCCTTTCATATTTTATGCATTAGCATAAATCCATAACCAAAGCGGGTCTCATAAAACGCATAAAATCGCTAATATAAAATCCCTTACCTTTCGAAGAACTTCTGCTGAGGGCTTCCCAAGTGTCCAACGAAGACATCCAATGGTTCTTTTGTTAGAAAAAGTCATTTATTATATCCATAAATCTCTGTTTGGTTGGCGCGTTATGTTCATAAAATACAGCGTCCACTCGCCCATTGAACCGTGAAGAGAACGCGTTCAACCTATACCTATACACTTGTCCAAGAACAATCAAACATCATTGATAATGTATCCTTAGGAACACTTTTATGTATATTTACTATAATATTTCAACCGGATTATAAACTGGACGATAGGAAAGGAAAAAACCACAGCGCGCGCGAGCCCGTGAACGCGCCTCCTCTTCTGTTTACATCCTGTGACTAGTTCGAAATTCTTCTTCTATTACCATCCAGAGCAACCTAACATCACCAAACACTGTCTAGAGACTGTTGACATCCAGTGGAAGCAATAGGTACTGCAATCTTACTCCCAGATATGGCTGTTTTCAATAGGGAGGGGTTCAAAATGAGGCAATGTGTCAAAAACACTTTTTCCAGGACAGAAATTCCTCGGGTTTTCGCCTGCTATATCAGTTCTGTTATACTCACAGACAATATTTTAACACTCTTAGAAACTTCAGAGTGTTTCCTATCCAATAGTACTAATTATGTGCATATCCTAGTTTCTGGGCCTGAGTGGCAGGCCTTTTACAGGTACACCTCCAATTGACCCAAATGATGTAAATTAGCCTATCAGGAGCTTCTAAAGCCATGACATCATTTTCTGGAATTTTCCAAGCTGTTTAAAGGCACAGTCAACTTAGTGTATGGAAACTTCTGACCCACTGGAATTGTGATACAGTGAATTATAATTATTGTCTGTAAACAATTGTTGGAAAAATTACTTGTGTCATGCACAAAGTAGATGTCTTAACCGACTTGCCAAAACTATAGTTTGTTAACAAGAAATTTGTTGAGTGGTTGACTCCAACCTAAGTGTATGTAAACTTCCGACTTCAACTGTATATACTCTACCGTTCAAAAGTTTTTGGTCACTAAGAAATGTCCTTGTTTTTAAAGAAAAGCTAATTGTCTACATAGACGTAAAGAGGCCCATTATCAGCAAACATAACTCCTGTGTTCCAATAGCACATTATGTTAGCTAATCCAAGTTCATCACTCTAAAAAGCTAATTGATCATTTGAAAACCCTTTTGCAATTATGTTAGCACAGCTGAAAACTGTTAAAGAAGCAATAAAACTGGCCTTCTTTAGACTAGTTGAGTATCTGGAGTATCAGCATTTGTGGGTTCGATTACAGGCTCAAAATGGCCAGAAACGTTGAATTATTAAACATTCATCAATATACAAGTGTTGCATAGTCATCAAAAGCTCTGCTTCTTGGCAATATCACAGCGTTGTCAGATTTCAAAAAGGCTTTACGGCGAAAGCACAACATTTGATTGTTTGAGGATAGCACCTCCAATATTTATCCATTAGCATAAATTCATAAACCATCGCGGTTCACACAAAACACATTTCACAGCGAAAACAAATGCCTTACCTTTTGAAGAACTTCTGCTGTGGGCTTCCCAAGTGTCCAACGAAGACATCCAATGGTTCATTTGTTAGAAAAAGTAATTTATTATATCCATAAATCTCCGTTTGGTTGGCGCGTTATGTTCAGAAAATCCAACGTCGAATCGCCCATTGAAACGTGAAGAGAACTCGTTCAAATATACCTATAAACTTTTCCTAAACAGATCAAATACCAGTTAAAATGCATCCTTATCTATCCTTTTATGAATATTAGTGATAATATTTCACTCGGATGGTCACCTATACCTTATATAAGTAAAATAAAGTGGGCCGCGCAGCCAGACTCGCGCCCGAGAAAACTTGTTGACATGTGAGCTACCTTGACCATTTCCTGTAACCTATTCGTTCTGTTTACTCCAATCTCTCTGAGTCTTTGTATATAGACTGTTGACATCTAGTGGAAGCTATAGGTACTGCAGTCTCAGTCCTGGTTACAAATGGATTCAATAGGGAGTGTGTCAAACAGAGCAATAGGTCACCAGAAACTGATTTCCGGATAGATTTTTCTCGGGTTTTCGCCTGCTAAATGAGTTCTGTTATACTCACAGACATTATGTTAACACTTTTAGAAACCTCAGCGTGTTTCCTATCCAATAGTACAAATTATGTGCATATCCTATTTTCTGAGCCTGATTGGCAGGCATTTTGCTTTGGGCACGCCAGACTCTCCAAAACCGTCACCTCACCTGCCGCTCCCTAAGAAGTTAAATAGTACCTGCAAAACACCAGTCTCAACGTCACCAGTGAAGAGGTGACTCCGGGATGCTGGCCTTCTAGGCAGAATTGCAAAGAAAAAGCCATATCACAGACTGGCCAATAAAAAGAAAAGATTAAGATGGGCAAAAGAACACAGACACTGGACAGAGGAACTCTGCCTAGAAGGCCAGCATCCCTGAGTCGTCTCTTCACTGTTGACATTGAGACTGATGTTTTGCGGGTAGTATTTAATGAAGCTGCCAGTACTGACCAAACAAGCAAGTATAGTGTAGAGAATATTGTACCATGTAAACCGGCGGGGAAATATAATTTCCAAAACCCAAAATATAGTATTTTCAGCTGTTTGAAGCTGGTGTACAAAACCGAAAGTAAAAGACACAAAAACTAAACTTAAGATCGGGAACTATAGAAATAGCACACATAGAACAGATATACCATTTGTTAGACTTGCTTTTAATGAGAATGACAGATCTTTAACACACATTTCTATCAGAATTTGGTTGGGTTGCCTAAAAAGTTACGTAATGCAGCTTCAAGCGTGATATAAAAATGTATTAATGGTGATACACATTAAATCAGCATAACCAATGTTTCAGTGTGGCTTTTCTCAAGGAAAGCTAAATCTCTCCACCACCCCCTCTCTCTTCCCCCCAGAGATGAAGCAGTTCCTTAGCAACCGTAGGCGTGACGCCCACATGAACTGGTTTGATAGTTTGTCAGACTGGGAGCAGGAGCTGGAGAGGACCGGGGCCTGCGGCTGGAGGGTTAGCTCTGTCAATGACCGCTTTGAGATGTCCACCAGGTAGCCTATACACCCACCATCTGATACTTTCCTGGTGGTTAACCTGTTTGGAACTTTATTAGTGGAAAATATATTGTATACCAACTCTGGTTGAGTTAGTGTTGGGCTGGAACAGAAGCCTGCGCACACTGTGCACCTGGTGTAAAGTCATTGTCCTAGCCCAAATGCCCATTAAACGTTCAGTGGTTAATGTAATTTTATCCTGTTTCATGTCAGTCTGCCCAAGTTAAACGTGGTCCCTCAGAAAGTTCTAGACACTGAGCTGAAGAAGACCTTTGCCCATTTCAACGAGGGACGCATTCCTGTAAGTAGAACTCTACCACTCATCAATATCAGTCATTCCTGTAAGTAGAACTCTACCACTCATCAATATCAGTCATTCCTGTAAATAGAACTCCACCACTCATCATATGACCCCTCAATATGAGTCAGGTCAGAAAACGCAGTTAAAATCTCATGCCCTGGTCACTAAGAACTCATACAGGGATTTCAGAACATATCCAAAACCACGTTGTGTCTAACTCTGTGTGACTGTTGTCCTCCAGCGCTGGTGTTGGCGACATCCTCGGGGCAGTGACCTGCTACGGATGGCCAGCTTCCAGAACAACATCTACCATGAGAAGGATGACATCAGGTGCGTGTGTGTGTGTGTGTGTGTGTGTGTGTGAGAGAGAGAGAGAGAGAGAGAGAGAGAGAGAGAGAGAGAGAGAGAGAGAGAGAGAGAGAGAGAGAGAGAGAGAGAGAGAGAGAGAGAGAGAGAGAGAGAAACATAGTCATATTGTTGTTGATTGCTTTTATGGCAAAGGCTATTGCTTCACAGCAGAATGTTTAAGTCAAAACTAACCTGTAATCATGCACATGTTACCCGGCCATTCCTGAGATGGGACAGGTTAGCAGGCTTTTGTTAAATTCTATTCCTTGTGCATGTCTGAGACAGAGCTTAGCCTGGGGCAAAGACAGTTTACTAGCCCTGGGCTATGGTTACAAAGTAATGGAATGTGACATGTCTAATCACAGAGAATAATGCTAAGGGCTCCCTGTCTGTCCTGTGGGGTGTTACTGTAGGAACCTGGAGTTGATCCTGTTTGGGGGCCAGTCTCTATGTGTGGTGGTGGAGCTGGGAGACGAGATGCCTTCACCCACAGACATACAGCTGGCACACACCCGCCTACGGGCTCTGTGTCTGGGAGGTTAGTACAAACCTTCTGCACCTTTTGGAAAGTCAAGTGTATTAGTCTGTGTTTTAATGTATCTGACAAAGACCCACATTTGATAAAATGTTGGTCAAAATGTTGCTACAGTGCATTTAAACGTTTTTGTTTCACATGATAGCCTGTAACCAGTGACATTTGAGTAGGGTTACCAGTTTCATTGGCAAGCCCTCCCCTTGCCTCTCCCGTGCCGTCTTTTTTATTTGTTGACAAATTCATCCGCTTTAGCACAGGTTTTACACCGCATCTATGGAGGGGCACTCTAACCCTGAGGGACAGTGGGCATGCAGATTTTATAGAGGACATAAAGTGGTGTTAATCTATTTCCATGTGCTTCCCATTACAATGCTACTGAGACAGAGATGGTAGGTTAGTAAAGATCACATCCAGATGACAAGACCCCAGACACCAATTTACCTCCTGAAATTACAGATTTGGATTCAAGCCAAAATCCCCAATAAATCAATGTATACCCCCTCATATAAGTGTACACCAGTGGAGTAAAGTACTTAAGTAAAAATACTTTAAAGGACTACTTAAGTAGTTTTTTGGGGTGTCTGTACTTTACTACATTTTTAAAGAAAATAATGTAATTTTTACTCCTTACATTTTCCCTGGCACACAAAAGTACTCTTTACATTTTGAATGCTTAGGAGGACAGGAAAATTATCTAATTCTCGCACTTATCAAGAGAACATCCCTGGTCGTCCTTACTGCCTCTGATCTGGCAGACTCACTAAACCCAAATGCTTCATTTGTAAATTATGTTTGAGTGTTGAACTGTGCCCCTGGCTATCTGTAAAAAAAATATACAAGAAAATCGTGTCGTCTGGTTTGCTTAATATAAGAAATGTTTAATGATTTATACTTTTACTTTTGATACTTAAGTACATTTCAAACCAAATGCTTTTAGACTTTTACTCAAGTAGTATTTTACTGGGGGACTTTCACTTTTACTGGAGCCATTTTCTTTTAAGGTATCTTTACAAGTATGAAAATTGGGTACTTTTTCCACCACTGGCGTACACTACTCATATTTTACGATATGTGACCACCATGTGATGGTAGCGTGTTTATCCTGACACTTCTTCCTCTAATGCTGTGAGAAGTCAAAAAAGCTTTGAGTTTCCTAGACAACACCCTCTCTGTTGTGCTGATGTGGAGTTCACAGGGACAGGACAGGGCAGGGCACACCACAGGTCACTGACTCCCATGGCTCACACATTGCCAACACAATGCTCACATTGTTTGGTTTATTGTGTGATACACAAGGCCGAGGGATTTGGATAGACAACAACCACACAAATTATGGGCCTCACTCATCATGTCATTTTTGAACTACCTTAACAATTGTAAAATATTATTAAGACTAAAACAACATGTTTTCAAAATATATTTATTTACATCCAAACTCATTTGATATGTAGAGCTACAGTGAGGGAAAAAAGTATTTGATCCCCTGCTGATTTTGTACGTTTGCCCACTGACAAAGAAATGATTTTAATGGTAGGTTTATTTGAACAGTGAGAGACAGAATAAAAACAAAAAAATTCAGAAAAACGCATGTGAAAAATGTTATGAATTGATTTGCATTTTAATGAGGGAAATAAGTATTTGACCCCTCTGCAAAACATGACTTAGTACTTGGTGGCAAAACCCTTGTTGGCAATCACAGAGGTCAGACGTTTCTTGTAGTTGGCCACCAGGTTTGCACACATCTCAGGAGGAATTTTGTCCCACTCCTCTTTGCAGATCTTCTCCAAGTCATTAAGGTTTCGAGGCTGACGTTTGGCAACTCGAACCTTCAGCTCCCTCCACAGATTTTCTACGGGATTAAGATCTGGACACTGGCTAGGCCACTCCAGGACCTTAATGTGCTTCTTCTTGAGCCACTCCTTTGTTGCCTTGGCCGTGTGTTTTGGGTCATTGTCATGCTGGAATACCCATCCACGACCCATTTTCAATGCCCTGGCTGAGGGAAGGAGGTTCTCACCCAAGATTTGACGGTACATGGCCCCGTCCATCGTCCCTTTGATGCGGTGAAGTTGTCCTGTCCCC